>JACJUM010003237.1:7360237-7415227 GCA_020976665.1 Heortia vitessoides | reverse complement strand
AAATAAATCTTTGTATTTTCAGAGCAACACGTTTATTATTATAAAATGCCTAGATCACTATAAAATTGTCTTATATATATATAACTACATCCTAGAAGATATGTATCATTCATTAGTATAGCGGTAGGTATGCCTCAATGCGACGCTAATTTAACGCCGCGGGCACTACTGGGGGTGAAATTACCGCTGCTACGTGTGACGAGTGGCAGAACTTAATTAGGGGAACATCTAGTTTCATAACCGAAACTAGTAATTACCCGTTCGTTTGATTCCGCTGGCTCGTTAAGCTTTAGTCAATTGGTTCGACACTACTTGTGTTCCTTTGCTTAATTAGGCTTCGTGCACATTCGGGTGTGCAATATGTTTGTTTGTATGTATAGATGCAAATGGAATATTTTATATACTGCAGATTATATGTTCAGGTAGCTCAGTTTAATACTAGCACAGCTGCCTGCAATCAATTTTTACATGATTGTATTTTATATTCACATGAATTAGCTGTCTGTAATTTGTATTATAAAATAAATATTATTTTTATTATGTATGTGTATATTTTTTATTAGTAATATTATAAACTTGAAGGATTGTGTGGATATATTTTTGTTTCTCCTGATAGTCTATTTTTCTCGTAAGCATGTTCCCGTGGAATAAATCTGGCTGTTTTTTCTATAGAATTGGCACGACTTTACACAATTTAGCTGTCAGAGAGCATTAATCTCTTCCCGGAAAAGCTAGAGATCCTCAGGGATGACATATAAATTAAAGATCTCGCGCAAAAGTCGTAAAAAGCGAGTTGAAATTATAAATTATTATTCTCACCTTGTCCTCGTGACGATGGCATCTTACAATAAATTAATCAGCTTTATAATGAAGATAATGTGAAAGTATTAAAAATAAAACAGGGAGTCCCAAAAGAAGTATAAAGGTAAAAGTTTAGAATTGGGGGCCAAAATTTTTACTTTAAAACCTCATAGACTTCGCGAATAGGATATGTACGAGAGTTCTATAAAAAGAAAATCTTCAAATATTTCAATATTTGAAATTTATATGAGTTATTTGTTAAGTGTTCTGCAACATTTATTATTGTAATATCTTTTCCATTATATAGCCATTCAGAGTATCTGTGAATTACATAAAAAAGTTGGAAACAATGTCCTTACAGAACAGTTAGACAAACTTATCTCCTCAAAAAAGCATTATTGCATCGTACCATCAATTGGGAACCTTAAGACATTAGTCTCAACATTCTTAAGAATTCTTCCCACGAGTGTGATCCAGACACATTTGTCTTCTTAATTGTCATTGCTATTACTTACCGCGTAGACAGATTCTTCTCAATATATGCCCCAATGTATGACTATAGTTGGTAGCTATGTCTCTGTATTCCTGCAGTCCTTGTTACGCATTACAAGGGCAAAGGGACGGGGTAAGAAGCTCACCGTGCAGGTGTTTTATTGCGGTCGCCTCTTCAACCGCTAGGGAAACCTTAAAAAATCCCCCTGTTTTCTCAATATCTCACCCCACGTTACAGTTGTTCGGTAGACGACGTAAAAAATCCAATTTGTCCGGCAACTTCCTGGAGCTGGAATGTTTGCATCTCAAGGAGCTGTCATTATGTTTTGTGTAGGGATTTCTGCGGGGACAATATCTTGTTCTAACGGCTTTCGCCTAAATATAAAAATTTTGAAAGCGACTTTTTTCTTTCTAAAGTTTTATAGGCGTTTGTTATTTTGTTGTTATGTAAATTTGTGCTGTAAATTTATGGAATATCTAATCATTTTCTCTTTTGTTAGTAAGACCGTTTAATTTGGCAAAATATTAAAAATTTACACGGAATCTCATACATTGACCTGACGCCGAGATAAGTAGCTTAAAGTACGTGTTACAAACATCAGACAACACAGGAATTACAAATGTAATAATTAGATAAATATAAATAACACCCAGACACAGAACAAACACATATTTGATTTGTGTGTCGATTGAACCCACGACCAACAAGTTATTTTGCGATCTATTAAATTTCATGCAATAAGATGATATAATATCTGCAGCAGAGTTGATGCAAACTAATCTAGGCAATTCGCTAAATTTATTCTCTCTGATGTCATAAAATGGGATCTTGGAGATAAGCCGCTCACAGGCAGCTGATGCGGCCATTACGCGGTCTATGCGGGTGTATAATGGTCTAAGCATAGACTGCTTTGCATGGACACGCCCTGTCTAATGCTGGCAGACGGCTGGAACCACCAGATGTTACTTATTAATTCGCCGCAGTGGGACTGCACGTCTTGTCCCAGCGTGGATGTCTTTGACTTTAATGTTAACCGTGATTAGATGTCATAATGTACAATGTATATATGATTTTATTGTGTGTTTTAAGTGCTCACATTTTTTTACTAGCAACATAGTTGTGTATGTTTATGTCATAGTTTCATACTACCTATAGTACTACAACAATTATTGTAGTATTTTCAGATAATTTGAACAAAATTTTAAGAGTTTCCACTGAAATATTTTTCATAAGTTCTAAAGCCCTATCTATTGGCGAAATTGCCATACAGTAAGTTTTAATATTATCACATTCATATATACCAACAGGAAGCCGCGGTACCATGGTTTACTATATGAGGATGTTGATCGTCATTTGTTTACGTTTCTCTAAAACCATATCACATACAGTTCCTTCACTTTATATTCTAAAGTTATACTATGTAACATATAGACGTCTCAACCTTACAATATTTTAAACGCGAAAGCTTTGCGATAGGATATTTAGCGTTAGCAACGCTGTTATTCATATACCTTTTCATCATTCAAAAATTTAAGTACTCTATAAAAATAATATTGTCGATCACTTGTCGAAAAATCTCTTCAGAGTCAGATTCACTCGCATTCAGCTGATCTCGCATGAATGAGTAACAAACAACAAACTTACAAAACGTCCGTACAAACTTTCACGTTTCTAGTAATACTTAAATTTTATCTGTAACGGTTATAAAACGTGGTTAATTTAATTTATTACATTTTTCTCGTAAGGTTCGGAAACAAGAAAAAGTCTAATAAATCAAATAGTCTGCGATTTTAGGCTGCTAATAAGACGTTCTGTTATTTTATTAGAATATTTCAGAGTTAGTCTATAATGATTATTGTATTACAAGTTGAATGGTACAACCCAGTGTTTGTGTTATAAACCATAGTTTATTTTTACACTGTTCAAACTTTATATTTGAGAGGTATTTCGAAGGTCGTCCCCTCTTGTGCGCCGTCATAATATTTTACTCAACGCTCTATCGCGCCTCATAAATCAAACATCGAATTACAAGATTGTTTAAAATAGGGAAGCCCACCATTTATATGGCGTGAATCGGCGGAATGTTCTAGACTACTTTTGACAACGTCACGCGTCACGCATACGATTGGAAACGGCATGATACTCGTAGTCTGCTGTAACATTTGTATCAATGAAAATGTAATCATCGTATATTTTGATGTTTGTGTTTATTGCGTATCCATAAAAAGGGTATTCTAAAACATAGTAATGTAAAAATATTATTGTTGACTAGCTTGAGTCTTTGTTTGAATCGTGAATTCTAATTCTATTTACGAGTATTTAACTTGTTACATTTTATGTTTGATGGTTTGGTTACTTTGGGACATTTGTTTTCGAGATTGACAAAGATGACAAGATTGACAAAAGCGACAGACAAGATAGAATCAGGATTGAACAGTAGATGTAGAGGCCGTTTGGACTGCCATTAAAAACTAGTTTTTATTATGAGCAGTGAATGTTAGAAATTTAATTCCTCATTTTAATTCACTTTAGTTTTATTTTTTATTTTAGCGCGGCGCCCTAATTATGTTTTGATAACTAGGTCCTCGCATTGACATCTGCTGTCTATATGTAAAAGTCGGTTTAGATCATAAACCAAAATTGTTAGAATTATTTTTGTTGCATGATCCATAGATAACTACACCAAGGAAAACCATTTTACAGTTATTTCAAAACTATATTTATACATATAGAGGAAAAACGTTTCTACCCGTCCGCCTCTCATTCTGTTCACGTGGACTTCTTTTCATATTGCATCAAATATTTTCAAATCAAATACTTTGAGTTCTATATTCTTTCCTAAGGTTTAAGCTATTTAGATGACTTTTATCAAATTTAGTTCAACGGTGAATCCGTGAAAGCGTAACGTACAGCCACACTTTCGCATTTATTAGTATATAGTGAATACTTTAGTCATTTATTTAGCTTTTGTGGTAACGAAAAACTCAGTGCTTATCCATTTTTTTTGTATTTACGAAAAACGAAGCCTCACGTTGAAATTTATAATAGCCCTTTAAAGCCGAGGAAATTAAAAATTGTCGCAGGAAACTGGCGCATATTCTGGCGGCGTACTTTGTTTCTGTGCAGCGGAAAATATATGAAGTTCATTTACATGTAGGTACACATTGCTTGTGATGTTTTTCTTATCTTTATGTCGAAACATCCAAGCTTTTTTACGCTTTCAATACTGTTATATATGATTCGTCTTAGAATAACTATGTATTAAATATGTATTAATGTCCTCTTTTAAAGTGAAATAAGAGACGATATTCTGTAATATTAAGAGAGAGAGTATTAAAAAACAATAGATGTCATTTACATGATTTACTACAATTGATGTACGATGAACGTTTCTTGTTACGCTTGCATGGCTTAACCGAAGGAGCGATTATGTTGAAACTTGACTTGTGTATATGTCAATTCTAGCTAATTTTGTTCTCAAAAAAATTTCGTGGGACAAACTACTTATAATATTCTAAAATAAATAGTATTTTTTTTAAACTGTTAATTGTAATATGACCATGAATTGGTTCTATTGATATTTCGAAACAATACTGCACAAAATACTAGCGTGATGAGTCATAGGTGGAAAGATAGTCTGTAGATATATAGAAATATCTTAACCTTTAATGGTAATTATTAACATTTTATACATTTGAAACTTCAAGAGAATACAGTGTAGTAAATCTTGTTCTTAAGTGTAGTTTATCAGCGATTGTCGGCACAGATCTCTTGTTCTATTGTCCCACCCTCTAAAGTTAATGTTTAGTTATCAGATTACAGCAGCGCTGAAACAGCTATTGTATGTTTTGAGAGCGCTTAATAAATATTGTTGTTAACTTTCCACTGTCTAATGTGAGCATTAATAGCTTATTGTTGGCTGCTGTGTTTTGTGCGATGATCAATTTGGATACTATTTCAACTTTACTTTAAGTGTGATATAAAGATGAAAACATTTAATAATTTTCGTATATACAAATAGATTACAGTAAAGAATACAGAGTAGTAAAGACGGTTTTTAAAATTCAACAAAATATTCTAATATTAAAAATGAGATTTTTTTTATAAGGTTGGATGAATACATTCATGGATATTTTTCTTTATGTATACACTATTGAATATTTTTAATGAAACTAGACAATGATATTGGTCAAACGTCAGCTGTACGAAATAGCGTATAGCGCTCTAGTTTATTCATTAAAAAAGCTGACTGACTCTAATATTTGTCTGTATTACAAGTCGAAGAATACTAGGCATCAAAATGTGTGTACTTTTAACTTAGTTACTTGAAAGGCTTTAGAGGTAGGAGTCATTCTATTGAAAGTGACGAGTATTGAGTGACTATAAGATTTTATTACGAAAATAGACTACGTAGGTAATAAAATTATGAGAACGAGAGTTATAATTGTTTGATTGCATTGGTTTTACGATTGGCCCGATAAAGAATGAATGGTTATTGTAATATAAAACTTATTTAACTAAATGAATCATTTACATTAAAAATACATATATGTTTAAATAAGCAAAAGAAAGAACGCTTAAAGAATTTTACTATTGTGTGTATGTATTTTCAAAGGCAACCTTCCCAGATTCATCATATCAGCCATTAGAAATCTACTGCAGGACATAGGCCTTCCTAAGAAAGGGGGAATTTTGCCCATAATTGCCGCGCTGGGCGAGCGTGTTGGCAATTGCGGAACGCAGCTTACGCGCTGGGAAAGCTGCTGCCCATCTCCGCCCTGTGCAATTGAGCTATACTGATTCGGATGGATATACCGCCATCTGTCGGTTCTGGTACCTTAGTTGCCTCTTACGACATGATCCAGAGAAAGGTACAAATCGACACTGCTGGTACCTCATGGCTCCAGATTAGATATGCAGAATTTAATTTCACGAGCACGGTATTTTGTTAGCGTCGGAACTAGTTCGCGGCAATATTTACGCTCGCAGATCGATGCCGCCATCCAATATGTACCGGAAACCAAGTCGCCATTACGACTAATGCTGGCGTTGGGAGAGTATTCTATTGTTTTATTAAGGAATCTTCGTAATACTAATCCGCAATTGTGTATGACTGGAAGATATAGTTTTGATGATTTTATTTTTGGCGGGCCCGATGGCGCTGATGGTAGTGATCCTATCTTGTGCGCCAAGGGTCGTGGGTTTGATTCCCTCTGAGAGCAAATATCTATATGATGATATGCTTGGGTGTTGAATAAATCAATAGATTTAAGTAGTATATTTGTGATTCCTCTGTTGTCTAGCGTTCGTAACACAAGTGCTTTAAGAGACTTATCACGGAGTCAGATCTTCTTGTTATTATTTACTCGTTATTATGATTTATAATGGTCTGCACTGATCCCATTCTGGGATTTCTAATGCTGATCTTAAGTCTCTAACCTATAATTACAATTTTACATCAAATATTAGATAAACTCTTTTCCTTACAAACCTCCCGACTCACTAGTCTCTGTAATAACCAAATAGAGATCCAGTTTGGTACAATCGTTTTAGAATGTGCATACATTTAGACGAACGATTTTTGTTTACATATATAGATTTGGTAGTTTGCCTAAGAGTATTGTATGTTTAATTTTTCCATAACATGTTATGGAAAAATAAATTTGATGAAATATTATTGTCAATATTATGTATTCATTGTTTAATCCAACGAAATTTCAATTGATAGACAATAGCACGCGCTGCGGCACATTCTATTGGTTCCGTAATAAATCCAACCGTCTGTCCGTATCTGTACATTGTTTCACCAAATACCGCTGGGACCCTTTATGATCAGGAAATACGGGAATTTCTGTTCCACGGGCTTGTTGAACTGTTAAATGGCAAAGGGATGGATGATTAGGAACAATATGTAGAGTTTACTGTTAGTAAAATGTTTGCTGTATTTTCACACAGGTTTTGAAAATACTCGTTGGTATCTATTTTTTTTAAGTATTGTAGTTTATTTTTTAAAAATTAGATAGAATTAAAGAAACAGTTTTATTTAATACTTACAATATCAGAACAAAAAGGAATGCGTCCTACAGAATCATTTATTTCTACATTAAAATTACAATGTAACGTAAAAAATACATCAGTCTCAAACACCAATGCGCAAAGCAAACAAAACACATTTACATAAACAAACAAATGAATTGATAATGTTGCAATTCTGCGTCGTGACGACGTGTTTGCGGGACAGATTGGCTTCTTCACTGCCAATCCAATAGCAGTGGCTTTCTTCGCCTTTTTCAACTAAGTCTGAGGCGGGAGACAGTTGGAGTTTCATTGTATTGTCATCCTGTATTCCCCCACATTCCATGGGTATCGCGGGGTTATGAATTGTTTTAGATAGGTTTCGCTATCCTTTGAGCTTTGTGTTAAAAGTAATTACAATACTTTGTCTTTTTTAATATTTGTCTATTTGTATCATGTTTATTATTGCATATTGCGTCTGTTAGAATAGTACCGCCCTTTGTACCAGGTGTAAGAGACGACTAAGGTCCTGGGACAGACAAATAGCGGTATATCTATTCCAAATGGTGTATCTATGATGGGCAACAGCTACCTTGGCACGAAGATAAGCTCTACGATTGCTCCGCGCTTTCCCAGCCCGGCAGTTATGGGCAAAAGCCCCTGGTCTGGATCCTATTGGAAAATCTTGTGTTTATGTTTAAAGATCTTTATTTTCATACAAAATTACATTTCATTTACAATGAAATATTATCATAGTTTAAATAAAAAATATACAATTACTCGACTCTTAATAAATTTTAGATGAGTTTTAAATGTATATTTATGTTTTCACACTCCTTTATGGTGTTAGTCCCTCAAACAATACAATCTTCATTCCATACTGAGTTCTAAGCGCTGGTAATTGTACTTTCTTTTTGGATCGGAGGCTCTTTCTTGGAGGTGTCTAAGTCCAGCAGTGGATGTCGTACGGGTGATTTGATGGTGATGATTCTTTACTAGTGCAGTTTAGGAAACTATGATCCGACTAACATTTGTAATTAGTTAGGAATCTCGATCATATATTCTATTGATTACTATTATCATTCTGAACAATTTATTATTATTTTGGTGTGTGTAACATCCTGTTAAAGAATTTCTTTCGACTATTAACTGGAATTATCTTACAGCTCTGATTATAGCTTTTTGTAGTGAAATTTTTGAGGTATCTTTAATATCGGATTATTATTATTTATAAGTATCTATTATATTAGTAAGTAGATAAAATATTAGTTAGGAGTCTACCACAGTACTATATTAATATCGGATTATTATTATTTATAAGTATCTATTATATTAGTAAGTAGATAAAATATTAGTTAGGAGTCTACCACAGTACTATAATTTCGTTTCAATTTAGTTAGGATTGCGTTTTAAACTTGGTGAAGAGGTTTGAAGAAGACTCTTTTGTTGACTCTCCTCTGTAACTATTCGTAAGCATTCGCTTCACTTTCGCTCCACATTCACAATAAATAAGTTTACTGATTGTTCCGGACGATTACGATCTAGCATTACCTTCGTTGTCGTCCGACTCCAGTTAACTGGAATGGTTGAGTCAATATTTTCCAAGTTCCTTGTCAATGCTTTCCACCTGATTGGATTGATTTGATTAGGTTCCTTTCTTAAATAATTTCTTGCGATAAACAGGTCAATGAAGGTAAGTATTTATTACAGTTCACGCTTGGTGTTGATTTGTTGACAGGCCTTATCGTTAACGAACAAAACTTTAGAAATTAGAGCTTCTGATAAAGTAGGGTTGGGCCTGCTAATGCATACCTCCATCTATTATGAAGTTGAATAGTTTATTTGTTTGGATGACATGGTAAGTCGCTTAAAGCACTTGTTTTACGAATGCTAGACAACAGAGGAATCACAAATATACTACTCAAATACATATATTTAACACCCAGACACAGAACAAACACAAATATCATTATATAAATATTTACTCTGGGTGGGAATCGTACCCACGATTCTGGTGCACAAGACAGCTTCTGCTCCATCAGGCCCGTCATAGTAAAAGTAGATTTATTATGATACTAGTGCATAGTAAGTGTTAACTGTAATAATTTAAAAGTAGGTTAGTGAAATTCATTCGTTACCGATCGTTTACTTCAAGTACGTTGTAAGTTGTACATGTATATTCGAACAATGAACGGCATCGCAGTTATTGGAATACCATTACGAGTTCTTGAAACCGTTTGACGGAACCATTATTAAAGCTTCAAGAATTCTAAAATAGGAATTTCTAATGGATACCTTAATTGAATTTTCCCTTGATTTGTTGGACATCTATTTATATATTGATTTTACTACCTCACTCACTTTTGAAACTGAAACATAGCAATGAGTGCGCTGCTATTTATCAGAAATAGATAAGTGTGAGATACAAATGCAGGCGACATTTGTATGGAGTCTACCTGTAGTACATCTACATCACTAGTGCTTATGTTACCCACTTGCAAATTTCGTAAGAAAAGGTTATATATAATATGCCCTTAGGGCCTAACAGACAGATAGTCGGACAAATAGACAAAAGGATATACTTTCGCATCTATATAAATAAACATGAGTTCAGCGGTGAATATATATACGTGGATAACTCTTGAATGACTTTACCAAATTGGATTTGTTTTTTAGAGTGTTTGTAATATTGTTAGGACAAGAGTTTTACAGCATCGGGAAGGTAAATTTTGTATCATAGGTAGTTTATACGTAAAGGGAGCAATGGCATAAAATTTTACTTTGTACCAGGATGAAGTCCGAGGAAGTTTATAATATTATTATAAATACTGGCTAGGCAAGGTTTTTTTGGAGTATCATAAAATGTCTCCACACTTAAATAAAATTCATGTATCCACTTTATTTATTTCAAACTAATCACAATACAAAAATACATGTATTTATTACATTCGCAATTTGTCTACGTCTTTTCTTTCTTCCATCAATCTAAAAAATATTCCCGATTCTTCTATACTCCGATAGCGTGTTATTTGACAGTTTTATTCACCCTTCCTTCTTCTGATTAATTGAGCACAGATGTTTCTAAGATATCGGTTCTACGACGTGAGAAAATAGGGAGCATTGCTTTGCAAGCAGTCGTAATGGTGTGAGTCCTACAGGACTCACATTGATCTATTTATGTGTGTTTATTTTCGTAGGACTGTATAAATATCCTCTTGAAAGGAGCGCTGAACTGTTGAGTTAATGGATGAGTGGGTAAAACTGTTTTCCAATATAAATAAACTCGATTTTACACTTAGTGAGTCATATCACTTTCGCCATCGTCGAGTACTTCTTCATGGAGTCGAAATAAGACATATATTTATAAAATTTTTGACACTGTTCTTGGTTTTTGCTTCTCGTTTTGAGGCTTACGTTATTGGCTATTAAACAACTTATTAAGATATGCCCTATAAAATATTACCTAATTACTACACTACACTCAAACCTATAAATTTTTTAGAAAGCAGGAAAAAATTTCACTGTATAAATAACTAGCGATCCGTCCCGGCTTCGCACGGGTAGACATAAATAGGTACAGATATTTAAGTTATAAGCATGCTGAGTAAAACGACCATGAATCGCTAAATTATAAATAAAAATTATGCTTATCTTAAAGCCTCTCTGTACACTACGTTGGCTGTGGTATTTGTAGGTGGCAACAAAGCGTATAAATTTTTAAGGAGATTTTACTCGAGAAAGTGCCACATACAATTGGTCTCGTCGAGTTAGTTACTCGATGCGCTGCGTGGCGGCCTCTGCCAGCATGTATTTTTATTTTAATTACATGATGTTTTGAATGAAATGTCCGATTTCAATAATTAAAAAAGTAATCATTAGGTATTAAGACAGTCTTTAGTATTTAATTATTTATCTGGATAAAAAATTATAAATGGTATGGATAACACGGTATGATTTTGATCGGCATTTGTACCAATTTGTTAAATTTAAAAAAGTAGTTATAGTGACGTAACTGCAATAGTTAGACATATGGTCTCGCAAAGTTTTTTGTAGATATTGATTTAATCTATAATATTGTCAAACAATTTTGGTCGTATTATTAATATTCTTCGCAGCGTATGCGATGAAAGACATTTTATGGCTAATATTTTTACACTTTTGGTTGATTTTAATAGGAATTTCTAAAGTAATCTAGTACTAAATATAGCCTATGTTACTTAATGATAATGTAGCTTTCTAATAAAAAAAGAATATTTAAATCGGTCCAGTACTTTTTGAGTTTATTCGTTACATACAAAAATACAAATCTTTCCTCTTTATAATATTAGTGTAGACTATCTCAAGAATCCAACTTGGGACTTTTCTTCTTTAACTTTTGGGACGTCTAAGGAGATTTTAGATGTCACAATGTTAACTAGGCATTATGTATACATATTATCAATAAAAAATAAAAGTTAAAAACACCACATTTAAAAGCAGAAAGAAACTATTTTTCTAACTCAATGGATGACATATGAACAACCGGGTATACATTACACTTTGCTGCTGTATTGCTTAAAACCTTGACATGCAACGATCTTTTTTTATCAGGAAAGATAAAACGTGTTTACACTTATAGTACGGGTTTTGAAACTTGGCCTATAAAGTTAAAAGCATTTACAAAAAACCACGCGTTTATCATCAAAATTTCAAAGATATCCTTAAAATTAAAATCAAAAGTTTCGCATATATTGTCCGTTGTATTTGATGCAGGCTTCTATTGTCACCACTAAGTGACCTTGTGATTCTTTCAGCAACGCCCTTCTCACTGCACTTTTAGTAAAAAAATAAGTATTAATATTTCTTTTTCAGGGAATGTTTAAGGCTTTCCACTTTAAATATTATTCAGGGATCCTTGTTTATTTAAATGCGCAATTTTTATGTAAAGCTTGCACCTTTGCTAAAGCGCGAGAAGTGGCACTTGCTGCCCTGTTCCATCTAATTAGCCCTTGTTAATAGTACCTGGATACAATCGTCTTTGAAACCAATGGGTCTTATTCGAAGGCAATAAAGTAAAGTTTAGCGTAGCTTAGAGCAATTAAACCTCCCAACTAGTGCTGCAAGATAATCGCAAACGTCACACGATAAAAATATATTTGAGAATTTCCTTTTACAACTTATAATTATGTGTTCAGTTTATTATTTTCGTTTAATTACAGATGATTTTAATTATTTGTAGAAAATATATCCATTTAATTTTATTGGTTGTTTTATACGTTCGTTAAAGTTAACAAGTCCTAAGAGTAATGTTAGGAATACCGTTCGCACTTTATAATTAAAGGAAACTTGTTAATAGTTGTGTATGCATTAAAATCTGAAGTATATAGTTACATAGTATCCATCTGAAGTACATTATAGTTGATTGCACTCATTGGCTTTGTCTGTTCAAATGAGATTTACATACTTTTAGACTCTGGAGCAACTTAAGTAAATCTAAAGTTTCTTTTGACTTACTTTATCTGCTTCAGGTGCTATTTAACTGTATTTGTTGTAATACGAATTCAAAGCAAAGTTAATGCTTGTTAGGTAATGGCTACTTAAAATGATAACATTATAAAACTTGTTGTTTCATATAGCTATTTTTTTATTAGACTAGTCGACACATTGTAGCATACAGTCCGCCTGATAGTTATCGTCACTGCATCCTATAGACACTCGTGGGTAATATCACCAGGATATCACTAGCGCGTTGATAACCTTGTGACCAGAAGATATTATGTTACATTACTCAGTAATACTACCTCTCCCATCCTTCAAACTTAAACACAGCAATGCGAACACTGCTATTTGGCAATAGAAATAGGTAGGAATGAGGTACGAATGCGGACAGCCTTTGTATGACGTCTACCTAATGAGGAAACTATATCGTTAATTTATATATATTGTGTATATGTTATAATTTCCACTTAATCATTATTAAATGTCGAAAGGGATTGGCAGAGAGCAATAAAATCTGCCTTTGTAATTGGTATCGTAACATGGTGAGATATACATATGAAACAGTGCAACTCAAATCGGGAATGAGTGGCATCTCCGTGGTGAAGATATGCTCGGCGATTGCCACCACGTCTGCCCAGCGCGACAATAAGGCCGAGAATGCAATATTTATATTATATTAGAATAGAAATCTTTTAGAATAATGGTACAAGGCTTAAAAACCCCTTGTATTCTTCTGATCGAATTCTTTCCCAAGAAAGGGGGAATTTTGCCGTTAATTGCCTCACTGGGCAAGCGTGTTAGCAATCGCCGAGCTTTCGTAATGCGACATTAATGGATGGATACCCCACCGTCGGTTCTGGTTACTGAGTCGCCTCTTAGTATTCACGACACCTGGTACACAGGGAGGTACTATTCTACTCTGCTGGTTCTATGAGATACCGAAACTAAAGTATATTTAATAAAATAGCTTATCAATATGTAAGTGGCGTGCAGCGATGGGTCCGTTGTTCACAACACTAACCTCTGTCTAGGCTGTGATACTTCGAGGGGTGAAGGCTCGAGCTGTCTCCGAGACTACTTGACGCATGCACGACGTACCTGCCTGAAGAGGCTTTACACGCGTTCACGTAAATTTCTCCTAGCTATTTGTACCTAGCTTTTAAAAATGGCCAAGGACGACTAGAATTTCGAAGGGCTTGACTCTAGTTTAAACTTTCATTCAATTTAAATATGTAGGGAAGTCTTTTACAACCTCCGCGATGGCGAGATGTGGTCGATCATGACGGGCAATTAGTTCATTAGATAAATAGATTATATAACTTGTTGATAATATAGCTTTTTAATAACGAAATGTTTTTTTAATATCAGTTTTCTATTATTGAGTTTATAGGTTAGACACGTACAACAATTCAAAGCATATTAATGGTGATATAATATTTAACATCGGCGAGTAGTTTTTGACTAAAATCGTGACAAGCAAACGATCACCATTTCTTTTCTCTGTAATTTAATTGTAAAGCCTAAGTACTTTTTCATTTCTGTTAATTTAATTCTCCTCGTATATGTATGTATATATATATATCTTTTAACTTGATTTCAAATAATTGACGGCAAATAAATCCTGATATCGGAACAATGTGATTCATAGGAAAGAAAGACAATAGTTTATATTTTCGTTCAATTCTATGATTCATTTGGTTTCAGGAGTGGATTCCAATGATGTTGTTCTATTTTTCAACGAAAGACTTTTAGCAACGAATAGTCGGTATTTGGTCTTTAAGTACTTTCATAGCCTTATAAATCAGATTTGCTTGTCTGAATGTTGTTTCTATTGATGTGATTATATTTGAAGAATGCTTCTTCAAATAGAATCACATACAGAAACCATTCTGGGTGTGATTCTATTTGAAGACTATGTATAATGATGGTGGTGGTGGCGAAAACTATAATGTTTTGTTTCTTAAATGAAAGATCGACCCTGCTGTTTCGAAGCAAGTCAGAATAGAAAAAAAATTTTTCTTTTGTTATAACTAACATTAATCAGTAATCTAGTTTGATATTCTTTATACCTATACGTGAAAGTAAAACTATACAATGGCATGTTCTTACTATTCTAAATGTGAGGACGTTGCTTAACGTGTTATTATGCGAAACACCATTTCCTTGCCTAACAAATATATCCGTCTGCTCTGGCATACTCTAAGTGACACGATTTATGGTGATCTTCGCACATTACCACTAATTTATCAGTGAAATATGACCTTTGTCATGTGGAGATAAGGTCCACAGCACCAACGCTTACATGTTCTGCAAAAGCGCGGGCGTAGCTACCAGGTACCAAGCTAATGAGAACGTTTTTCGTTTCATTCTCAGCCTTATTCTATAAGGGCGAAGTACACACGTATAATGATAGTTTTTAGTGGGCACCTTCGAGACAGCGCGTCGCCTTTTGCACAGCCAATCTGTACGATAAATTGAGTGAAATAAATGCCTTTCGTTGACTCAGTGGGTGGCTCAGGCGATACATCGACATCGATCAGTAACTGTTTACCTTGTCTACGGTAGAAAACGTGAAAAGGGAACTAAGGAAGCCGCCTCAAATTAATTACTGGAGGTTTATTTTCAGTTTTGTTTTATTGCGTTGCGTAGCAATAAAAAGCGCGTCTATTTATGAATACGGTGGATGTTTTAAAAGCCTGCGTGGAGTTTTTTTGAAAGTGCGTCAATTATTATGGTAATAAAACAGCCAGATACTTCAATAGAATTTGCATGGAAAACGGCTCGGCAACAAACTGTAATAGGTCACGCCGGCCAGCCAGATCGAGTTAGGAACTAGTTTTAGAATATCTGCTATCGCGGTTATGGGCGACACTTTGAATGCTTAAATTTATTACCCATTAAGTCGAACATGACCCGTTTTTGGAGCGAACTCGTAGTTTTAGGGGAAAATGTTGATGGATGTCTAGAAATTGTGAATTTAATACATTTAATAAAGAATACCTACTAATAGTACTTTTTTTGTTTTAAAATATGACTTTATTAATACATGTATTTGTACACTAGGTCCTGTTTCAAAATATTGCAGTTTGAAAGGAAAATTTTGATGTCTAGAAATTGAGAATTGAATACAAATATATTCAATAAAGAATATCTACGTATTGCATTTTTGTTGTTTGAATATATGACTTTATTAATACATGTAATTGTGATAATGTATATAAATAGATCTTGTTTCAAAATATTGTAGTTTTAAGGGAAAATGTTGATATCTAGAAATTGAGAATTGAATATATTTAATCAAAAATACCACTTATTTTTTTTTGTAATTCGATTATATGACTATTAATGCATACCATTGTAATAATTTATGTAACGTATGTACATTAGATTTTGTTTCAAAACTATTGTGCTTACTACTTTGTAACACTCCGCTGTGGATTACAAAAGAAAACAAATAACACTATTAGGACATTAACATAGATAGACGTAGATTTGTATCAGAAACCAATACGGAATATGGTCTCGTGTTTTACAGGGAGGCTACCCAAATCTGGTTATCCTAATAGCCCTCCGACCCGGCTCCAATTCGGTATCGGTTGCCGGTACATTTACCGTCCACATAATACCGCTGCCGTTCGTAAATCTAAGGGAATTGGTATTAAATGTTGTCCTGTTTTCATGCAAATATCTACAGTATATCAAATTATTGCTCCCGCCAAATAAATTAACTGAATGCTGCGGAGCGGGAGACATGTTCAAATAATTACAATGCTTGTTGTTGGATCGGAAATCATTACAGATATTATTTGAATCCAGATAATGTTCGAACATGGTATCGCCCTAGGGTAAACTTAATAGAGTGTACTCGATACATGCGCATGCGAGTACACTCTAATTAACTGGAAAAGTCAGACGAATAGTAGTTATAATCAATTAAACCGATACATGACGGTATATGTATCAAAAACATTGCAACTCAAATACACAGGTTGGGAATGAAATTGTCAACACGCTTGCCCAGCGCGGCAATTATGGGCATCATTCCCCCTTTCTTGGGCAGGCCTATTTCCAGCAGTGAACTTTCAATGGCTAATATGATGATGATACAATGAATCAACTAAAATCATTATCTAAAATTAGTATGTAGTGATATTAGTTAGCAATAATAAAAAACATCATTTGCGATAAATTGATATTGCGACTATAAATTGATATAAAACCTATCATATTTCTCGAGTTGGATCAAACTGCATATAGTGCGTATAATTTTATTGAAATCGTTTCAGTAGTTCATAGCGGGCAAATATAACGGAGTTATATTTGCCCGTAATATCACGGAGTTTCATCGGGAGAAATAGAGTAATTGAAATCTTAATGTATAGTTGCTATATATCTTATAACATTTGTATATAGTTAAGACAGGGCAACGTCTGTCAGGTCAGCAAATTTTTTATATATGAATATGTGCAGTTAGTAGTGTTGACAATAAACATGAAAAAATAAACAAATGCCTGCACATAATTGTCAGTAAACGCCAGGTGAAAAAAGTTACAAAGTTCCGGCTCAAATAAATAGGATTTTTTAAATAATAATAAATTCCCACAACTTCTCAAGCATTGACCTGACTCTGTGGTAAGTCGCTTAAAGCACTTGTGTTCCGCCAGACAACAGAGGAATATATTACTTAAATACACACATTTAACACCCAGACATAGAACAAATAAAAATATCGTCATATAAATTTTTGCTCTGGGTGGGAATCGAACCCACGACCCTTGGCATACAAGATAGGATCACCACCATCTGCGCCATCGGGCCTGTCGAAATAAAAACAAACGGAATAAAAACACAGCACAGTTTTCTGAGAGAATGGTTATAGTTCACAGCTAAACTAATAAAGCTACTTGGAATCCAAATCGGCGCCGCAGGATGCGTCGTGACTGTAAATCTAAATTGACACGCCGGTTATTCCGACAAATGCCCGCACGGGAGCGCCCGCTTGAATGGGATACGTCCCGGCAAATTTGCCCAATGATTGGTTTATGCCTGCAACTAGCAAAGCACCTAAAATATACCAACGCGTGACTGAGAATCAGAGCGGTCTTAACAATAGCTCTGTTGCTAGGTCTTTAAAAACCATACAATATCATTATGAAAACTTTCTATGAATACGCATTCAATTTGAAATTCAAAATTTATTCATATACCAGCCACAGCTGGTCATAAGCTTCTCCAAGAAATGAGGTTTTTTAGCCATAATTGCCGCACTGGACAAGCGTGTTGGCAATCGCAGAGCGCAGCTATTGTGACGGATATGTGGCTGCCCATCCCCGCCCTGTGCATTTGACCTGCACTGTTTCGTAAGGATATACCGCCATCTGTCGGTTTTAGTACCTTAGTCTCCTCCTACGACACCTGGTGCAGTAAGAGGTACTACTTATTCCATTCTGCCGGTACCTCACGGCACCGGCGAAAATTAATTAATTCATTCAAAACTCATTGAAATTGAATATTCTTAATTTCTTTTTAAAGATTTATTTATATTTTGTTAATGGAGGCTCCTTTTTACCTTAAAATTACCTGTGCAAGAAGACAACGCTCTGCTTCTCTAAAATTACCAGTACACGCGTGCCAATTCTACATGCCTGCATGTAGAATTAAAATATAGAATTGTTATATTAATCCTTCGTTATTTAATAGTTTCTGTTAATCTGTATACTGATTGCTTTCTCAATTTTGTCTACACGTTTATTTTAAAATGTTACGTTAGTACAGCGGATTTCCCTACCCGGAACAATACACTATAGACTAGAACGATTCCGGTTGCAATACTGGTCGGTTTGCAGACGACGCGCGCATGATGGCCGCATAATAGCACGGATTGCGCAAATCTCCGGCGCAGCAATGGGTGATATCCTCCCGGTTCCAGCCCCCCACGGCCTTCTGCCATATTTAAATGCTCACACGCTTTTCTAAATTCAGCTATGTGTAGGCGCGCCATAATGACTCCTTTGTTGGTGTTTGTACCCTGGAATTAGGTTTTTTCTAAAGCAACCCCTTGCTCAGCGTTCATCGTATTGCACCGAATAGTTTTCCAAACTTTCGTCTCCCTACTTAATTTTTTATTGATTTAATCAATACTTGGATTAAGAACTTTAAAAGCAAAAGGATACACAATGTTGAACGGCTGACTACTGACACAGTTTTAGTTTAAGTAAACAATACATATATAGAAACAACGACAGAAACTCGGATAACCAGTATTAAAGTTCTGAAGTGGACGTCCTGCGGTTTACATGATGTTGCTAATGATAAAACAAAGTCCCCCGCAACGTCTGCCTGTCTGTATGCTAGTTCCTGGTGATGCAAAAAATAATAAATAGACACTTGCAGTTTTCATCAGTCATTATACTGAGGAAAGTATAGGTCATTGTGTATATTTCTAATATATGTCCGTGATTTTTAAAGATATCGAAAACAATTCAGCAGATTTTAAATTACAAAACAGTGTATGGTGCGATAGTTTCCATTTTATTTTATACAAATAATCTGCAATAGTATACTCGTATGTCTATCTTTTAAGTAGGTAGCTTACCGGACAGTCAGTATAAAAAATTGCATGTACGGGTAAAATAGTGTATCGATTGTCTTTACGGGAAAAGTTTAAATTATGATTTTTCGACAATTCGATACAATATTTCTTACACAATAGTCCACACCATCAAGAAGTATAAATTAATCTAGGAGTTTAAAATTTAAATCCAATGCGAATAATGCGACTATAATTTTAACCATTTGTATGAAGTCGGGATGTCTCGTTGGTTAAAAATAAGAGAAAAAAGTGTTTTGGTGTATTTTCTACTTTTATATTGTACTGGCCTCCCGTCCACAACTCGGTTTGCGTAGAGTTAATTTTAAATGGAGTTCCGCGGAAACTTTCAAAAATTGGGATTGAAAGTAGCCTATGGTCTTCTCAAGGGCAACCTAATTCTACTAATAGGCTGCGAATACTTGATAAACAAGCAGAGTTAATATGGCATTTGAAATTACTACATAGTAAATAAGAAAAAGTCGCTTTCCGCCTTCTATCTGTCGTTGTATATGTTTAGATCTTTAAAACACCGCAACGGATTTTATGAGGTTTTCTTTATAATAGATAGAAAGATTCAAGAAGAAGAATTAAATGCATAATATAGTAGAAAAAGTACACCTTAAAAATGTCTACAAAAAAGTCCGCGGTGGCATATGAATACCTCATAGAGATAACCCACAATAGCTATTTTTTATTTTCATTGCACCCGTATGAATCCGGGTGGGTTTATTAGTATATTTTGATCAGCCTTTGACTGCTCAATATATACTACTAAGCCTTAGACTCTAAGGCTACTTAATGCGGATACAACAAATCGGTTTCACCCGACAGCCTGCAAAATCCTCATATGTCTATTTCACATCAACTGCGTAAATTTATCGGCTCAAGCTTATGACAGTCTATGGCCCATAAAATATATTGACGGTATAAATCACTCGGGGACTCAAGTGTTACACTGTTGCGTTGAACTTCATACTTTCTTCATTTGTCTCCATTTGGTGACATATTTATTAGAGTGTTTATTTCACTTTTAAAACATGTTTTAGTGTCATGAGGTACCCAGAGTGACTAAACCGAGTACCAGGGACCGATAGGTGATGACATATCCATCCGAGACAGAGTAGCTCAAATGCACAGGGTAGGGATAATCAGCAGCATCCCAGTCGCCAAAAATGTGCTCTGCGATTGTCAATGCGCTTGCCCTACGCGGCAATTAAGGGCAAAATTCCCTTTTTTGTGGAGGCTAATGTCCAGCAGTAGACTTCCATTAGTTGTAATGATGAATGACATGTTTTAGTTTACCTAACTATTTTGTTTGTCCTACCTGTTCGTACCTATTCTGAGACGTGTTTGTTTTGTGTGTCTGTTTGTAATATTAAAATATCTGCTTTTTACTAAATTAAATTTTTGTTTTCAATTTTTGTATGTCTGTCTATTTGTTTGAGGTAATCTCTGAGACGGCTGAGCCGGTTTTGATGATACTTTTCCTGACAGGTAGATCACGCAACGACCAATAGGAGCGAAGCATCAATCGAAAATATGGCAAAAACGGGCGAAAATATACATTTTGAGAATATTATGCTGCCCACAGTCACTATTCCACGTAGAAAAAATCGCGGGGACAGCTATTTTTTAATAGAAATCTCCATTGCTCCTAGCAATTTTGTTGGAAGACGCCCTCACATCTTTAACCACTTATTACTTTTTTAATATGTCTTAACCGGAAACCTGGGGCGTCTATTCTCTTTCGAACTCTGTATTGTCTTTTGGATTATATATATACTTGCGACACGTTCTGGTTTCGCACGAGTATAATGAAGATAATATTGGTTATTGTGTGGTTATTCCTAAATGATAGAAATATGTTATTGCGGACTTTTTTGTGGACCTCTCTAAAGTGTACTAAACTGTAGTACATTATTTTGATCTATCTGGTCGGGTTCAGCCAGCGTTTGCAATGCAAGCACAAAAAAATGTTTGTTTATGACATCACATTCGAAAACTAAAATAATCCGTTTTTCTACTATATTATGTATGTAATTTACATATAAACCTTCCACTTAATCACTCTATCTATTAAAAAAAACAGCATCATAATCCGTTGAGTTATTTTAAAGATATTAACATAAGTAGGGACAGACAGACTGCAGAAATTTTGTTTCATATAACGAAGTGATAAAAAGTCATAAGATTTAAGTGGGAAAGGTTTATAGTACTTTATTGTTCCTATACATATACAGTCAATTTTTAGTAGAACGAGGGCCAGGTCTAAAGTACCAAGAATAATCGAGCGTGTATGAAAGGACTAATGCGAGCAAGGGAAGCAAGAAAGGTATGCCAAGATCGTAACAAGTGGAGATCAATAGTGTCTGCCTACCCCTATGGGACACAGGCGTGATGTATGTATGTAATGTTTAATCTTCAGATCGCTTCAGTAGGTATCTATGTAGGACTCGAACCCATGTCATTTCGTGTCCGAAGAAATGCCGAAATATCTGAAAAGTTGGAAACTGGATCGAGTATATATTGTTATCAGTACATAATTCAATAGACCTGAATAATAATAATTATCTCACATCACGTCAGGTCAATGTATGACATTGACCTGACTCCGAGGTAAGTCGCTCAAAGCACTCGTGTTACGGACATCAGACAATAGGGGAATCACGAATAGAATAGTTAAACATATATATTTTTTAACACCCATACAGAACAAACCCAAATATTTGTCCTGGATGGGGTTCGAACCCTTGGCGCATAAGATAGGATTACCATCTACGCCATCGGGCCCGACAACTAACAACACAATACAGCCGGATTACAATATCAAAAGCAAAAAGAAGCCGAAACAGCAATCATCGAGTTCGCGACCCATCCAGGCCCATTACCAATTTGTTGAAGAGCCACCGTCCCGTTCCGCCCTCGTGCAGCAGTAATGGCGGTGAGAATTGCAGCGGGCTGATCATCCAGTTACGACAGTTAAGCTGCGACCGCCGGCAAACAATTCAGTGTGCTCTAGACTCCATTTTGCACATCACTCTCTCGGTTGTGAGAAATACGCGAAGGTGTCGAATTACACCTAATAGTGTTTGATTTTTGTTACCGTGTCTCAATGTTTTTTATTTGTTAGCACCAATATACAATTTCCTTAACATATTTCCTAGTTGAATATTTTGTACTCTTTTTTAACCATTAACGTGTTAGAATTGGTTAAATTTTAATTTATTGCCGTCTCCAAACGAGCGTAACGTTTAACTGTTGACAAATTGAAATTGGATTTCGATCTCGTTACGGTAAGGAGTACGTACGTACGTGACTTTTTTTTGGAATGGATTGACGGATTGTGTTTTGTTTGGTGCAGTAAGTGATGGGCTTGGAAATGAAAATCACAGAGAATATAGCAATGTGCGATGAAACACCGAAAGATGAGAGGTATGAATATTAAGATTATAATAAAAAGTTAATGAGAGTATTATATCTCCTACATTAACGCCTTCACTTCTCACAATAAAAGCCTTTTAACGGCTTGAAGTCGAGGTTTATTTAACTTTTTTTTATTTGACATGTTGGTCACAAGGCAGCAACTGTTCTCAAGGTAGATCTAGAAGATAGATTTATTATAGAAGTAGATAGACTTTATTATGAATGTTATATCGTTTACAAAACCCTTGTAAAATTCTATTTTTAATTAATTGTCTTGAGCTGTTTTTTTTTTTGAAATCGTAACTTTGACTTGCTTTGGTAACGTAATAATTGCTGTTATTGTATATTTATTTTTACTCTTAATGCTAGTTATGTAAATACAACTTATTTGCAGTTATGATAAATTTTTTTTGGTACAATAAAAGAAACTCCAATCCTCAATAGGAGAGGGTCTAAATCATGCGACAAAGGTAACTTCCGTGTCGGTTTAAAATTACTCTCGTTAACGAACTTTTAAAAAATTGGGCTCAACCCATTGTCGTTAAAGCGAAAAAACTCGAGCCTATACGTAATTAATTTAAATTTATGACATGAACGTAACTGAGCAGTGGCCGAGACTCGTGTTAGGGTTGTCACCAACATGCGTGATGTTTACGTAATCGACAAAACAGTACACTTGTTGCCTCAGCCTTCACCCCGACATGTCGGTATGAGTGTAATTCCACTTGCTGGCAGCAAAACCGCAACTGCACAGTTTACTTTAAAATACATACAGATGGCTCGCTCTATTAAATTACCAATAAATTTTAAAATAAAAAAGAAAGTTTAATAATTGCGTGAGAAAATTTGGTGTCTCATTCTTTATTTTTTTACTATCTAAATACCAGATGTATATCGTAAATAACGATATTAATAACACGGAGAACGAAGCTCAGTGCAGTACGGCAAGTACCAGATCAAGTACACAAATCAAATTTGAACTTAATGCCTCGTGCTTATAGATTAATATCGATTGTTTTGACAGATTTGGGTAGGTTGATCTGTTGCTGTGGGTATAACAAAGAAATAAAACAGTGGATATAATACAATCATTCGATGATGATGCAATATTCCACCTCAGTCCTTCTAAGAACGCCATACTGCCGTTTAAGTTTGTGCGCAGTTACCGCGTATTGTAACGAGCCTACTGTATCTACTTACTTTGTGCCCTACTTCCTGCTGTTTCCCCTGGCATAAACAGTGGTCCGTCCTAAATACCCGGGGTCGATGACCGACCGCCGCACGCGTTGACAGGGGTGGCCATGGCTACAATTAATTTTAAAATGCGGCGGAATGTGGAAATCGCACGCGAGGTGATACAACGACGGCCGGCCTGCTGGCTATACAAAAACAAACAAGGAGATGAACCATTATATTATTTGCATGTTTCGCTAGTCGTTTTATGATAAGGTTATATTGTGACGGAAACATTGTGCAGTTGACGTATAGACAGAGCGTTCGGTGTGAGGGCGTTAACAGTGAAGGGATAATTTTTTGTCCAAATGCTTCATGATATTATATGGCATAATGCTGCTTATTGTTAAGCTACCTAAACTATAGTTGGTTTGAATTACAATTTCAAATAACGATATGATATTCACCACAAACATAAAATAACTGATGTGCGGTACCGGCAGTGTAGAACAGTAAGTACATCCCTTTGCATAACCGACAGATTGTGGCATCTAAAACAATGAAGCTCAAATGCATAGGGCAGGGATGTGTAGCTGCATACACGTCGTGAAGCTATGATTGCCATCACGCTTGCCCAGTGCGGCAGTTATGGGCAGATTTCTGCATATTTATACTATGTCCATAAGCGTGGGTTCAATAATTGATATGATGATAAAATAACAACGGGGAGAAATACTTATATGTACTAGGACAATTCGGTTAATGCTATATGTAGATTTGTTTCCACGCAAGTACCGAAGTTAGTATCTGAATCGCTTTATACTCGTAAGTTTCAATGCAAATAAAAGTTATTCGTGTTTTAAACTTTGTAGAAAATGAAACCTGTGGTAGGTGGCAGTAGGAACCAGCGATATAGAGAACTGAAGATAAAGAAATAAAATATAATAATTCACGTAATGAAACTAATAAAACATATCTCTTGAGAACCTAAACGTCGAAAATAAATGTAAAAAAAATAAAATAAACTTCGTTTAAAAGCCGTTAAAAAGGTAGTTTTATTATGAGTAGTGACCGCGTAAGTATTAGAAAATATTAGGAAATTACGTGTTTGTGTCTACGACCTATGTGTTGTTTATTTACTTCTTAAAAATGTTCTGGATTTTCGCAACATCGATGGAACCGTCCACAAATTGTATTGCAACAACGCACAAAATGGCGGAATCTTTTCCGTGAATATATATAACCGACATGTATGAGTTCTATGGCTTGAGTATGATTTTTCATTATTACACGTAGTACTTATTATTCTGGTAAGAGGTCTATATCGCTTTTGACAGGTAAACTGTGCAAACAATTGTGAACCTTTTTTTTTAAATAAAAAATATGCTTTGTGCTTTTTCAAACTGTCTCTGTGCCAAACTTCATATAGTTCAGCTATCGCGGTGTGAAAGAGTTACAAATATCTATAGCTGTTCATCCATACAAATATTTGGGTTTACAATATCAGCACGATATTTTAAGGGTAGCTAAAAGCTCAAGACGAGTAGCAAGTGTTTATTTTTTTTACGGGTCTTGTTCTTTGTGAACATGCAAGGTATGCAATCAAACATTAGAGCTGTACTCCATAGTGACGGCTCAATGCCGCGTGAGACGAATGTCACTGTCAAGGCACGATGCAATTATCACGAACTGTGCAAAAAAATTGCGCGTAGTTGATGGCATGACGGAAAATGAAAAGGATTTTTCAGTGTTGCATACTCGTATAACTTTAGGATTTTGGCTTACTTTTATTTTCTTCCCGTTGGTTTTTTATCATTATAGATAGGAATATATATAGAAATGTATTTTCAGTGCTAGCAATATTTTTATAGACACAAGATGACAATTTTTTTCTGCTATAAGATATTATAAGAGCCAGCGGCATCTCTTCAAATTGATACTCGTGTGTCAACTTTTACAATTGTGAAACATCGATGTACAAAAAATTGTCAGAGGCCGTGAAATTTCCGCGTCAATGATAAAATGCGGCCGAATGTGTATATCGCATGCGAGTTGATACAACGATGGCCAGCCTGTCGGCTGCACAAAACAAAGGCGAGGATCCATTGTATTGTTTGCATGTTTCGCTAGCCTTTTTATGAAGTTATTGTATGACATGAGAGAATATAGTTAATGTATAGAGACCGAGCGTCCAATGTGCGAGCGTTTCATTCTTTTTCTCAAAATTCCCGTGTAGCGCGACGGTAATGCTGCCCATCCCTGTCCTCTTGCATTTGGGCTACGCTGTTTTCACTTATGAAATAGAATATGGTGTAATTATTAATAACGAGATGAAAACAGGTTGGTGGTGAGGCGACATGCGAGAGAGGGGCTAGTCATTTTAACTGTACCTTAAAAGAAACTTATTATTTTCTACGTTAAAACTATGCACGTGGGAATTTATGTAATTGCCGTATAGTAAAACATGTAAATGACATAGGGGTTAATTAATATTTTATGATAACTAAGCAGGCTTATAGCTTCTTTAATCTATATTTTATGGAATTATAAAATTATAAATAATTTGAAAATATAAAACTAGTAGTCGGAGTCACCTTTTAAGTAAAAAAATAATGTTCCAGATAATTGCTGATCAAATTAAATGTCGTAACTTGTGGTACGGACTCCAGACAACAGAGGAATCACAAATATAATACTAAAATAGATACATTAATTAAGCAGCCAGATACAGAACAAATAAAATATCATCATATAAATATTTATGGTGATGTGGAAGAACTCACGACCTTTGGCGCACAAGATATGGTCGTTACCATCTGCGGTATCAGGCCCTTCGGTCAGCGGTACTGCTCTTCAGTTACATAAAATATGTATTATTCACAGTTTAAAACTATGATAACTTCAATTAACCATGACTGAATAAAAAAATTTATGTTCTAATATCAGTTTGTAAAGTGTATGAAAATACTAATTGGTCATAATTGATTTTCTGTATAAAAAATTCTGTTCTCTTCTAATCAAGATATGCTAGCCACATAAGTACCAAAAGTTTGACTTGATATTTGTTCTAGTATTATAACGCTGAAGAATTTGTTTAAACGCACTTATCTCAAGAATCTCTGGTTTGATTTGAATTTTTTTTTAGTGTCGGATAGTCCAATTATCGAAGAATACTACCATACCCTCCAAAGTCAATATTCCACGCAGATGAAGTCGCGGGCACTGCTAGTACTGTATAAAGTTAATATACAGACTTTTACTTTTAAATTTGAGCTAAATATAATAAAATCCATAGAACATATTATTATATTCATTTAAACATAAAACACCACGTTGTTTATCTTTCATTTCTACATATTGACAACGTCTCAGATATTTTTTTTAAATAAGCTAAAATCTAAGAAAACCTAATATTAGATCTTGACAAAGTCTTATATATAAAATTCTCGTGTCACAGTGTTGACCGATTCTTATAAAATTTTATATGCATATTCTGTAGGTCTGAGAAAAGGCAATTATCTAGTTTTCGTACTAAGTGATAGGAGTTAGAGAGAGCCGTGAGGTACCGACAGAATAGAATAGTACCTCCCATTGCTCCAGGTGTTTTAAGAAGTGACTAAGGTACCAAAACCAACAGATGGCAATATATCCATCCAAAACAGTGCAGCTTAAATGCAAAGGGCGGGGATGGGTAACAGCTTCCCCGTCACGGTAGCTGCGCTCTGCGATTGCCAACACGCTTGCCTAGCGCGCGTTAGTTATGGGGAAAAATCTTCTTTCTTGGAGAGGCTTAGGTCCAGCAGTGGACTTCTAATGGCTGGTATGATGATATGGCAACGTCTGCCGGGACAGCTAGTAGACTTATATATTAAGTAACAAATTTCGCAATTGTGAAAACCCAGTGATTCTATAACAATCGCCTCTTGGATTACAACCAGCGCTTTCATAATCCCAAGGCTGTCACGGGCCGGCGAACAATAAATCAGAACGTCAATACCGCGACACACTCAATAAATCCACAAGTCTAGTAGGGCAAGCCCTGGAGAATTGTATTACGAATGCCGTTAAATGTAGGTATACTGATTTTTTGCAAGTGACTCCATCCGCGTTTACTTCGGTATGTATCGCGTGTCGGATTTTTCCATGATGAAAGTTTATATTTAAGTTCAAGCTTATTTACCTTTAATTTCTTCAAAATCATAAACATAGTTTAAACAAGAAATAACGAGGACGTTATTCATAACATCTTAATTATTTCTTTACATTCTCTCAAGAATACTTTATATAAATACAACAATTTAGGCACTTCTAACAGACTATTAAAAACGCCCCATATAAGGGTCTTAGCGTCCACTCTTTAGAAAATTGGTTTATCTGTCCTAAATAAATTTGTTCTTCAACGTTAAATGTATTCTCGGACCTTAAGATTTTTCGGAGCTTTGTGAGTAACCATTTGTGATTTACCAAGAATAGGATAAACGAGCATACAATACTATCTAAATAGAAAGATATAATATGCAAATATTTTTACATTACCAAAATATTACGAATTTGCGTGACAAAGGATTAAAATCAACAAACATTTTCTTTGAAGCAGCGGCTTCTCGGGATCCGAGGCAAAGGAGTGGGTGCGAAATATTCTTCGTCTTCCCGCACTATTTTTTAAGCAAAAGAGCACAATGGTTTGCTTGTGTAGAACTTCTAACAACCTCTATTCAGACGTTTTCTTTGTGTCCCTCGCTGTTGACTACTTATTTTAAGGACATGCGAATTTCACGAAACTTTCACAGTTCAGTAAGAGGACTAAGGTGACTTTAATGTTCGTGATAAGCTTGAGTGTCGATTAATACTCCAGTAAACTTAATATCTATATTGTTTTCTTCTCTTGTACGATTAATTACGAGTTTTTACTCATTTCTAAATACCAAATGTATTAAATTTGGTATTTAGAAATGAGTAAAAACTAGTAATTTCAATTGTATATAGTTGGTTTTAGCTTTAAATGTAATTTTATTTTTAATCATTTGTTTATTCGTGGCCGTCAGAGTCAAGAGTTTATAAATATGCAAAATATTTCAATGGAAATTAAATTATTAAATAGTTTATTTATAAGATTTTCTACATATTGTTTACCAGGAGAAAAAAAGCTTTTTGTAATATTTACCAAATAATGCATACATACATTACATTACAACATGTAAACAAAAATAAGTTTAAATATTAAATTTTTTCTATTAATATGTAATAAATTAGAGAAATTTAAAAAAAACAATGTTAGATTTCAAGTCAATATTTTCAATAGATTTAAACAATCTACATAACATTACAGACCGAACTTTGGAATAAGTTTATTAGATAATAAATATTACAAGGGACAATTTAAAAATCTTTGTGGTTCAAAGTTGATTTGCACATACCACAACGCACTTGAACTTGAAACAATAAACTCCATTCCTACAGTACACTCCTATAACAAAATTCAAATACCTTCTCGTAGAATATGCAAGGCAGAATAAAAACACGGTGTGAAAATAGTCTGGTGCCAGCGACGTCCATTGATCAGTCGCGCCGCGCCAGGCTGCAACGAAAGTGAGCGTACTACGACATATACTTTAAACTACTTGAAGTTGTCGCCAAGCGAAACTCAATCTAATCTTCAGTACAATGAAGTCTAGATTTTAGGTGCAGATCAACCCTTAAGCCTTTTTAGATTCCAGCAAGAGTTAGTACACACTGTGTACAAATAGTGTATGTACGGTGTAATAGTATTTGTGGCAGCGAACTGCGACCACAGATTAGGAAGATTTTAGATTTTCACCCACAATTCTGTTGTTTGACTTTTGTTTTTGTTCTGCGACTCCTATAAATTGTGGCTTTCGTTTGTTACACTGAGATAAACATGAGGTTATTTGTGAAGCAGTTTTATGTTTGTGTTTATATCGTATTTGGGTTTCTCCGTGCATTCATTGTAATAAGTGAGCATTATTAGCTGAAATATATCGTATATGGGTTTGTGATTGTAACGCATTATATAACTATAGCCTATTTATATTATATGCCTCTATGGCAACAACATTTATAAGACTTAAATAATAGACAATGTCGATTATTTATTTCGGTAGAATCTAGTGCGCCAAAAGTGGAGGGTTCGATCCCCACACAGGTTAAATATTTATATGATAAATATTTTATTTGTTCAGTGTTTAAGGGTTAAATATCTATTAAGTAAGTTATTATATTATTGATCTGTTGTCCGATCTGTTGTCTCATATCCGGTTTCGCAGGGATGGACAATAGTTTTAAACATTTAGGCTAAACATATATGGATGTGCAAAACTGACTTGAAAATCTTGTACCAAAGATCTAACCCAAAATTGAAAATCTCACAGAAAGAAATGTTTTCTGTTCGAGGGTAACATTACGACAACGATGCGAAGCGAGCGGCATATTTTGTTTCGGCTGACATATTAAACTCGAATAAAATGGCCGTTTTTAATAATTCAGTTATTTACTGAAACAGTCTTAAATAAAAAGTAATTTATTTGGATAAGGATTACTATAGGTAACGATATAAGTAACATGGTTAAAAGACAATGCCTAAAAAGGCATGGTATGGTTTTTGTTAAGATCTTTTACAAAAATGTTGGTATACCTATATCAATAGGTAATTGCAGTAGCTGGGTATATGGTTCCGCTAGGTTTTTTTTATAGATATAAGTTCTTTAACATTGTAGAACATAACCATAGTGCATGCAATGAAAGTCATTATATGGCAATTTTTTCATACCTTGGATTACATTAATGGATTTTACTAGGGATCCCAAATATTTTCTAGAAAAAAAATATATGATACGTTACTCAAGAACAATGCAGTGTTCTAAACACGAATGAATTATCAAAATTCATTCAATAGTTTAGAAGGTTGCACATTTATGAATAAAGTATTTATTAGTGTTTAATGAATGGAAAAGAACTATGACTTAAGTAACATTTTAAGCTTCTAGCTCCTAGTGTCGTATGTTACTATAGTACAGGGCATTTTATCGATTACCTTGAGATCCGATAAAACAGGATGTAACGTTTCCACAAGAGCGACGTTTTAGTGACCTGTATTTCATGTAATACATATAAACAAACAAAACACAGTGTAGATTTAATATTAGCAGTATATATATACACATACACTACTTTATATATATATATATATATATATATATATATACATATAAAGAAGGATAGTCATTTTATACAGGTATTAGATTAATCATGGCGCGGAGATTACGGGATGCCTCGCTAATGGCAAGCCATTAGGTGGAATGCCCGTTGATGAGGCGACCGCCCGCGTTCCATTTGCCTGAACGGCGTGAATGTACCATCAATGAAGATAAAATACCTCGGTTTCGGAACTGTTCATTTAGTGCATGTTTCCAAATTGATTTATTTTCGATAATGGCGTATAAAGGACCTTATCATTTTCAGTATAAAGTTTGTGGCAGAAGGAGGTATGATGCAATGGGTTATGCTTTTATGGTTATCACGATGTGGATTCCTGAGTATAAATCCAAAAGTATTGATCGGCGATATTTAAAGGGATTTTCTGATTTTCAGATACCTAACAAGAATATGTCTGAGTTTAAAGAGCATGTCGTCAAACCCATCAGATGCGTTATCTTTAAAAAGCAAATTACAACAAAATTTTTAGTGTTGTAGAAGGTTTCTCTACGATATACAGTTTTGAAATGTACATCAATACATACACCACGCCTGGGACACAGGCGTGATGTATGTATTTATGGTCATCAGGGTAGGCAGAGACTATGGATCTCCACTTGTTACGATCTGGGCATACCTCTCTCGCTTCCCCTACTCGCATACTGGTACTTCTAACCAGAAATGTAAATGTATATATTTTTAAACTTGAAAACATTATTAAAAAATTACACAGAGTTAGAGGTATTACTTGAAGTAGACCACATACAAAGGTCGTCCGTATGGGTACCATCACTCTTACCTATTTCAGTAGTCTAGGAAGTTTAGGAGTCCTTACCGATTTCTACAAATAGCAGTGTTCGCATTGCAGTGTTCCGGTGAATCCGGTTCAATGGTGACTCGCCAGTGATATCCTGGTGATATTACGAGCGTATTATAATTGTTAATTATTATTATTACATGAAATCTATACAGGCTGCGGTGACGCTAACTATCACGCGGACTTTATGCTTGTTTATCGAACTTATGTAATAAAGTAAAAATAAATTAATTGGCGACATTAATATTAATACTCAGCATTTTACTAAACCCTTTTAAAATATCTACTTTTCAACGCAATGCAATACTAAATGATTTTTTGTGAAAAATTTTTATTAGTGAACAACTAATAATAAATTTTTCTCCGTGATCAAATGTGTATGAGCATTAAAAAAATAATTCGATTTAGGAATTCGTCGGTGCGCAAGTTTGCCGTAATAGAGTTTGATAGAATAGCAGATACTCACTCGGATTTGAAGAAAGACAATAGAGATAATAAAGCCGTGAAGGAATTAAAAAAGGAATTAAGGAAGGAAGAAATTAAGCCGTCAGGTATCGGCAGAGTAGAATAGTACCTCTCTCTGTACCAGTTGTCGTAAGAGGCGACTAAGGTGCCAGAACCGACAGATGGCGGTATATCCATCCGAGGCAGTGTAGCTCATATGCACAGGGCGGGATTGGCAGCAGCAACCCTGTCGCGAAAGCTGCGCTCTACTATTGCACGCTCGCATAACGCGGTAATTATAGGCAAAATACCTCTTTCTAGGGAAGGCTTATATCGTTAATGATGATGATGACAAATAGAAATCGATTCTCTGAGGACGCTAACTAGTTATTCTTAAATATCGATCTTCGAACCAACTGTGCTTAAGCTACTATATCTCAGGAAAAAACAAAAATATTTAGCTATCAATCCTTAAAATTGTTGAGAATCTAATTAAGCGGACCTCATAGTAGCCCGAGGATGCGAACCTTAATTTATATTAAGGGAAAGGACAACGCAGCGCTCGTTTATTAGTGAAATATGTCACATATTGTAACACAGAAGTCGTTTGGGTGGAGAATAAGTGATTACTAATAAAATAAAAATATAAGATTTAAGTAGTTATATTTTAATATCACTGTAATGGTCAATATTTTTAATATAGAAAGAATATGGTATTAAATATTTTTTTTCAATTTACGCGTTCACTTCTTTTCTTGTATGACGTAGATAGCTTTTATTCAATTATACATTTACGAGTATGTAAGCAGTCATTCGGAGAGTATGTATAACATATTTTGGCATTGTAATTATGCAGGTAAAGGATCATAAGATTTGTGATTGTGGTAACAGATAAGCCCTTATTATTAACTTTTTATAATTATGTTTAAGTTATCAATGATGAATATTATGAGAAACCGGCTGAGTAAAACAGTCCTCCCTCTGTTCTAGGTGTCGTAAGAGGTAATTAAGGTACCGGAACCAATGCCGGTTTATCCATCTGAAACAGCACAACTTAAATATTCAATGTGGAAGTGGGCAGCAGCATCCTCGTCATGAGCAGTATTCTGCGATTGCCGCCATGCCTGCTCAGCGCTGCAATTGTGGGCATAAATATATTCCGTTACGGAAAGGCCTAAGCCTAGGCTATGGCTGATATGATGTGAATAAATAATATATAAATTGGAAAGATATGTTGAAAACTGATTTGCCGCCTTCCTCCCCATTAGTTTACCCTTTGATCAGCTTACATCTTTCGCCGGAGCGTAACTCAATCAGCGCTTATTTATCATTGAATTGGATCAAAGTTTCCCGCGCTGCGTCACGTCCTGCGACCCATGTCTTATCCCATGTGGATGACCAAAAGGTTAAATTTGATAAAACTTTTGCGTTTGTGGAGGACGCAAGTGAACAATAAATTAGTTACTGATATAAATTTACACTATATTCATGTAGAAAATGATAGAGCAATAAGATTTTGCTACATGTTTTGCTATTTTCGATTAATAAATCCACTTATTATTATTATTAATTGAAAACATCGTTAGCTCCACGCTACTTGGGTTACATTTATATATAATTACTAGCTTTCCGCCCGCGACTTTATCTATGGGGACTTTATCGCACGCCTATAGAACTCTATGTTATTTCGAGAAGAACTCTATACTCTAATAGCTCAACTGTGTAAATTCGTGCTGATAAAAAGACAGACCCATCTTCCGGAAACATATTTTTAGGATAAAAAACAACTTATTTGTTTCTCTAAACTATCTATAATCTCAGTGCCAATTTTCACCTAGTACTGTTCAGCCGTTTCGGCGTGTTAGAGTAACAAAGTTACATCTATACATCCTCGCATCCATACATCTTTACTAATAAACTTGCGCATTTGTCCTTACTAATATTATAAATCCGAAAGTAACTCTGTGACGCCATCACGCCTAAACTACTGAACCGATTTAAATGAAATTTGGTACACATATAGTCTAATGCCTTAGAAAGGACTGGGGCTACTTTTTCATTCGACATAAGAGTAGTAAGGGATCGAAAGCGGGGATGAAAATTGGTATGAAAGTATCGCTATTGTTAGAGCTAGAAGCTTAAAACTTATTATTTAGGCTATTGATTTGTATACATAAATAGCATAAATATAAAGTTCAAAGTTTATATAAGTTAAAGTTAATAAAAAATAAAGTAAATAGTTATGGTGCCCAAAGAAACTACTGCACGCGGACGAAGTCGCAGGCACAGTTAGTTACAAATAAAGGAAAGGCCGTGTAGTACCGGCAGAGTAGAATAATACCTCCTCCAGTACTACGTTTTGTCAGAGGCGACTAAATTGCAAAAACCAACAGACAGCGGTATATCCATCCGCAATAGTGTAGCTCAAATGCGCCTGATATGATGATGACGATGATGAAAGGAGAGTAAGGATATTAAAGAAGATAGGATTTTTTAAAATTTTATAATACTGGCATATCTAATATTTCTAAATTTACGTGTTTGAGGCAAGAATGAATAAAAATGGACTGCGTTAGTTATTAGATACCTACGTTAGATTTATTAAAAATACAATCTTCCACATTGACATTCAAATGCGCGGTAAACACATTCAATTGTTAAATTGACAGCTAGTGTTGTGATACTAAGTGCAATAACTTATAGTCTGAATTTGAAAAAAGATATATTTTTAAGTTTATATATGTAACTAAACTGCCATTATAACATACATACATACGATTAAATCACGCCCACCCAGGGTAGAAACTATGAACTTCCACATGCTATGATTTTGGGATTCTCTTGCTTCCTTGTCTCGCATTAGTCTTTTTATACACGCTCGCTTATTCTTGTTACTTTTGAAATGGCACTTCTTTAATATATCTTCTAACTGGTTAGGAATGTTCACCTACGTCGCCCTGTACCGAGTTTTCCATTCAGTTCCACTCTATATTTTTGTGCAGTCACTCTTAATCTACTTTCATCCATCCTTTTTACATGTCCAAACCATCTCAACATTCCTTTTTCTATTGTTGTCACTCAACATCATCTTCTACACCACAGCAGTTACTTATCATACTATTCATTAATCTACCTCTCATATATTGTAAAACATTAAAAAATAGTATCGTATAAGTGTAGTTTCAGACAGCCTGCAGAAAGTACACACTGAGATTAGATGATAAATTGGAAATATTTCATATATTTTCGTTTTATGTTGCTGTATATTGTGTTATATTAAAACTGAGAAAACAACAGCTAGATAAAAGTTGTTTTTGTAAAAGTTTTAGTCTTATCAGCAGTTATTAATATCGGAAAACGATTTGTCTGGGTATTTGTACAGTCTGCTTTGTTGTCTTTTATAAGTATCGATTTCGATGTTATTTGTGTGAAAAAAGAGAGCAAGAAAGCCAGTAGATAGTAAATTATGCTACTGAATGAGCAGGCATATTACAGTTTATTTGTTCTACGTTCGCATATTCCTTTATTACCTTTGTGTTAGGTTTGTACAGGAAATAATTCTTTGCTTAAAATATGTACTATAACAAAGCGAAGGATAATTACGTCTGCGCAAAGGGTAGTAGTTTTAGTGTACACTATTTTTTTACATGAATTCTAATATTCACATGATGAAAATATATACTTTGAATGAGTTGTGCAAAAAGGGTTTTTTAATAGCCGGTGAATCTTTACTTATAATATAAAGTAATACGCCTTTGCTTAAGACTGTACAAATTGTACAGTCAAGTAGATTATTAATCGGGAAAGCAGACGATAATCAAAAATTGCTACATGATACATGATTGTACACTTTATAATCTGTTACGAGGATAATATTAGGAGTCGTCGGACTGTGCTTTTCGTTTTTTTTTTTCTATATTATGAAGTCAGCAAACAAGCATACAGTCCGCTTTATGGATTTGACGAGGATATCACTAGCGTGTCTCTAACCGTGTGAACTGAAGATACTATGTCACATTTACCCAATAATTTCACTGCCTCTCTCACCCTTCAAACCGGATCACAGCAATGCTATTTGGCGGTAGGAATAGGTAAGAGTGAGGTAGCAATGCAGACGACCCTTGTAGGAGGTCCATCTCATGTAAACGTCTCTGAATGGCAATTTGATGTAAAATTTTAAGGGGGCTTACCCTCTTAAAATTTTATATTATTTATTTCAGGCCGATCACATTTACTGTTTATTCGTATATTGCACAAAAATGATTCACATAGAAATGCAAATATCAAATTATATAACACCGAAAATTTTATTCAAACTGGTTTAACCGTTCTCAGTTTTGCGCTCATCAACATATCAACCATTGGAAGTTCACCGATGGACATAAGGTGCCTCAAAAAAGTGGGAATTTCGAGTGGCAATCGCTGAGCGATACTTTCGCGATGAGGTGCTGCTGCCTATCTCCACCCTATGCATTTGAACTACACTGTCTTAAATGGATATTCCGCCATCCGTCAGTTCTGGTACCTCAGTCACCTCTTACGAACTTTGGTACAGGGGTGGGTAGTATTCTATTCTGCCGGTACCTCACATAACAATATAGCTACTTATTTCTATAGATTATATAGAAATACTAATACATACATATATCACGCCTGCACCCTTCGAGGTAGGTAGAGACTATGGACCGCCCCTTGTTATGATTTCGGTATGTGGTGATCCATAGTCTTGTAAATATTCATGATTATTATTTTAAACACAGCAAATGTAATAAGTTGTCCCATTTTTATAAAACTTTTTAACAAGTCAATTATAAGTTTTTTTATTTTTTTGTTTGCACGATGCGGTGTGTGTGTGAATTTCAGAATACGCATACATTTTATCTGACATAAAGCATACGAGTATCTGTCCGGTCCCTAAGAATTAGCATATCGTGATAATTTTATGAATATTCAATTGGTGCCAATACCATCCCTTTTCTATGTAAATGTTGAAGGAATACTTGCGTGGTATGAGTAAAACTCATTGTAATATTATGTATGTATTTTAGTATGGCAATTGATGGTAAACGACGTCGCTTCTATAATTAATGTTGTTATGTCCTATTTAGGACGCTTTCCTGTTTTTTGGGTCAACAGGGGAGGGGGGGGGGAGTGTCGATTTAATTAAAAGCTTAAATACATTTAGCTCCATCGGCAAGGTGGTCACCTCCCGGGTATGGAGAAAATGGAGCCCGATACTTCATTTTACTTTATTATAATGACGACGATGCTCTATTATTTATTATTTTGAATAATACAATTTGGCTATCTAATATCAGTTATGTTAGACTTTATGACAGAATTATGTTTTTGTGTTACAATGCCGCGTTTTTATTGTGCTATTTTTCATATTAATTCTAAAAGTCTTTCTCGATAGTCACCAGGACTATCTACTAAGTCAAAAAGTATAGTGAAATATTCTGTTCGGATTTAGTGTTCAAAATAAGTTGTCACGTTTCGAAAGATTGATCAGGTCTTTCTATATCATTCTATATTTGTGAATAAAGCAGTGAGTAAGAATAATAATAATGTATATTTAAAGCAACCTCCCATATTGTTTCACCAAATATGGTGAAAATAGAATACTAAGGATTTCTCTTGTATATATGTAAAGAAATTAGTTCTTTAATTATCTATGGGCCTATCTATGAATAGAGGGCGCGACTGACAGTGCCAACTTAATGACGTTTTTAAAATATGGCGATAGGGTAGATTAATAAAAAGTTTACTAATTGTGATAAAGGAATCGACTAGCTAATTTTTAAATAGTAGCTAAAATTAATAAACTTTAAATGTCGTTTCTTTGTATTTTCAGAGCAACACATTTATTATTCAAGATTCCTAGATCACTATAAAATTGTCTTATAAAACGACATTTTTAGTAATACCTGAGCAAAGGAAGATGGAGAAACTAAGGTTTACTTTCGCGTTTTTGTCCGCAAGTGATGGCAAAACGAATATAATTTGCATAACCTTAATCGAGACACCCGATGGACGTATATATGAGGTACCTGATGAACACAGAAATGCAAATAAACATACTGGTATAATTACTTTAGAAGTTTACAAGAAAATCAAGAACTCGCTAAAAAAGAGACATCAGACACGGAAAATATGGATCCCACTGACAGATCAATTACGGAAAATTTACCTAGATGAAGGTGAAAATTTACAATTCGGTGATCAATATCTGGATGAAATTTTAGAGGAAACGAAATCTCCCAATAATAATAATATTTCTGGATCGGAGTATAAAAACCTAGTGGAAATTGCTGAAAAGTTTTTGTTAGTCAAATTCTCGGGAAGAACAGTGAATGTGAATCAATGGATTGGAGAATTTGAAACTGAATGCGAAAGATTTGAAATACTACAGGATGAAAGCAAAATCGAGATTTTGAAACATCTTCTGGAAAAACAATGTTTAGACTGGTACACAGGAATGATAATAAAGTTTACCGTTAAGTCAGAATGGAATATGTGGAAAAATAATTTTTGTGAAACATATGGTAATAAAGGATGGTCTCAAGTAAAATATGCATATACATTCAGATATCAAACTGGCTCCTTATTAGAATATGCCACAAAAAAAGAACTCCTTTTATTAGAGGTAAACAAAGACATTGACACTCAGAATATGATAAACCTTGTTGTGATGGGTTTACCCGACTATATCATAGACAAAATTGATAGGACACTAGTAACATCAACTGCGAGCCTATGTAGTGAAATTGGCAAACAAGAGCATGCAGTGAACAAAAAGACTTTTATAAAAATTAAAAAGAATATACCTAATATTAAATCCAAATTTGAGAAAAACCCTCCATGTGAAATATGTGAAAAATTAAACAAAGGTGTCCGTTTCCACCGCGAAGAAAAGTGTTGGTTTAAACAAACTGATGACTATGAAAATAAGAAAAAACATATCAAGAATGTAAACAATACCGTACTGGATATTGAATTAAATGATGATGACAAAAAAAACGAGTGATTACACCATTAATTAAAGTCAAACTATTATTAAATAAACAAAAAGAGATATTTGGTATATATGATTCAGGCTCTAACGTTTCACTAATAAACTCCAAATTGTTAAATATTAAAAAGAAAAATAGAGGTGATTTCAGAAATACAAATTTAATAACAATTAATGGTGTAAAAAAGACACAAGGTTTGACGACAATAAAGATAAGAATTCTTAATATAGAAAAAAGTGTTGATGTTTATATAGTGGATGGAAACGAATTTCAGTATGATTTCCTAATTGGACTTGACATCATAAAAGAATTTGGTTTGATTCAGGATCAACATTTGAAGATTACTCAGAGACAAGAAGGAATATCCACACATGAACAACCAATTCACAAAATTAGTACTAAAAAAGAGGAAAATGTAAATGAGATATCTGTAAATTTCAATGAACATATAAAAGAACTAAAACAATCTAAAACAGCAGATGACTGGATGAGAAATAGACAATTAGCATTTGAAAGCTCTGTAAGGTCGCATAATTATAATAAAAAGATAATAGACAAGAATAGAAATCAGTATAATTTCAATACAGGTGATATGGTTTATGTTGAGAATGGGCATAAACTGAATAGAAGAAAATTAGATGAGGAGAAGATTGGACCTTTTAGAATAGAAGAGAAAATATCTAATACTATATACAAAATAAACACGGGCCATAAGAAGCTAGAATCTAATTTATTTCATATTACGAAGCTTATACCAGTTCCTGTATGGACATAACGTTATATGGCGAAAATTTTCTGAGGAGAAAAATTTTCTACCCTGGAGGGGGAGATGTAAAGAAATTAGTTCTTTAATTATCTATGGGCCTATCTATGAATAGAGGGCGTGACTGACAGTGCCAACTTAATGACGTTTTTAAAATATGGCGATAGGGTAGATTAATAAAAAGTTTACTAATTGTGATAAAGGAATCGACTAGCTAATTTTTAAATAGTAGCTAAAATTAATAAACTTTAAATGTCGTTTCTTTGTATTTTCAGAGCAACACATTTATTATTCAAGATTCCTAGATCACTATAAAATTGTCTTATATATATAAAAATGCAGATACTACAAATATCGAGATACCAAATAAATAAAATATTTGTGTTCATGCAGGTATCACCCTGGGGCCTTTGTGTACCATTAAACTGCAAGATGTCTGTTGAAGTTTCATTTTTAAAAATGTTAGTAATGATTACTATCATTTAGTTATAAATTCTTTAGTGAACAAGACTTTAAATAATTTTTCTACGTAGTTTTACGCCACCCTTTGATTTTAATTGTTTTTATTAGACCAGGTCATCAAACAAGCATACAATCTGCGTGATAGTAAGCGTCCTTGCAGCCTATAGACGCTCGTAATATCACATTGATATATCGCGCGCGTTGCCCGTCTTGTGTCTTGAAGATGTTATGATACGTTATGTCAGATGTCATTTCCCAGAAGTTTCACTGCCTCTCTCATCCTTCACAATCCTCCAACCGGAACACAGTAATGTAAACACTGCTATTTGGATGTAGAAATTGGTGAGAGTGGGTACCAATGCAGACGACCTTTGTTTGAGGTCTACCTCATGTATTCTTACAGTATAAGGTAAATTTAATTGGCTCATTCGTAAATATTTTAGTTTATCGGAACTCACCAATGAAAAAACATTTAAAAATAAGTCTGATAAAATTACTAGTTAGCTAACATTGTATATGTATTTGAAAATTTATGTTGTTAGGAATGTTGTAAAAAAATGTTAAGTAATTAATATGTCTACAAATCCTTTTTTTATCTCACTTTAATGAAACACAAATAACACTAAATATATTCTTCGCAACACATCGAACGTTTCTCAGTATCGATTTCATTTTGCGTTGTCTCCAAAATTGATTAAGCTTCTCACTTTGTCTTATGTAAATAGAAGCTAAAAGACAAAGAATTCAATTACGAGTCACTCCAATCGATTCTCTAAACAAACGGCTATCAATCTGACGAATTGGACCGCTAATCCAAATCCAAAGGCTGTTACCAGGGCGCGCGCAAATCGAATAAAGGCGGGCGGGCGGCGAGACTCGCCATTTCCGGCGGCAATATGGCCGCGTTCGATTTCCGCCGTCGTCTCCCGCTTAATAGCCTGGGAGCTGGAAGATAATTTTAATAGGTATACTTCAGGTACCGTGGAACCTTATTAAATACTTCATGTTCTGACGGATCTGATGGCACAGTTAGTAGTAATCCTACCTTGTGCGTCAAAGGTCGTAAATCCCATCCAAGACAAATGTTATAGGATGATATTTGTGTATGTGTACTGTGTCTGGATATTAAGTATATGTAATTAATTATTATATTTGTGATTCCGATGATTTAAGCTGCTTATCTCCGATTCAAGTCAATGTATGAGATGTGGTGTGAATTTATTATTTTTATTATTTTTACTCTTTATTGTACACCTGGTCGGAAAATATAGAGTTACCGTTTTAATATAATTTTAAATTTAATTAAATTCATTAGGAAGACTTGCCTCATTCTGCTATTTCTTCCAGGTAAGGTTACCTGGAATTTTAACCTTAGGGTTGTATGAAAAGGGTAGTTTAAGTATACAGAACCTACATTAAGTTAACTGGTGCTACACTACACTGCCTAAATGCTGCTGCTTCATCATCGCCATACCAGCTATTGGAAGTCCACTGCTGGACATGGGCCTTCCCAAGAAAGGGGGAATTTTACTTATAATTGCCACGCTGAGCAAGCGAGTTGGTGATCGTAGAGCGTAGCTTTCGCGACAGGGATCATCATCATCATCATACCAGCCATTAAAAGTCCACTGCTGGACATTGGCCTCTGCAAAAAAGGTTTTTTGCCCATTATTGCCGCGCTGGGTAATTGTGTTGGCAATCGATGAGCGCAGCTTTCGCGATGAGTAGTATGCTGCTGCCCATCCCCGCCCTGTACATTTGAGCTGCACTTTTCCGGATGGATACACCGCCACCTTCACTACCACCGTTCTGGTACAGTGGGAGGTACCAGAATTTTAACTAAACTGTTTCGTATATCCATACGAAACAGTTTAGTTAAAATTCACAGGGTGGGGATGGTCAGCAGCATGCCCGTCGCTAAAGCTGCATTGTGCGATTGCCAATACGCCTGCCCAGCGTGGCAATTATAGGCTTTCTTGGAGAGGCCTATGTCCTGCAGTGGCTTCAGGTTTGCATGCCCGATGACTAATGTATTATATTTATGTATATTGATGATGATAATGATGATGGTTATTCAAAGGCCGGTCATTCGATTCGGAATAACGCTAGTTCAAATTATGAAAGATATTTTTAACTTCACTTCTCATTTGATAAGTCTGTGTCGGAACTCAGATACAAATTTACTATTTTATATACGCGCCATATTTGTCTACCAGCCCCCGTACTATAAACGGTTTATCGTGGATTACGTGAACCGTTTATTTTAATAGTAGCTCGAATCCTGCGCACAGATCATGGGATTAAAACGGCCTCCGATTTTATTCGATAGTTCAAATTGTTTCGTTTTCCGGTGGCGCTGTTTCGGTGATGCGGCTATTAAATTTTCGTTCGGAACGACGACGTTTCTGTGTTTATTTTATACGTGTTTCAAAGTCTCTGAAAACCAATCGAATTAAAAGATCAACATAACAATTCGATAGTAGTTTTTCTTCGGCGAGTTTTTGTCTCACGTATATCATAAGGATGATTCCTTATGATATACGTGAGACAAAAATTTTTTATTTATTTCCTTATTTATTTTTTATTTATTTCCTCTTTCTAACAAGCACAGCGAAAGGGATCCGGCCCTGGCTCTCATAATAAAAAAATATTACCAAACCATATAAGGTCAGCTATGAAAATTGAGATTATCTAGAGAATGTCTTAATGTGAACTTGGGTACAACATGATTCAAATAGGCATATAATTTAGTTTGAAACTTAAGTTATAATAAAGTACTAAAAAACAACGCGAGAAATACATAAATAAGGATATTACAGTAAAATTGTTACAAGTATTGATATATTCTGGATGTTACTGCCACATCTTGTCTAGGTTTAAATGGAATTAGGAATGTCTGTCCGCGTGTCATTATAACAGCAAACATTAATGGGGAAGCATAGGATGCATGCAGTCTCACTGACAGACTACTGTGACATTTGTGTTGTATGCTAAGTTATAGTTAGGCGTCGGCTTTATATAGAATATGTAGTTGCATCGCGCCACATTATTTCAAAGCATAAGGCGCCACCTATAATGTTGTGATTCATCGTCGTAGGCTTGCAGACAATTACAGTTCGCACAGTTTACCTTCCCCGCTCTTTATCCACGTAAAGTAATGCAAAGATTTATAAGTGAAACAAAAATTATAGTTGATACTTGTTCTTTTGTTATAAAAATCAATAATTCAACTTGATGATGCATACGTGTTCACCTTCAATGTGAGGAGATAACCTGACTAGTTTCGCATGATTTGGATAATGGCAAAATGCAATCGCGTCTATTTAAAATCTATTAGGATATGTCTAGCATGGCCAGTATGGCTTAGATCGTAAGACATATTAATATAAATAGCTTATATGTAATAATATCCCAATACAAAAAGCACCAAAATACATTATACATTCACAGCTGTTATAGAAAACTGGAGTTTAAGATAAGTAGAGGATTGCTTGTATGTTAGATCACTAGGCCTTCCATCACATTTTGTCCAGATGCTCTACATACAAATATTAAAGTTTAAAGTAGTTAAATATCCAAAACATGAAAAATTAACTACAAGTAAACTCTAATAAGTAATACATTTTTCAGCACATTGACATGTTCACTTTAAGTGATATTACTTTAGAGCAGCCAATTTATATTATGCAACTGTATGACTAAATTGGGAGCCGTCATGGATGTCCGTTACCCATTAGGCGCGTCTGTTTATTGGAGGCCTGGTTGCATTAGGCTGCATTCAAAAGCAGTCGAACTACTTTAATCTATTTATTATTCTGTTGTGAAAGATATCGTATAATGATGTGTTGTTAATTAAACTTAAACATAACTTAAAGCTTGTTTACATCGGCAAAACAAAACTTAATTATTTTTCTGTATCGATAGTGATTAAAACCGATTCATCATTTTTATATCAGCCATTGGAACTCTATCGTTGGACATAAGTCCCCCAAAAAAAGGAGAAATTTTGCCCATAATTGCCGCGATGAGGCGCAATTGCAGAGCGTAACTTTCGCGACAGGGATGCTGCTATCCATTCCCGCCCTTTAGATTTTAGCTATATTATCCCGGATGTATATACTGCCATCTGCCGGTTCTGGTATCTCAGTTGCCCAGACGACACCTGATACAAGGGGAGGTTTGGACCTCCCCTTTTATCCAGAATAGTTTCTGGTACCACACAGTAATATCGATCAATTTTAATGTTATCAATATTTAATATATTAATTTTATCAATATTAACAAATTGATATCATCAAAATTAACAAATAAATTTAACTGCTAAAATTAAAACTTAATTTTTAAATTGAAATCATGTATTTTTTACTAAGTGCGTTTGGTAAACGTGTAAACGTGACCTGTAATTTTTGTCTGTGTATATTTCAGGCTATTTCCAAAATGACTGGATTTATTTTGACGGAGCTTAGACTGGCGTGGGTTACATAAGAAGCTTAATAGAGATTGATGATATTGTGAACTAAATATTTCATTAATAAAAGCTTTATTCAATAGGCTTTCTTTCTTTCTAATGAAGGGTTCGATTCTCACCCAGGACAAATATTTAAACGATGATATTTGGGTTTATTCTGTGCCAGGGTGTAAAATATATGTATATAAGTATTATATTTGTGATTCCTGCTATAAGCGACATATCTCGGAGTCAGGTATGTGTTAGATATTGTGTGAATTAAAAAGTCTGCAATTATATAATAAAAATTTTGCCATCATAACAGCTGTAGGACGTGCTAGCCCCACCCTCCCCATACTTGTTTCACTCGATTATATGTAATGACTGATTGTATTTGAGCTACGCTCTTTCTGATAGGTATACCGCGATGTATCCATTCCAGTACCTTACTAGTCTCACCTGGTACAAATAAAACAATATGTCAAATACAACAATTACATAAAATTTTTGCATGCAAAGAGGAGACACTTATATATACAATTATTTCGAAAAATATCTTGTGATATTGGAAAATCTGTCACGTAGATATCAGCAAATATCATGAGCTAATAGTGTCGCCCGACTTCCGAAGCGTTCGCTGTTCAAGTCACGCAGCAAGAGAGGGTGAGTAAAATCTCTCAATTGAATATGCATCCAAGATGGCGCTTGCAGAATTAACTTCATATTGGCTCAGTATCAAGTTTTGGAATAAGAATTTTAAAATAAGGTTTACATAATAAACCTCTAAAAGTATTTCAGTATTTCTTTTTTATAGACTGCTTCAAACTTGTAAATTTTTAACATAAGGTAATTTACCTACAATATTAAAGAAATAGTGCTGATTTCTCGGCACAAAAACAACACTAAAATAAATTCGTTATCTGCTGTCTCGGTAGCACAACGTTAGTGCAGTATACGGTATGGGAAAGTTGCAGGTTCGAGTCCCGCCTGACTCCTAAGACTAGTTGATTTTTTTAGTAAATATTATCTTAATATTTACAGTTAAGCCATCATGCGATAAGTTGAATAGGACCTTCCCCTTTACCAAGTGGCGGCCAAGTTAAGAAGGCGGCCGAGTTACCGGTACCGACAGTTGTCGGTATAACCCAATTTAACTTAAGTTCAACAAGGAGGGGATGGGCAGCAGCATTCTCGTCGCACCGTGATTACCACTACGTGTCGGCTGTCCAGCAGTTGGTGTTTTGCGGCTGGTAAAATAATGATATTAAAATTAGGTCTGGGTATAAAAAGGCGCTTTTATTTATTCTTCTACGTAATAAATTTTTTAGTTAATTCAATCTAATTTCGAAATGGGGTTAGCCTTAACTTCTTATTTATAAGTCTTCACAGGTATTCAACAGTTATCGGATCATATGGATAAACATAAACGAAATATCATTTAACATTTCGTCTCGACGACTCGATTTATAGAGCCTACATTTAACTTTAGCTCAACAAACATGGCCATATTTATCCTATCATAAATTATCTTAACGTTTGTTTGAAGTTGTTTATATTTACACGATCATTGAAGCGTTTGGTGCTCACAAACACTTAAGAAGTTAAATCGTATATAGATATTATTTTATTATAACGTACCAACTTGCTACCATTTAACTTTGAATTATTTTTATTGAATTTTTATATTAAACCAATCTATTTGTACTGATAAAGGCCTTTTTTACAATTATCCACTAGTTTTTGTTTATTTTAGGGGGATATTTAACCGTAATCGCTTGGTTTGCACTACAATTGCTGTGTGTGCGATCGTAAAGCCTTCGCGGCAGTGATGCTCTTCTCATTCATGCTTAGATACTTTTTAGATATGACGCAACGCATGTATAACACCATCTGTCGGTTTCTGATCCTCACTCACTTTGTACATGGCAGTAATTTAGGGTATACCATAATAGTCAAGAATAGCTTTCGAATCCCTTTAGTGGACTTTTTTTTTAAACATTTATTACTTACAAACATTTTATTTTTGTATTAATTTTTATGTTCAATTAAACATATTTGACAAGTTTATGATTAATAATATCCATACATTAAACGTTACTTTTACCATAAATGCGGATCGATACGCTCTCAACGCATAATTTTATAAAATTGATCCAGGTAGTGTCCATACGGCTAAAGATCAATCTATGCAAATATGTAGTAAGTTTACATGAGGTAGACCTTATACAAAGGTCGTCTGCATTGGTACTGTACTCTCACTTAATTCTCCCGCCAAATAGCTGTGCTAGCATTACTGTGTTCCGGTTTGAAGGGTGAGAGAGGCAGTGAAATTACTGGGCAATGTGCCATAATATCTTCAAGTCACATGGTTGGCAACGTGCTGGTATATCGTTGTTGTATTACGTGCATATATAGGCTGCTGAGACGACTGTATGCTTATTTGTGCGATCTGATCTAATAAAAAAAAAATAATCAACCGATTTTCATATCGACGTCTAAACTAACTCTACTATCTCTACTATCAAGGGAGACCGATTTGGGTTAGTCGACTTGTACCTGTCTGAACAAGGTCTTAATATCATCCTATTGGATGAGATAATGAAACCTTGTTCAGACAGGTACAAAACTTGAGACAAATTTCAATCTGAATATTACCAGCCGGCAAAGATTAGAATTGGAGCGCTCGATTGTGAGAGGCTGAATTCAATAAAACTCCCGATCCTCGGAAGGTTTTCTTTTCATAAGATGTTTAATTTTGCCAAAATATTCGAATTCATATTTCCATTTCGCTGATTGGTAGGTACGCAATATTACTGACTCCAATTTAAATGAATACCGGGCAATTTAATAACCTTGTTTTATGAGGTGTAATGTTTCGGGCGAAGAATAAAAGATGTATATCATATATGCAGAGTAGAATAATACTATAATAGTAGTACCTCGACCTATCGAACCGATATATATCCACTCAAAACAGGGTACCTCAAAGGGAACAGGGTGGGGATGGCCAGCAGGAATAAATCGAGAAGCTACACTCTTTTACTCGATTACAACCACGACAGTCCAGCGCAGCAATCGGCAAACGACGCAAAACCCCAAAAGCACATGGACAATCTCTTGGAGAGGTATTTGTCCATCAGTGGATGATATTATTGAAATCAATATAATATTATAAACGCTTTGTTTGAATGCCTTAAAAGCAATGGGTAGCCGATATAAAATATCATAAACAGTATAATAAATTCACACAATATCTCATTCTGGCTAAGTCGCTTAACGCACTTGTGTTACGGAGATCAGACAACAAAGGAATCAGAAATATATAGAGGTAGTGATCCTATCTTGTACGCGAAGGGTCGTGGGTTCGATTATACCACCCAGAGCAAATATTTATATGATGATATTCTTGTTTGTTCTGTGTTAAATAAATTCTGGGTGTTAAATATATGTATCTCAGTAGTATATTTGTGATTGCTCTGTTGTCTGGCGTCCGTAACACAAATGCTTTAAACGACTTATTGTGGAGTTGGGTCAATGTATGAGATGTTGTGGATTTCTTTTATTTAACACCCAGAGAGAATAAAAACAAATACTTATTATAAAATGTTCTGGTGGGGATTGCACCCATAACTATTAGCGCTACCGCAACCTGTACGCGCCATCGGGCTCGCCAAAATTAATTAATAAATAAATTAAAAATAGATTCTTGTTATTGAAAAATCGTGTAATATTTTCTCATATTATATGATTGTTAAACCATCATTCAATCACGCAGTGTGATATTATAGAAAAATGCTGCACATTGAATTATTCAAATACATTTACTCGCAATGTTTTGCGGAAACATTATTTGCATAAGGTACGTGACTCGCATTCTTGATACGAGCATAAATATAATAAACTGTTATAGTCACTGGAACTATATATTGCTAAAGGAAATGGATCCTATTTGTAAAAGCTAACTTTATCCATAAAATAAATTAATTTTAGGTTAATATTTACCAAATTACTATAATATCTTTTGATTTAACTCTTATATATTGTTAAATATTATTATAATACATTAAAAAACTAATTAAGGTACCTAAACTAAATAAGAAGATTGTTGATATTGTAAGGAACAAATTAAAAAAAACATGATATTATGAACTAACAACAGATACAAAAAAATGAGTATAAGTAATAGCGACTTTGACTGACAGGAATTTCACTGAAAATTGCTGGTGTTATAAGGAATAAAACAAAATTGACGTAATTATAAACCGACAACAGATTAAAAAAGGGAAGCATAAATAACACTGACATTGGCTTACACAAGTTTCATTGAGAGATTTTAATAATTATAACACTCTTTATAATACACAAAAAAATAAATACATAATCAGAAATAGTAAAAAGTGACAAGGTATAATACAATAGGCGACCTTATCACTCATGGCGATCTCTTCAAAGCAACCATGATGACATATTCCTTATTACTGAATTTATCCTTACTAATATTATAAACGCAAAAGTAACACCGTCTGTCTGTCTGTCTGTTACGCTTTCCCGCTTAAATCTCTCAATCGATTTTGATGAAATTTTCCACAGATAATCTTTAGACCCTGAGAAAGGACATAGGCTATTTTTTAATTTGAAATAAGGGTAGTTAGGGGTCAAAAGGGGGGTTGAAAAGTTGTATGGAAGTATCGCTATTTTTAGAGCTAGAAACTTGTAAGTTATTTTTAGGCCTTTGATTCAATATAAATAAACATGACATTCAAAGTTTATATAAGTTAAGGTAAAGAGGTATGGTACCCAAAAAACTATTCCACGCGGACGAAGTCGCGGGCACAGCTAGTAAGGAATAAAATAAAACTAAGGCAAATCTGATCAGAGACAGGATTGACTGACAGGAATTTCACTGACAGATTGCTGTTGTTATAAGGATTTAAACTGACATAATTTTGACCCAACAACAGTTCCAAAAAGGAGGTAACTAACACCAACTTTGACTGACTTAGCATAAAAATATATTATGGTGCATGAGATAGATTGTTTTTTGTTTCTCCAATCGAATAACATTATCTACATTCATTATATATTCATTTTTTACCAATACAGATGACATTTCAACGCGTACAACGTTGAGGGCTAACAGCTATATTTAATATGGCATAGAATGACAGATGTATTGTCGCACGAGTTATTGGGACCGTTATTTGTTATTAATACTGTTTCATCATATAAATAAATCACTCTGTGTTATATTATAATTTATAGGCTTAATTTTTTTTTATATGATTTTCTGTATACAACAAATAAATATAAATGTTTTTATTAAATTTGACAATATCTCATACATTGACCTGATTCTGTGGTAAGTCGTTTCAAGCACCTTTGTTTCGGATATCAAACTACAGAGGACCCACAAGTATACCAAACTAACAAATATAAATATCGTCATATAAATGTTTGTTTTGGGTGGGGATCAATCCCACCTTTGACGCACAAGAGTATCACCACCAACTGCGCCATCGGAAAGTCCACTGTTAGACGGGTCTCCCCGAGATAGGGGGATTGTTCCCATAATTGCCGCACTAGGCAGGCGTGGTGGCAATTATATTGTTTTCATTACACACATATAGAGCATATTATATAAAAACACCTAAAATTAAAAAAATAAACTATTAAATATAAAAACACGTGACGTTGACAGCTGTCATTCTAATCAAGCTGTTTTTAAAATCATCACCATAGTATCAGCCATAAGACGATCACTGCTGGACATAGGCCTCCCTAAGTAATCCCCTATAGGACCGGTTGTACGCGGCCTATATTATTTAAAATACTATAGGAAGAAATACACTAAAGTAAAATATTTAATTTGTATTGTATATACATATATATACATAAAAAGGAAAATAATAGAACGTGATCGCTACAATGGATAGACTTTAATTAGATAGACCGACGAAGCTATCCAATGTGCTGTGTCCGTTAGCGAAATTAGTTTTTTGCTAATTAAAAGTTTCTTCTGCAATTACAGAAGTTCGGCTTTGTGATAGTAAATCTGTCGCATTGTCTCGGAAACTACGAGCAAGCACTCTAATTACTTGTTAGTAGCTAATTACTCTTCAATGAATTACTTCAGGTAGACTTCTTCCAGAGGTCGTCTGCATGGTATGTGTGTACGATCCTAGGTGCATAATAATCTATCTTTATATAATGTATATAAATATATATAAATATGTCATAACATTTTTATAATAGTTTTGCCTAGCACAGGGATAAAATAATAATAGAGAATAAGGGATGAAAGTTTGGGTGGATATATAGCTAAAAGAGACAAAATATATGATATTTACGGAGTCGTTATAAAACGTAAATCTGAAGTTAACGCCAGTGAGAAACACAATTATCACTGTGTGTAGAGGGGCGGGTAGGGAGAGGGGGTCGTGGTGTGGAACCCAAATACTATTCCATGCGGACAAAGTCGCGGCCACAGCTAGTAATAATTAAATTCACATAAAATCTTATACTTTGACCTGACTCTGAACTAATACACTCAAAGCACTTGTGTTACGGACAGCAGACAACAGAGGAATCACAAATATATGTCTTAAATACATATTTGTAACATTCAGATACATAACAAAAACAAATATTCTCATATAGATGTTTGTCCTGGGTGGGGATCGAATCCACAACCTAATAAATAAAATAAGATAGAATCACTTGTCCTAAAATTTCCAATTTGATCGCAAACATGATAGACAAACAGGCGTATACTATGTGTTTGTTTTGTGATATTTTTTTATGTCGAAAATGGCATCAATAAAACATCTTATTATTTATCAGTCGTAAAACGTTAAACTTTGGCCTACCCAAGAAAGGGAATAAAAAAACCCCCGCGCTGGGCAAAAGTGGTAGCAAATGCAAATCCAACCAGCCCTATCACGTTTTAGCTTCTCTATTTCGAGTATTTATACCGCTATCTGTCAGTTCCGTTACCTCAGACGCCTCTTAGGCCACCTGGTACAAAAGGAAGTACTATTCTACTCTACTCTGCAACCCTGTTAGGGTAGCAGAGTAGAATAGTACTACCTTGTATGTAAATGTTCCTAATATGTAAATGATGATATTTGTGGGGCCCGTAACAGACACACGATGTTTATGGTGTGGAAGATGGGCTAATAAATAAAACACTGGAATTTTAATAATTTTGCTGTTAGCTGAGCTTCAGAGTAGAGAGAGTCTTGTTCTAGTGAGTTTCTTCAGTGTCTTTTTTTTGAAGAATCCGCGAGCCGACGATCGTACTTTTTCAGTATTAAATAATCAAGACATACAGTTTACAATATTGAAATGGACAAACAAAGTCTTTATACATATCACTAACATAAATAAATAAATTAATTAATTATCATAAATTAATGTATCTGGTGAACAGTTTTTTCACTTGCTATCTCCACAAGTAACTCTTAAGAGTTTAATAATATCCATCTGATTACGATCGCGATTTAATTTCGCCCCCGTTAACATAATTAAAAAGCCCTTCAGCTGTCGTAGTCGGCGCCAAGGAGGACGCAAGAGGAAGTTTTCTTCTTTTTACAGTGGTGTGAACTGGAGAGGTTTATACGCGAAGCGTAAGAAATTATTTTTGAATTGTTTAAAGCGTAACGTGTATTATTATTATATTATGCGGGTAAATTGCATTATTTTTAGGTGACGTATTGAACCTGCAGAGTTGACAGGAAAATATTTAAAGCATATTTTACTTGTGCTTACCAAACTGCAATAAATCTTCGTTGCAAGATAACTTAGATTGAGAATCATTGCATTACATGAAAAATAACGCTGGACAGCAAAATTTGATTGAGTTATCTATATAATGAATACATTTTCTACATGTTTGTACGCATACAAATATAGAACGTCTATACGAAATACGTCTTTATATACGTCTGCACGAATTTGGTTAATTCTTTTTTTATTGTGGTTATAATTATCAGGTCCAGTTATGCTCGGGATCAATGGATCGGGAATTTAATATACGGAAAAATGATTTACGTCATTTTTCTGTACAGGTAGTCTGAAGGTTGAAAACTCATGGTCGGGATTAAAACTCTCTGGATATAAATTTATTATATATATACCTGAAGTTGGTGCGGACCGCTAGTTCCCAATTAAAAAATGGTCTCTAACAACTGTGTCTTTGTTGCAGTTGTTACTCCATACCCGCAAACAACATGTCAGGCGGATCCCACGTATCCCGTGCGACCTTTGGCGGGGCGGAGTCCGAGATATCAGGGGGGAGCGCGCCTCCCCTCCCGAGCCCCGCATCCGCTGGCGCCGCGCTGGTCTCTCCTGAAACCCTGAGTAGACACAGCAGTCCGCCGCCGCTACCCGCACATCCGTCACACCAGCAGCCGGCACCATCTTGTTCTTCACACCGAGTGCATATGGAATCTCCTATGAGGTACGTACGAATAAAGAATATCATAACCTTCCGGTGTTTGTTTTGGGCCTGTATGGAGTGGATCTTCTGTACCCACTTACAGCTAACTCTGGAACCCGTACGCATGTTCTTAGACTCTTTAGAACCTGATTGACGACTGAGATATCAGAAAGAACCGATAGATGGCGGTATATTCATGCAAATAAGTCAGCTCAAATGTACAGTGCGGGAATGGGCAGCAGCTTCTTCGCTGCGATGCCACCACGCCTGCCCAACGTGGCAATTATTGGGCAGAATCATGAAATAGGAACGTGGTGGTGCTGTTATTTAAGAACGGTGGCAACACTTCGTTGAAGAATTACCGAATTTCTTCAGCATATTGACTATGTGTACATCGAAGTGTTTAAGTGTAACGCCACTATGTCGGTCCGGGTATAGGAGTAGAGTTCTAAGGCGATTCCTTTTAAAAGAGATGTTAGTAAGGGAGACGTCATATCTTCAATTTGCTGACAATATTGTAGTCATGGCAGAATCCATGGAAGATTTAAACACGATGCTCAATCGATTTTCTCAACAGGTGGGTCTAAAAATGAACATGGGGAAAACCAAAACTATGTGTAATGCCCATGTGACGACCTGACTGAAACCGCGCTGGACTCAGGCTGCATATGATCGGTCATCTGCCTATGTCCAGCAGTGGACATATTCCGGCTGATATGATGATGATGGTGATGATAATTGATATATGTGATAGACACCTTTCTATAAAAATGTTCCTTTGTCGATTGCAATCTCACCTATATTTTTTTGTTGCATCAATCATGCAGTTGTTGCAAAGATCAAAATTATATTTGTGATTGTTGATTTATCAGTGAGTGAGTTTATGAGTGTTGCTATACGACAATAGTACACTTATACTTAAAAAAAAGTGTCATTGGCAGGGCTATTATCGTCGATATACCATATTGCGTTTGGTTTGGACATTCGGATTGATAACGGTCCGACAGGGGCTTTCAGAATGCTGTGTCAAACCAGGTTTTTTTTATTATGTTTTAATATTATGATTTGTGTACATGGTAGTAACTGAAAATACACTTGTTTATTTTTAACGAAAATAGTTTATCTACGAATGGCTACTTTGTTTTGAAAATGATATCAATTGTTGTAATTTTATCTTCATTATTGTATCGGGCGTTCATATTGTCATTTTATGAGTCATAAACACTGAATTGCCCCGGCTACAATTCGAATACAATAAAGTCAACCAGGCATTTGATTTTACTGTCCTTTAATGTTGGCTCGTAAATAGCTCTAGATTGCGTTACTGTGTGAAATAAACGTCTCTCCAAACTCAATGTGGCAATTTTCTTGTACTCCGTCGTTTACAAATACGGTAATGAACTTTGAACGTAGTCTTGGG
>JACJUM010003237.1:6997643-7359837 GCA_020976665.1 Heortia vitessoides | reverse complement strand
ATTACTAACACGCTTGCCCAGTGCGGCAATTCTAGGCAAATTTTCCCCTGTCTAAGGTAGTCCTAGGTCCAGCTGTGGATTTCCAATGGCTGATGTAATGATTGAAACTTTTTGATTGTGTTTGTGAAGCAGTTACGTGATTTCGTGCTCTTATATTCCGTGTGTTTAAATTGTTATCGTATGGGAAATGTCCAATTAATGGAGGGATTATCTCTGCCCGAGCGTGTTTTATTACGCTTCTGTTTATTTGCTGGGGATTAAGACTCGCTTGTGATAGTTAAATACATACCTGGTACGATGGAGCGCCGCGTTTTCAATTGTATTTTATTTCGATTCCACATGTTTATTTAATTTTATCGTTTACACAATGAGCATGGTGTATTGCTTGTTTTATAAAGATTTATATAAATATTTTGCATATTACAAGAAAAGTGGTGTAATTTTTAATGCTGCCCATTGCCAATGCCCAAGGCAAGACTGGTTGTTCAGGAGCGTAATGGTTCAAACACTGGTTCTAACTCTGATATGGTAGAGAATGTTAGGTATAGCAGAAGAAGCACACAAATAAAATAAATACTGTTGAAATGAGAGCACTTCGTTTTATTTATGATGTAAGTTTGCGATATTTAAATTTTTAATTATATTAAAGAATAGCTGATGTTGTGACAACAATATAGAAAGGTATGTTGAGATAATTTGGACATGTAGAAAGGATAAATGAAAGTAGCAAAGCACTAATATATAGTGAAGTGGAAGTGAATGGAATTAGTTAGTTTATGACGTTATGATGACCTACGAGAAGGCGAAACGACTGAACGAGCGTGTATGAAAGGACTTATGCGATGAAAGGAAACAAGAGAGATATGCCAAGATCTTAGCAAGAGATCTATAGTCTTTGCCTATCCCGATTGAGCACAGGCTTGATGTATGTATGGTTAGTCTCTTTGGGACCATTTTCATTTTTTTTATCAGACTATGAATATGCTGAAAAGACTGTGTACCATTCATGTTATCACCTAATATATAACTCCATTCAAGATATCAAATCTTCATCAGCCTTAGAACGTCTCCTGCTATACATAGGCCTCCCCAAGAAAGGTGGAACCTTGCAAATTATTGTAGCGCTGGGCAAGCGTGGTGACATTATGACGAGGTGAAATTCTGCTGCTCACCTCGTAGTATTTTAATTACGCTTTTTTAAATGGCTAGACTATCTTCTGTTTGTTCGTTTATTATTATTTGATATTATATGATTCGGAACTATAACCTCTTCATCCCAGGTTATCCAGCCCGCCGTCACTTTCACTGAGAGGGTCGCTGTCTCTTCAGCCAGTGCTGTACGGGCCAGCTGGTGGGGCCTCGATGCACCCGCCTCTGCCCCCTACCAGACGCCCATCGCGACCTTCAGCCTCTATACAGCACCTGCACATCATCAGCCCGTGAGTATTCTCCCTAGATATTTCATGAATAAAAACAACACAAGAACTTTACAATTATATGATACAAGAGACCTGGTCGCTCACAGCAATTTCTTCCAAGCATCTTTTGCATGGCAAGGTAAGTGTTACGCACTGGTGGTAGTTTGGACTTCAGTATACACATACAATAAGATTTGACCTTAACATACCGATAGATGGACATACAATCTAACTAAAATCGCAAAATCGCGCTGGGCACAGGTCGCATACAACCGGTCCTATTGGAGTTACTTAGGGATGCCTATGTCCAGTGTCCAGTTTCCAGTGGACGTCTTATAGCTGATATGATATTGATGATGATACCGGTAGAATAGAATATTATCTTCCCCTGTACCAGGTGTTGTAAAAGGCGACTGAGGTACCGGAACCGCCAAACAGTGGTAAATCCATCCGAACAGGCTCTAATACAGCATTCTTTCAGCATTCAATCGAGAAGCTACGCTCTAAAATTACTATCACCCTTCCCCTTTCTTCGGAAGTCTATTTCCAGCTGTGGATGATAATATGACTATCTGTATTATATTATGTAGACAGGAACTTCAAATTTGACATAGCAAAAACTCATTAAACCATTAGATAGATACCAGTTCTCTTAAATTTATAAAATGATTTTTCGTAACTATAAGTCGTTGTATTTGTCAGATCAAGTATTAAATTGCGACCGGTACTTGTTGTTTTTCGTATATGCGATTACTCCGCGTGGATATTAATTATCCCACAAGAGGCTATCTGTCGACAATAGACATCAATTACGATCCACTTCTGAACGTTTTAACGGAATATCGGAGAAAATTCCGTCGCGACCCACGCGAATGCTACCAACGTTAGACCTATTGGAATTCTGTTATTCGCAATATCGCTGAGGTGATTCTTTTTTGATATCGTATATTACGTTCAAAAACGTGTGGGGGAATCTCTCGAATGTTTTATTGTATTTCAAAGTGCAGGCGATAGTTGCGATCAGGTTTCTGTTTTTGCTGAGGTAAGGTTCCAATACGAATATTGTTTATGTTGCTCTTTTGTCAGCAAACGACATTTTTCATAGCTGAATGAGGCCTCTAACATTCGAATACAAAGCTTAATGGTTTTCTATCGTTATATTGAGCTGTCAGTAATCGCGTTTTAGTGCAATTATTTCTTACCTAAACTACTTTAAGGGGAAAGTATTTCTGGTTTTGTTTGTAACTAAATTAAACTACTAAAACAAGTGGGCTCCAAGTGTCTGGAGCAGCATAAGCTATATATTATATTAAAAAAAATATAAAATCTCTACCAAAACCAAAAATATGTCAACAGAATTAGAATATTTGTGTGTTTGTAACAAAAAACTCAATAACAACTGGATCAACAGAAATCCTTTTTACTAACTTAAAGTTACATTATCAGCTACTATCATAAGCTAAATTTTCACGAGGAAGATCAAACATGGGATATTTTTGTAAAGATGGCAAATTATATTTAATCCATTATAAATACAATATAATGCATTAATATATATTTTTGATCAAACAAAACTAATCTTTATTTTATACAAACTATTTATTGTTATCAATAATGTATAGTAGCTGACTTGACAGACGTTACCCTGTCTTAACTTTATATCTAGGATTGTTATGACAAAAATATTGCAACTATAAATCGAGATATGACCAATCCCATCTCTCAAGTTGGATCGAACTGTACAGTCGTTTAACAGTAGGTAAAAAGAGACGTAAATCGGTTTAGTAGTTTAGAAGCTTATCCTGAACACTCTCTGTGTTTGAGTTAATTATTATTTACTTTTTTATCAATAAGTTTATGATTACTCTCATTTAGTATATTACTAAAATTACCTCGTAATCCATGGCAAATATTTGTAATAGACACCGGCAGACTAGAATAGTATATCCTATCGGGACCTATTGGAGATTTCTTGGGGAGGCCTATATCCAGCTTTGGACTTCTTATTGCTGATATGATGATGATGATACCGGTAGAGTAGAATATTACTTTCCCCTGTATCAGGTGTCGCAAGAGGCGACTGAGGTACCGAAAACGATAGATGGCGGTATATCCACCTAAAACAACGTAGCTCAAATGAAACAGGACGGAAATGGGCAGCAGCGTTCCCATCTATGTCCAACAGTGGACAATATACGGCTGGTATGACGAGTATTATTTCCTTTTTCTATCGCTCTATTGTACATGAATTGCAAGATTACTATTATTTTTTATATAAACAAAATTAACTCGTAAATATGACAAATATTTATGTTTGATACAAGCAATAAATGTGTCTTGTGATGCCAGTATATTTCTATCTCCACGTGCCTTGTCCGTATAATATTATGATACTGAATGGCTCAAGGAGATCAAATAGCAAGTGATCATAAAAGTTATGCTTAGTAAAATTACCATCTAGTTCCTGCCCGTCGATTTTCGAGTTCAATTTCCTAAATAACAATGTCACGGAATGGTCCGTTTACCATAGAAGGGTACTTTTCTCATAAATATCTGTCAGGGGATATATTGAGAATGTGTCGCCGGCTTCTGGCGACTTTGCATTATTGTTTTGTTTATGAGTTGGTGTATGTAATTTTACTTTGTACGGCTTACGTGAATGAATAAGATGCGATAAACGGTCGATATGTTTGGTGAAACTTGCCTTCACAAAGCACCAATTAAAAAAAAACTTTATTTATTTAGATCTGCTGATATCGGTTTACGTAAGCGATACAAAAACATAACTATAATAAAATACAACAATGTCTTAAAAGTAAGTACCATATACACAAAAAAAATATATGTAAAATTATATATACTTCACAATCCTTGGAATGAAAACAAAGATCTTTCTTTTCTACACAGTATTTCACCAAATTAATATATTGGAAAATTACGACAGGCTTAGTATACATTCATATAGATCAAACAAACTTATTTCAAGAAAACATAAGAAATGTTGGTATGTAAAATAAATCTTACTGTATATAGCTCGGAAAAACCGCTCGCTCGCCTTTGGGTATTTAGCAAAGGAACCACTTAAGAAAGAGATTCCAAAGCTTACATGAGAAGCAGAAATTTGAAAATAATGGTTTAGTAAGTAGTATATTCTAGTATCCGAATAAAATATTTTTGTTAGGAAATCTAATAAATCTTGTAATACTTGAAGGCACACGTTGTATTATTATTATTATATTGTAAAGAATTAGATAGTATGTTCTAATATTTTTCTAAAAATGACCTAATCTGATTTTACTTTGCGTGAATATTCATTATCATTTCGTTTTCATAAGAATTTTCAACTATAAATTGTACTTTGCACTACTTCTGTTCGTTTTTCGCTTTTAAAATGCAGAAGCGAGGATAAAAACCGAGCGAACCAATAACAGTGCCGGCTCCAGGGCCGTCCGAGTGCGAGAGCGACGTCCCGAGTGCCGTAATAAATTTTAGGAATACGGGAAAGGCTCCCCGCTCATGTTCTCTCTCATCCCCCGGCTCAGTTAAGTGGAGGCATCGATTTAGGTAATGCAATAATTGTGACGACTCTATTGTGGCTATACAAAAGGTGGCTTTATGATCTGTGATCCAGATATACACGACTATAATATCCTATTTCTCTACATAGTATAAACGAAAGTGACTTTCTGCTGTCTGTCCCTATGTATACTTAGATCTTTAAAACAACGCAGTGGATTTTGATGCGGAGCTTTTGATAGATAGAGTGGCAAAAGAGAAAATATATGTTTAATACATGCATAATATAGTAGAAAAACACTCTTATTTTTAGAGTGTTCTAATGTTATGTCGAAAATCAACACATTTTTTGGGCTTACATTCCAAACGCCGGCTGAACCCAACGAAATAGATCAAAATAATGTGCAACAGTACTGTACACCTTAAATATAATCACCACATAATAACTAAAAGTGTCTACAACTGCCAGTGTTTACTCTATCAATGAAAATGTATTTTGAGACTAGCTACAGACCTCTTTTTAGTCGTTCCCAGAATATTTTCAATTATTTTTAATAATTAAAATGTTTTGTTTGTGACCCTTTTGAAATACAACAAAAATCTACTTACTATCTACTACGGCTACCTTTTCTACAAACCTCTGCATTCAAATCGGTAAATTAGTTTCTGAGAACAGTGTTTACAAACGCACCAACGAACACACAAATATTTTATAATTTTATTAGCAGCGCTCTGCGGTTCACTACATTTCTGACATTACTTGAAATGAAACTCGGCGAGGTGCATCCAAAGTGTCTTTATTAAATAAGTTTCACTAGTTACCTTCCTCGCACCTGCTTAATTAATTTACTTGCTCACACTCGTCTTTCGAAACTTTACCACATTGGGAGAAGACAGAATATTAATTATTACATTCAAAAATAACTTTCTTGAGATTTCAGATCGTTGTCTGCATTATTGTACACTTTTTGACTTACTATTTTGAAAATATAATTTACTGGATAAAATGGATTTTTGGATATTTATCACCGAAAGGAGGCCTGTACGTTGATAGTAAAATGTTTAAAATTTCAATAAACTCGTAAAAAGCAGTTAATAGCATTTGAGAAAATTTATAGTTTTTGAAATTGAAATGTAAACATTCATATTTCGTAAACTTAAAAGATATATTTTCTAGAGACATAAATAACTTTAATGTCAATAACATCCAATATTTTATATAATATTATATATTTTTATGAATTCATCTATTTCAATCATACTTTCATCAACACGAATTTGTTAAATTTTGAATAATAATATTGTTTTTATTTGTTATATTAGGGCACACAAAGCAGAATCACAGCACAATAAATAGGATCTTGGAAAGCTGTGACTCCAAATGTATTCAATAAAGCACAGCATGACGAGGCTAACTAGCATATACTTATTTTTTTAACTCTATACATAAATGGTAAAGGCAATAAAAATATACTGTCATCATCATCATCACATCAGTCATTAGAAATCTACTGTTGGACACAGGTCTTCCCTGAAAACGGGCAATTTTGCCCATAATTGTCACGCTGAGCAAGCGTGTTGGCAATCGTAGAGCGCAACTTTCGCGGTGTGGAAGCTGCGGCCCATCCCCGCCCTGTGCATTTGAGCTACACTGATTCGATATACCGCCATCTATCGGTACTAGTACTTAGTCACGTCTAACGACACCTGGTAAAGGGGGAGGTACTATTCTACTCTGCCGGTACCTCACGGCCTATACTTTATTGAGGATAACCAAAAATATAATACAAAAATGCAATAACAGCACTATAAGAGGCATTTTCTTATCAAACTTCCTTCCTTCCAGGCAGATAAAAATGCATATGAGTATATTAGGTGGTTTGAGGTGTATGACATTTTGTTTTTATTATACCAGGTCGACAATCCAGCATAGACTGTGTGATAGTAAGCGTCACCGCAGTCTATAGACGCTCGTACAAGGATATCGTTTGCACGTTTCCAAACTTGTGTTGAGGATATTATGTTACATTAATTTCACTGCGTGTCTCACCAACACGTTTTCACACTCCAGACTAACTTTATCTTAACTTATCTGTGCTAAATTTCATCCAGATCTGTAAAGTTGTTTCCGCGAGAAAGGGTAACAATTATACATCCACATCTATAGATTCACTCACAAACTTGCGTTTATAATATTTACTAGGATATAATACAAGCAACTATAGGCCGCGGTGAACGCTTACTATCTCGTGGACCGTATACTTTTGTTTACTTAGTCATGTAAACAAAAATTTATACAAAATAACAGAGCACACACATAAGATTGTTCAAATTCCTGTTTTGGATATTTCCAGGTAAGTTATTTTCACTGTTCTTAGAAAAGTAGGCCAACCGGGACATCAAAGGTATGACGAAAAAATCGGATCTCATCACCAGGCAGCGTCACAATTCGCACTCAGGAGGGAAATTGCATTTCCCCAGCGACTGTGCTCTAATGAAAAGCTCTCAGCGCGGTGACACAATGTAGTCTAGTGCTTGGAATTAACAACGCTATACATTTCCATAAAGCTCGAGGGGACGCACTTAAGGGCCTGAAGGGTTCACTCTCATTTAAAATTAATCATAGAATGATGATTGGTAAAGTAACAGCTTTACAAACGCCGCATTCATTTGTTTAGCTCATGAACGTTTTAGATGAAAGATTTTTGTCATCTGAATTGAATAGATATTTCATTTGTAAATTAATTACTTCACGTTTTTATTGTGGTTTCTATAACAGGATTAAAAATGTTTTACTTTTAATTAAATTACACAAGTCAACACGAATTTTGAGTCTGAGTTCTGTACCTCTGATTTTGATTACTTATGCCTAACTAATTAAAGAAAAAAAAATTTTATCTAATAAAGTTTGCTTTTGTAGTTACTAAAACGAAATTTTAATTTTTATGAAAAAGCTCTATTTCTTAATTTCAATTATATGTAAAAGGAAAACAGTTTTGAATTCACATATTTTTATTGACTTTAATTATACAAGACGGCATAAATAAACCCACAAATACAAAAAAGAACACAAAAAAGACTTTAAAAATGAACAGATTTGGTATTTCTTCTGTGTAAGTTGGGACTTTTTCGTATGAGCCCCCAAATGTAGTCACCCATCATATTTTCATTATATTGTCCTTGATAATGCTTTTCGAAGTTCATTATATCCTGGTGGAAACGTTCCCCTTGCTCTTCTGAATATGCACCTAAGTTGTCTTTAAATCTATCCAAATGAGCATGTAGCATGTGGACTTTCAAAGACATTCTGCAACCCATAACTTTGAAGTTGTGAAGCATATCAGTAATAAGCTCCGTGTAATTTTCTGCTGAGCCACGCTTGTTTTTCGTGCGTACTGAGGAGCTGTAGGAATTGTTCACTGGCCATTATTTTCTTTATTTGTGGACCGATGAAAATACCAGCTTTAATTTTAGCCTCTGACAATTTCGGGAAAAATGATTTTAAATATTGAAAGGCCTCAGAGTCTTGACGCAGAGCCTTTACGAACTGCTTGATCAGACCTAATTTAATGTGCAATGGAGGCATTAAAATATGATCGGGCTTCACGATTGGTTCATTTTTGACATTATGTTGTCCTATTTGAAACTCGCTCCGTTGTGTCCATGAGTGCTGCTGGTAGTGAAGTGCATCGGCTCTACTATCCCATAAGCAAATGTAACACGGATATTTAGTGTACCCGCCTTGCATTCCCATCAGAAATCCAACTATTTTAAAATCCCCTATCACTGGCCAGGCGTACTCTTCATATTTTAAAACTTGAAGCACCATTTTAACGCTCTCGTAATTTTCTTTTAGCATTACAGAATGAGCAAGGGGAAGAGATGGAAATATATTTCCATTATGTAGAAGAACTGCCTTTAAGCTTCTTGTAGAGCTGTCGATGAAAAGACGCCATATATCATGATCTTATATGCAACGGCTCCTAAAAAAACTGCTAAAATACTATAATATTCGTTTTACATTGTGTAAAGGTACAAAAGCAAACTTTATTTTTTATAAATGGAGTTTTTGCTTTTTTTTCGATGTATATAATCAGAAAATATTTACTAAATAACAGACTCAAAGAAAAATATTTTTTTTGTTGACTTGTGTTATTTTTATGAACTAAATTATTTTGATTTTGTTTGTAACATTTTCTATAGACAATTTATTATAGATACACTTTTCATTTATAATATTATTATAGTTTATTTCAAATCTGTACTAATATAGATCAAATACAAGAAATTGTTATTGTTAATAAATTCCCACGACATCTCATATATTCACCTAAGCACGAGATAAGTCGCTTAAAGCGCTTATGTTACGGACATTAGTCAATAGAGAAATCACAAATATAATACTTAAATACATATTCTACACCTAGACTCAAAACAAACATAAATATTTAGCTTATAAATATTTGGCCTGCATGAGGATCGAATCACCATTGGCACATAATATACAATCACAACCATTGCGCCATCGAAGGAATGTTCTTATTTATAATAAATATATACATCCATTGTTGAAGAATGAATAAAACTGTCGTCGTTCTTTCAATGCGCGCCTGTGCGATGTAGACCTTGTTTTGTTTATGTGTAGAACGCAACCGGTCTTTTCCGCGAGGCTTCTTTAGGAATAATGCGGCCATTACCAAGAGCCGCGAGACGCCGCGAGACGCCGGGAACACACCCGGTTCGAGATGCTGGGAATCCAATATAGGGTTTCAAAAATTGCTATGCAAAGGTGGGAGTTGTACTTTTTTGAGCGTGGGCATTTATGGCAAAGTTCAGGATTGCGTATGAAATTGGTGTAGTATGGTTGAGGAAAAACATACAAAGGCTATATTTTTTCCAAATCTAATGTAAAGATAAACCACTACCTACGTCGATGTCACCTCATATATTTGTTAAATATATGTATATAAGTATTATACATATTAAAAAAATAAATTCCCACTGCATCTCATTATATTGACCTGATTCCGTGATAAGTCACTTAAAGCACTTGTTTTACGGACATCAGGCAACAGAAAAATCACAAATATACCATGTACTCAAATAATTTAACACCCAGGACAAATTTAAATATCTGTAACACTTGTACTTCAAGCGACTTATCTCAGAATCAAGTGAGTATGAGATGTTGTGTCATTTTGTAATTTTATTTATCTATAAAGCATTTTCTAAAGCAAATTATATTCAATTATTAAGAATAAACATTACACTAACTAATAAAACTACATTTTGGACGGCTATTAAATACATTTTATTTATTTGTTTATATTTAGTTCGACGATTTGATTACCTTTCGGCTACTATGTGAATGACACAGAACCTACATTAGTGAAGTTAATAACAATTGTCTATAGGCTTTAGTGATTATGTTCTGTTTAGCCTTTTCAATGTCAAGGAAATTTTTACAGGCTCTTCAATAAATATAAGTAATCCCTATAAATAGAATAGTATTCCGCAATATAGAGAACATAAATAGATTAGATGAGTGACTCGCTGTGAGGTACCGGCAGAATAGAATAGTACCTCACCCTGTACTACATGTTGTAAAAGGCGACTGAGGTACCAGAACTGATAGAGTGCGGTATATCTATCCGAGACTATGTAGTTCCATTGCATAGGGTGGGGATTGGGATGGCAGCATCCCCGCTGCAAAAATTGCGCTCTGTGATTGCCAACATGCTTGCACAGCGTGGCAATTAAGGGCAAAATTCCCTCTTTCTTGGCAAGACTATGTGGACTTCCAATGGTTGTAATGATGATTATGATGAGATGAGTGATTGACACCTACACAATAATCTGGTGTTTACGAAAAATAGACAACCCTAACTCTTTAGGCTAGATAATGGAAATTTCATGTTTCTTTAACAGAAAATCCTTTGAACAAATTAAGTCCAATTAACACTTTATTCAATTTAGTTGGTTAGGGTCTCCGTGTGTGTCGCTAAATATTGTGGGAGGTAACTGTTTATTTCCTTATTTTGTACAAACTGGAATGCGGGAAAATGTTTTGAAAACATACAGATATTTTCTTTGTAAAAACATATGTGTTTACGCAATATACCAAACTTAAATAGTAGCAATTCTGCTGAATCAAGACGTGGAAATATTGGATATATTTATGGATATTTGATGCGTGTATCCCGCATCAAATATCCAAGCAGCGAGGCCATTACTGGGCACCAATTTCAAATTAATAAGTCATAGTATTATTTTCCTCACATTTTCTATCGATGTAAAAGATTGTCCAGAAGTAGGTCACTAGTATTTTTTTTATTCGTGAAAACCTATAATTGGCATGCGTTACACACCTTATAGTTGGATTGTACCTACTGTTGGTTTTCCAAATATTAAATAATATAATAATAATATTCCCACAACATTTAATACATTAAACCTGACTCCGAGAAGATCTTAAAGCACTTGTGTTATGGAAATCAGACAACAGAGGAATCACAACAGATATTTTAAACACCCAAATACAGAAAAACCATAATATCATTATATAAATGTTTGTCTTCGGTGAAGATCGAACTCACGACCCCTGGCGCATAAGATAGGATTACTACCATCTGCGCCATCGAGCCCGTCAAACATAAATACCGACACCGTTACTTATGACCCCAACTGGCACAAATATTGATATTTGGGTCTATTGGGGTAAGTCCGAATCTTATGTTCCATGTTACGAAAAAGATAAATTAGAAAAAGGAAGAAGGGAATATTCCATTGAAAAGTTATGCCAAATAACGCAGAGAACTGAGTGACGTCATCTTTTCCAAGATTTAGGGATAGGGGAGGCCCATTTATACTGGTTTACTAATTACTAAAATTCTGTGGGTACTTTAGATTTAGGTTGAGTAATTTGTTTAACTTTAGTATTTAATTATGCCAATTATTCGAGACTGTTGTCTTTCACTAATTTTGTGGATTGATAAAAGACTCGTTTGACTTGACTTTGACTTTTAAGACCGTGGAGAATTTGTCAAGTTTGAAAACTCAGTAATGTTCTTTACGTTGAAAACGACAGTCAAAAACGTCAAACTTACAAACTTTTTATTATCAGAAGTTTGAGTAATCCGTAATGTATACAATACATGAATAGCTTTTTGAGATCAACTGTTTCTGAACAAAATGCTAATTGTAATTTTTATAAATGTATGTAGATTATCGTCTTCAAAAATCGAACTTCAGCATAAATATCCATGTCCTAATGCTGTCCCGTCATGGTTTTATATTCTTGATAAAAAAGAATATTATATCTATAGAAAAATTGCTTGATGCTTATCTATAACAAAAATCTACAGCTACAAGGCTGAGACGTTAGCAAAAGCTAATAATAACTCATCCAAACATTTCATCTGTAACCGGTTTATGGAAATATGGAACAAGACGTCTCAAGATATATGGACACCAAAAATAGTCTGTTTTGAAATATCCAAAAACAAAACTTTTGTTTGTAGGCGTTTATCAGTTGCAAGAAATACTTTCCTGGGTAATCTAGATAGATATATAGATAAAATTGATTGTACTTGAGCATACAATTCGAGAACGGATTGATCAACTCGGTTAATATATAGTTTTTTTAAAATTACCTAAAGACACACGACAAGTAAAAGTGTAATTTAGAATTGATTATCCTGTGAGTAGTTTCTTATAATTTTTTAAAATATTTTTACTTTAAAACGTAAACAAAACAATACTTTTCTTTCTTTCAAATAGTCGACGGAAATTGTCAACGTTAATCAAAATGAAACTAGTCAATAATAATAATGTTATCCTTGTTAACGTTCTCATCACATGTTAGAATTAATTTTCGGGTCACAGACTTTAGTTAATGAGGCCAAAAATCAGTGTTCGCCGCTCCGAGGTGGGAGACTTCGGATTTCGAAGTCGGCGGAACTTTGCTAATTACGGTTCTGTCTCCGACTTCCGACAGAAGTTGGCTACGCTACTTGGACTGTTTGTGGCATTGTTGTTCTTTAGTTCCGTTTGTATAGATTATCCTTCTTAATAATACAAATGGTGTAATTCGACTTGTCGTATATTCAGTCTCGGCATAGTCTTTAGGAATTATTATCAAAGTTAGATGTGCCGAGATGTTGTTTTCGTTTCAAGCTGATTTTACCCTTTTTATTATTTACTTTATTAAAGGATAATTAGAAACTTGAGCTTTTAGCTTTCACAAATAGTGGATGATTATTATTAGTTGCGTAAAAATAATGCCGTATAGCGATTATCGATTAATAATCGTCGACATATTTTATTCAAGCCAATCCAATTAAGCCAAGTTTACATAAAGTAGTTCTTATGTATTGCTTCGTTAAGTTATTTCATACGTGCCGTGGAGTACTGGTGGAATTAGATAGTACTACCATTTGACCAGGTGTCGGTAAGAGGCGACTGAGGTATTTGAACCGACGGCGGTGTATCCATCCATAAAATACTTAGTTCAAATACAACAGGGCGGGGATAGGCAGCAATATCCTCATCATTATGAGCAGAAATTCTCCTTTATAGTAAACTATTTATAATATTTAACAGACCCAAATTGCTAATTTTTGTAGTGTTTCTATCTTATGCGCCAAGGGTTCGACACTCCAGGGCAAATATGATTTATATGACGAATATGTGTGTTCTGTGTCAGGCTGTTAATAATTTATTTAAGTATAAAATTTGTGATTCCTCTATTATATCATGTCCATAATTTAAATACTAAGCGACTTATCTCGGAGTCAGGTGTGAGATGTTAATGATTATTATTATTAAACCACAAAAGTGCAACATCACATTTGAATTTGAATCCTGTTGAAACTCTCAGTTGACAATATTTACGAGTTCACTAATCATAAAAAACTACTCCTTAAACGGCTTTAAAACGCGAATTTAAAATTTTTACAATTATACAATTTTTTTTACAATTTTTGTTTGGCGTTTCGTTTAAATTGCGGCGTTCTCAAGAATGTAAAAAGTGAAATACACCGCGTTTGAAAGCTGTTTAAGAGTACTTTTATAATGTTTCATTAGATAGGCAAAACGAAGTCAGAGCTATTAATTACCAATCGAAAATCGGAGAATAGCAGGTAATTGCTTTCCACTTCTTTGTTGAACCGGCATTGCCCAAGTTGCGAGTGCGTAAAAGTTTGCGCAACTTTTAGTAATCACCCCCGACGCTGATTACCGAAGTTCACCGTATAACATTATACTTATCTGCATTATTCATTGTGGTATACTGAAAGAGACACCCCTACTAATGAGTTCACTAGAAACTTTCGACGTTGTTGATACGGGCTTGAATGCTTTATGAAAGTGCAAAACGAGAAAACAAAACCCTTATTAAATCATTTTGTCTAAGTCAATCAAATTTACAGCCTCTACAGAAATAATCAATATCTAAGTTTTGCTGAAAAAAAGGTACGACCGTCAATGTTTGCAATAAATGCATGTTTCTCAAGAAAATGAATTCATATGTTATTTCCTGAAGGCCTGAACTATACAATTTTGGCAAGGTATATCGTGTTATACTTATATGAAAAGAAATACATTTGCAAATGGAATCATAAAAAAAATTCAACGAAGACAATCATCAGTGTGAAGCAACTCTACGCGCGGTCATAAATTGGATGGGTGGCTGAAGTTATATTAGAGATAGATTCGGTGAGCGAGTCAGCCTGAAATTGTCTGATTTTTTCTTATTACTACTACTTTTTAACTGACCATCATATAATGCACGTTCTATAAATTAGTTTACAAAAACTCGCAATTAAAAACTACATTGGCTAACGTGAAGAAATTAGAAACAATTTTATGAAATCTCTTTGGTAAAGAGAATATTGTTTACATTGATATTGTATTTTGTAAGTTTGATTTTCATTAAAGGTTTATTTAATTTCTTGTTTCAATAAAAAAACTCTTTAAATCATTAAAGAGTATTTTTTATAAAAAAATAAGTGCTTCATCCTTTAAGATTTTCATATTTTAATATAAAAAGTATCAACTACATTCACGTGGCATAAGATGTTTTATTCAAAAACTATTGTGAAAGTCATAAAGGGGCTTACAGGTGGACGGTTGAAAGGGCAAGCACAATACAGAGCTATATACATAAATGTGTAAGCAAAAATGTTCTACAAATAAGTCTTTTGTCGATGCACAGTCGCTCTTTTACTTCCCCTTAGCTCGCAGTGCGTTGGTCCACGTGACATCACATCTTAAACTGCGTAGATGTTGGCATATCGTTGTAAGGAACAAGGTTTTGATACAGCAGTAAGTAGGCACGGTTAGATCGCTGTGGGGAGCCAATAACACGCGGTTGCCATAGCAACGGAACGTACGCCTGAGGGGTCTTCCCCTTCTCCTCTGAGGGAGCTATGTGACCATTCTAACAAGATATATCCAACCTCCAAATTTCAGATAGTGTTTCTTATGATGCGCCCTGTTCGGGAGTTCTGGTGTTGTTGGCCGGCCAAAATTTAGTGCTTTCTGCTTCATGTCCTTTCTAAAACAGTACCTCCGGAATTTAAGAGGTGATTTGTCAAGAATGAATTTGCGCTCGAATTTAGTGACGCTCTCGTTCGTCGAGTTTTGGTAATCTTTGTTGAAGAGATAGTGGTTAATTAATTTCAATGGAATACTAAATAAATCAGTTTAAGTTTTCTTTCGTAACAAATAACAAAAATGTCATGTATTTTTGGAATAAGAAGATAATGCAAACAGCAAATGTAAAAATATTTGCGTGTTAGCATTTTTGGTGACATGAAATTTTCTATATTAATTTTGTATATTAGTTATGGCAAGTAAAGTAAGTGTAAGGTCAGAAGTGCTAAGAATTAACGAGTATATAAAGGACTAATGCTAATAAAGGAAGCGAGAAAAGTATGCCAAGATTGTAGCAAGAGGAGATTCATAGTCTCTGCCCACCCCGACGAAGCACAGGCGTGAAATACCTATATAAATATGTATGCCAAGTTGCTAAGATACAGATTTTAAACATATTCTGTAAACGTTAACTATTACAGTATTTCTGTTTAGTTTAAACCAACATTAAAATAATATAAAAATAAACGCGTAAATTAACTGTACGTACATAAAGCAACAAATCACCTACACAAATCTAATATAATTTTACATTCAATTCCGAACTCAGTTGACAGATTATCTGTTGCTTTGTGTGCTGCGACTAATTGGGACATCTACTCACAAGACGGCCAGACGATCTACCTAGAACTACAGAATTGTGCTCGATGCAGGCCGAATTCAATCGGTCCTATTGGAAATCTCTTTGGGAGGTCAATGCCCAGCAGTGGACTTGCTATGGCTGTAATGATAATGATCTCGATGATCTCTGACTCGCCGATGTATTGAAACAACATGTTCATCGATAGCGTTGATGTATATTTGAAAACCAAACAATATAATATTATATTTGATTCCTTTTCGCATGAGCCAAGTTGCCGACAAATCTCTAATAAGATTTCAGCCACAATCTCCTGATGTCAAATAAACCCATTTCCTTTCTTGTGACTACAGGGAAAATCGCGGTTATTTCATTTCACCGAGTTTTACACAAGTAGGAAGAAATTGCCCGTAAATATTTTTATTCAGGTTGAAATGAAATAAGATGTACATGTGCAATGGTTGAACGAATACATTTTTTTTTAATGTTATTACAAATGCTTTGCTCTTTGTTCGTTTCCAAAGTAAAGTTTAATTAAAAATAATAACAACTCATGACTGATGTTGCAAATTGAAAATAATGCATTCAATTTTTTTTCTGTCCCACGCCTTAGTGTTGTGAGTCAGCGTGCCACTAACTCATCTGTTTCAACGTGTCTATTTATTCATAAAATATGGTATAAATGTTCATAAAATGATTATAGATGTTAAGTCTTTTGAACTATTCAAAAGAAATAAATTCAAGTCAAAGATTTGCATTATTTGTCACAAAATCTACTTCAAAATATAATATTTATAATAAAAATCTTCTCCGGCTCTATCAAACAAAAAGCTGTATCATCATTAAGTAACACAAGCTATATTTTATTTTCTTATTCTTACCGAAACCGGAAGCGGTGCTAGTCTAATATAATACGGTAGCTAATAATCCAATTAACGAATTAGCCGCTGATTATAACGCGATGAGTTGCGTAACCGGCATGGCGGATATTTTTTATTAACAAATCGCTGTAATTACAAGTCTACGCCCGTGAAAAATGGCCGCCTGCTAATGAAGGCTCAGCTGAATTTCAGTGTGATGAATTACGTCGTAATTATGATGCTGTAATGAGATCAGCAGCATTTGTCAGTTGGTGCACGTTCTAATTAGTGGGGAGAAATATGCAGCTTTAGTCGTTCCTAACTTATTAGGAACGCACATTTAGTGCTAGAATAATTTAATGGGTCCATGTATATTTTGGAGATAGATTATATATATTACTTCGTTTATATAAGAGAGTTACATACATACTTCACGCTTGTGTCCCATCGGGATCAGCAAAATCTATGGATCTCCACTCGTTCTCCAAACGCTCGTTTATTCTCGGTACTTCTGACCTGGCCGTTATTTAATACCTCTTCTTCCTAGTTAAGATATCCCTTTCACCTCGATCGTTCTATACCAACTCTTCCATTCACTTCCGTTCTATTTATTTATGCAGTCACTCTACTTTCATCCATCATTTCTACATTCTACACCATCTCAACATTCCTTTCTCTCTTATTGTCATAACATCATATTTTACATCACATTGATCTCTTATGACACTATTCTTTAATCTATCTCTCAAACTCATATACTTTGAAGTGCTCTCATTTCAACAGTATTTATTTTGCTCGCCTGCTTCTTCTGCCATACCCAACATTCGCTACATCTATGAACAGCCATCTGTGCCCTTTTTGACACATTTTGGTTAGCAATTATATGTTTTCAACTTTCACTCTCCGTTCGATATCTAATATTCACATATCGATACAATCAGATATACTTTTATGAACATTATTTTGAGTGGGTGTACATTGCTCACAATTGATTAATTGGCATGTATGCAGATTTACATTAAAAATTACTTTAATATAAAGACTTTGTGGATTTAATATTTTAAATATCAAATTCAAAATTATTAAATTTTTAATAGACCTATATAATATTTTACTCTTTACAAATAGTAATTCAACAACTCAATAACCAAAGTCAAAGTCAAATATGTCTTTTTTAAATAGGCACTTTTATACCGTCAAAACAACAAAAAATATCTATGAGTATAGATTTGCTAATTATAATTATATACAAATGACCGACGACCCTGACAATCTTATCGTGTTATAAGAGTTATTTAAACAAATAAGTTATTGAGTGTCCTACTTTAATTCTATTCTGCTGGGACCAGACGGGTTTAATAACTAAGTTTATAGCAAGTTCAGTCACGTGAACCACGAGAAAATAGCTTGCAAGAAAAACATTATAATAAGGGTTTCAATAACACCTAATGGTAGGTATCATTGGAACCCATATCAGCATCAGCGCAAACAAACCGTTTTTAGTGATAAACCGTTGTCTTAATACTATTGACCATGATGACCGAATAGGACATAAGCAACATTGGAACAAACAGGTCTCTAACTAGTCTACTTTAAACTGGTCTGTCTAGACCGAACGGGTCTTGGTCTACTGTAGGTATATAACTCCACTTGACACTACAAAACACAACACAACACAACTCCACTAAAAAAAACCGGCAAGAAGAACTGATGGTGATAAAGATTCTATTACCGCTTAGTCAAGCATTGGTGTGAATGAAGTCCCTGTGTGTCATCGCTAACAAATCATTATCATTGTGAATTGGCCGTTTCCATGTGCTAAAAAAATATTACTTAATACCAAATAAAAAATGGTAAAGTAAATAAAGTGGATTACAATTGTATGGTATTCTTTAATGCACTAGATTTCTTTCTTTTAATGTTTACCTTACCGGTCTTAGACAAATATATGGCGAGTCTTACATATTTATCTAACGAGACGGATACCTTAGGGAAATAATGGCACACATCCCCTGTTCATTGGTTACCGCAGACTTTCGCAAATTTATCGCATCGTCCCGGTCTGTATTATATATTATTACCTGGACTTATTTTTTTCATTTAACTTTTTCAACTTCAACTTTCAATGTATATTGTTGTGATTTCAATGAATTATTATTGTTTGTCTTTTGGTTTTACGTACAGTGTGCCTAATTATTTGTTACGATACTTTTTTTGTATTTACATATAAATCTAGTTAGCATGAAGCGAGAGACTATGTAATCCGTAATATTTAATCTGCTTTTCGGTAGACCTCACACCAAGGTCGTCTGCATTTGTACCCTATTCTCACCTATTTCTACTAGCATTCTCTATTTCAAATAGCAGTGTTTGGGAGTGAGAGCGGCAGTAAGATTGCTGGGTTATGTGACATGATATCATCAAGTCATAAGGTTTTTAATGAGCTAGTTATATCTTTCTGATATCGTCAATAGGCTGCTGTGATTCTTACTATTACGTAGACTGTATGCTTGTTTGTCAACCTCGGTCTACTAATACGGTAATTTAATATTTATTAGAGACTTAAGAAACAGAATAAGTAAATAAAAGAGAAAATTATCATGAGATGAATCTATTTGAACAGATCAGTTTATTTTACAGAGTTGAAATGGCATCATGTTGAATAAGATCCGCTAGGTGGCTCTGTAAAGATTTCTTTTGTCATAGAAACCACCCCCAATGAAGGTAACATTTAAACAAATTTGTTTCGATCAGTTTGTTGAATCTCGATTTTTGCGTCCCATAAACGCCCTTAACTATTGTACTATATGTATCCTCTTAGTACCCATCTATTGAAAGCTTTTTATTTATTTAACTTCGTTTCCTCTTCAATCTTGACCTGTATATTGTTCGGTATCTGGGCTTGTTTTCTAAGTAGTATTTTATACAGTGCCTTCTCTATTACACTACCAGATCAGAGTGAATGAATCCTTTTAACTCTGTGGAATGGTTGGTCATAAATATGGATACAGCATCACCGGGTGACGGTGTCAGCGAGCCTCAGTGAGCCTCGTTAATCTGCCCGGATAATACCCGCCCATCAGACTATCGTAACTGTTTTGACAACTTATGCGGCTTTCGAACTGTTTAATTATTTGCAACCAATACATAAATGCTGTTAATAGTGCTTTCGATACTGTTACAAGACTCGTGTTTACTTGAGCTTCGTTAACGGCGTCAAAGTTTTTTATTCTAGACAGTAACATCAAGATTTTACATGATTTCTTTAATATAACAACTTATTCACCTGAAAGTTTCTCAATAGTTATCTTCTCCATCTAAAGATTACCTGGACAAGAGATGTAAAAGAGGTCGTTCTATACAAAAAGGCCATCTATTAGTCTGATCTGAATGATCCATTTTTTGGTGTATGCACAATATACATTAATATTATAATTAATAAAAGAAACAAAAGATTACGATAACAGCTTTATGTCTGTGCTGGCATTCCCTTAGTAATTAAGTCTGCTTTACCTCACAGTTCGAAGTCACTTCAATAAAATTATGTTAGTCTGAACCCCACCCAATCCTCTGTTTCAATCGACAAGGGCCATCTATACCTACTTGCCTCGAGTTCTTTCTGTTCCGCTTCCACAACGTCCCTTGAAAATGAAGTCCATTTATGACCTCGCCCTTATAATGTTCAATTTCGCAGTCAAATATTTCACTCGTTTATGAAATGCTTTTGGGAGTGTGCGATTTCATCTTGCTACTTATGCGGAAAAACGAATTTTACCCGCTTCTTTATATTTAATATTATTTTCTGCCTTTCTGTTTTATGATTTAATATAGATGTTAAATGTACTTTTTTATTGCCCTTACATTTATTGAAGTTCGAAATCAACGTTCAATAAAATTACTTTGACAAAAAATGGCAAAACTACTACTACTACTAAACGGTTGTTGCAAAGTAATTGAAACTTCGAATACAAAATGTAAAAACTAAAATAAACCGCGTTCTAAAGGCGTTAAAAGAGTATTTATGAGTAGTGAACTCGTAAATGTTAGAATGTATTATAATTGTACATTCTTTTTGAGATATTGTTTTTTGAAAATGTATTAGTTTCAAGCTTAAAGCGATCGTTCAAGAGCTTAGTGCAAACACGTCCCAAAATTTGCGAACTTTGTCCAGCAACTCCTTGAGACCGTAGTAAGTAAATCTCCTTTGAAAAAATGTCTTTTCGCTCGGGCCAATCCCAGCTCTACTGGATTACTTTAATGGACCACTATATTTCTTTTCAGGTTTATATATTTTCAATCAGATAAGGAATAGAGATATTGTACAAAATCGTTTTTTCCGCGGAACAGTTTAATTTATTTTTAAAGATTTGTAATATATAATGGAGTTGTACATTTTAGTGGCGGTGTAAACTTTGGAGAGCTTGTTAATGAAAGTGTGGGTAATGTTCTAAACACTAACTCTTCAATTTTTTCAATTTGCGATACGATCTTGCAAGCTGGGTGCATATTTCGTTTTGCATAATAGTTCTTGAAATAAGCTTTGAAATTTGTTTTTTAAAAATTTTATGTCATAATACATATATACAAAACACAACAATAAACATATATACAAAAATTTGTTAATGAACAATTAACAAATTTTTGTATATATGTACACCAACCATTCTCATTTTATCTCTATAAATTATTCTCTATAAATTGCCATAGCTTATCTTGATCTTAAAAGGTACCGTGGGGTACCGAAATCGAAAGATGGCGGTATATTCACTCGACACAGCGTAGTTCAAATGCAACAGTATTCTTGTCGTGAAGCTACGCTCTGCAATTGCCACCTCTACTGCCTGAATTATGAGCAAAAACCCTCTTTCTTAGCAGTGAACTGTCTAAAGTTTCTGTGATGATGAATTTTAAAATGTGTTGTTAACCTTTGCATTTATCCTCAGGAGCGACGCGTTAGCAACTACTCTCTCCGCACTGTATGGAAAGCTCCTCGTGGTTATGGGCGTGGCGTTCCCCATGGCTGAAGTTATCTCTACGTACATTCCACCATCGTTTTATGAGGTCAGTCCTTTTCACTAAAATAATCACAACAAAGCATGTTCTATCTATCCCTTCTTATTATCTCTTTATTCTATTTATATTATACTTCTATTCTATATCAGTCTTGTGCGCCAAGGGTCGTGGGTTCAATCTCAACCCCAAGACAAAAATTTGTACTGGGTGGTAAATGTGTATTAAAATATTTGTGATTACATTGTTATACTTATCTCGGAGTCAGGTCATTGTATAAGATGTTGTGTGAATTAATTTTATTTACCTATTTGTTATATTGTCAAAAGAAATAAAAACAGAAGAAATATACCCTCTTGTAACTTTTTCAAGTAACAGATCTCAATATATTATATAAATCTGGGGTTTTTAGACAAAAGGTTTTCTGGGGCATGAAACCTTATTTAAGTCTTAATGATGGTGATACCGCTCTACATCAACCGTATGGTATAGCCATAAAAAAAGGTAGCTACACCCTACGATGCCTTTCGGCACTTTCGGACCAATACCTATGCAAATACCGGGTACGAAAGGTCTGACTAAAGAGCCCTTTACAATTTAATATAGTGGCTGTCCTACAGATAGGGTTAAGTTTAGCCAGTATAAATGTAGAGTTTTTTTTTAAATGTAGAGTATTTTATTTAGACATGTTAATACTTATAGTAGGTATTTTTTTAAATCTGATTAGATGTCAATGTAGTAGCGTCGTACGTATTATTATTTCTGCTTACATTACAAAACTTTCATCATAGTAGCTGTTGAAATTACTGGACGTAGGTCTTCCCAAAAAAGGGAGACTTCCTCATAATTGCTGCGTTGGGCAAGCATTTTGGCAATAACATAGCGCAGCTTTCGCGACGGGGATCCTGCTGCCCAGCCCGGCCCTGTGTCCATAAGCCATACTATTTTGGAGGGCTATATCGCCATCAGTCTGAGTTGGTACCATACCATTATAGTGGGAGGAGGAGGAGTATTATTCTACTCTACAGGTATCTCACGGATTTTCAAAGATTGCATATTTAAAGCATATTATATACAACGTTCTAAATTTAAGACCATACCATTAAAAGATAAAATAAGATTAAAAACACGTTAGTTTGTAATTTGTCAATCCACTAGGACTATGGTGTGAACAAATATTCACTGCTCAACCCAATAGATGGCGCAACTGGAAATGATGGGACACTTGCAATTGTCTCACATTTAACCACACACAACTTTTGGGATCTTTAACTTAATTTCGTGGAAAATGTTCTTTTCTACATAATTTGAAACGGTTTTTGTTAAACTAGATGATATTTGACCTTGTGGTCTTGTATATGGGAGTTCTCTGATAAACCACCAACACTCAGAGTAATATACACAAAGAGAGAGAGAGGATCTCTCAAAGAGATTTTTTCTAATTTTGGAAGGCTCGTAGTTGCTTGCAGCTAGTTGTGGCCATTGTAGAGTTTAGTATCGTGGGATGTACCTGCCCAGCCTAGCCCTTCGAGATTCGTAACAGAACCAAAGTGACCGATGTTGCCCTGTGATGGATTTATAAGTTGAAGTGCAGTGGGCAAGGCATTTTGTACGCAGAACCGATGCCTGATGGAGTCGTAAAGTTCTGGAATGGAGACCACGTACCGGCAAGCGCTGCGTCCTACGCAAAATGGATAGACTATCTGACTAAAACCGCAGGATTGCGCTGGACAAAGGCCGCATACAACCGGTCCCTTTGGAAATTACTTGAGGTGGCCTATGTCCAGCAGTAGACTAACTGATATGATGATTACAAATGGCTGTTTATTTTCAGGGTTTCTACCTGTACCTCTACATTGGCAGCATGGTGTTCCTGTTATATATGTATGCAGCCTTGTTACGGGACCGATCTCGATCTGCCTCCGATACCGCCGTCGTCGCAAGTAAGCGCTCTTTTTTAATAAAACTTCTCTTCTAACGGCTTTCAAGCATTTGATTGCCGCAAGGCTTTTTTATGTTATGAAGTCAGTAGATAAACATTCGGTCCGCTTGATAGTAAACGTGACAGCAGCATATACACGCTTGTGTCATCACAAGGATATCACTAGCGTGTCGTCAATCCTGTCACCCTGAAGAAACCATGTAACATTTACCTAGTAATTTTTTTACCCTTCAAACCGAAACACAGCAATGCGAACATTGCTATTTGGCGGTAGAAATAGGTGGGATTAAGGTACCAATGTAGACGAGCTTTGTATGAAGTATTCCTCTAGTTAATAAAATGTCGAACGAGAATGTAAAAAGTTATATAGTCCGCGTTTGAAACTGTCTGTCATGAACAGAACTACTATCTCAATGGTAACTATAATATAGTTAGTAAGATTGGGTAACTAAGAAGAACATAATATCCGCAACTATAGGAACAGAATGTAATAGACTACATTATTATTATCCCGAAGCGCTATCAGCTGTATTTTTTTACAGGACTTATCAAATCACTTTTGGTATTATTAATTGATTCAATTGTGACTATGATTTAGATGGGCTCCGGTTTGATCCCCACCCACGACAAACAATTTATTGAATATTTGTGGTTATATATATATATATATATATATATATATTCCGAGGTTATCTACTATAATCTGTCACCTTTCGACATTCAGAAATACTTTTATCAATTGGTAATAGCTGTTTGTGGTCCAAATCCAGTGACTTGGCCGAAATGATATATATAGCGCCAAATACATCATTTAAACTCAGATTAAATTAGAGGAATAAGACAATTTTAATGTCGTCTGATCGCACAATGCACGTGCGATCCTCCTTATTGTACATTTAGTTTTAAGTTCTAGCTTCTGTATACATATTACCATGGTGTAATAATTACTGGTTCACCAATAAACAAGTAAATATATGTTGTTGTAGTGTCATTAATTCTGAGCACTGTATTCAATATTATCTTAATCACAAAACTCTTGAAACTGTTTTTTGCCACTCTTAAGCGTTATAGGAACCTAATGCTAAGAAAGACACGCACCTCGTCGAGTTTAGTAGATTAAAATATTCTATCTTATTATTAATTCACAGAACATTAATCGTTTTACTGGCTCTGTGTTGGCTGGACTTTTATATGGAGACTAAATATAATTTATGAAGCAGAAATAAATTATGTAGGATCACGTCCTGTTCATTTATGTTTATAAAATACAATCATTTTACAAGAAGTTGCTTTCATACATCAGTATTTTTCAAGTTTTGTAGTCTAGTGCATTTAAGCTATCAAGTTTCTTAGTCATCAGCTTTGTTTTTTTTTTAAAACGACTGGCCCGATGGTGAAGTTCGTAGTGATCTTAACTTGCGCACCAGTATAAATTTATATGATAAATATTTGTGTTTGTGCTTGGTCTGGATATTAAATAAGTATTTACATATTATATTTGTGATTCCACTGTTGTCAGATGTTCGTAAAAAATGTGCTTTAAGTGACTTATCTCGGAGTCAGATCAACGTACGTGATTTTATGTATGAATTTAAATGGGTATGTATAGAAAAAATGTTTCATAGAAAAAAGTGACATTGCTAGCAATGTCACTTTTTTCTACATTCATCTTTTTGACATCGCTTGCTCTAATGTAATAATAAAAAAGTCTTACTGCCTGGTTATAGGTTCTGAATTTAAGGTATATTATTTTCGGTTAATAGTAAATAATTTTACAATAATACCTTGATTTTATAACTCTTATTTTAAAGTTCATTTTACATATGTGTGTTACGTAAGTTAACATTAACATAACTATATTTTTAACGATAGCAGAAATGTAAATCAATATCTTTAAAAATAATGAATGAAAAAATTAACTGTATTAATTGCAAAAATATTAAATTATAAAATTAATGTTAAAGTAAGTGTTTTAAAATATACGTGTTAATTGACATTCTAAGCAAGTTTATATAATAATACATAAAAAATCTCTAGAATATAGATCAATATAAACGAAGTTCATTATCCTTTTAAGCTCTCAATTTTGTTCGCCAACTCTTAAGAAAGCAATTACCCAAAACTAAATTCGTCTACATTTAGCGAAAGCTGTTTTTAAATTGCGTCATTATTCGACCACTAGAATTGCAAAGGGCTCAGTGCTTTCCCACAAGGATACTTTGGTGGTGAATGTTGTGATACTGCTAATACCAATGGACTCTCGTGTTATGTTTTTCACGGAAAGATTCTTAATTTTCGCTTTTGATTTGATTTTGGACTCAGAATTATCATACATTAAGATTTTTTAGTCTGAACTGCAACCGCACTTTCTATCCTGTTGTCTTAATACGTCTAAAGACTATAAAAGCATTAGGGGTCACATCTTTTAAACCGGTTTAACTGATCTATTTCATACTTGAATATTTTATCCTGGTTTTGTTACACGGAGTGTATTTTTTCCTGCGAAGGTGCGATTATGCAGATTTTATTATATGTGGTTTTAATTTGTTTTTCTGGATAGATAATGAAGGTACCTGGCTCCTGTTTCCTGTACCTATGCTTATTTTTTTAGTAGCACAAACATTTACGCTGCCGTCGTGTCCATGTAAAATCTGGCACTAAGACTGAGGAGCTGCGGCCGCCGGCGGCAATTTTAGCGTTCAAAGGGAACGCGTTCGGTTTCACTCCTTTTAACTTGCAACGAAACTTGGAAGGAAGTGGAGACGTAGAGTTTTGTTGTGGCTGTTTAGGACTTTTTCTATTTTTTTTAAATACCTGACCACCCCTTAATCTTGGCATTAAATTAATGAAGTTTACTTTTTTTGTCCAGTCTTATAATTTATTTAAAAGAATTAAATTATCTGATGTACCAATATTTTTTAATTAAATCTTACGTTAATTATGCGTATTACCAAGTTCTTAATAAATTATTATATACGCTATATTTTCCTCTCAACAATATTACAATAAAAATTCCAGAATTATATATTGTCAACGTACTTGAGGCCATTCGGTAAACGATAATTTTAAAACTTCAGATCTGTTAGATATTTCATTTAAAACGGGCAATAAAATTTTTTAAAAAAAGTAAATAGTAAAAGTAACTTTCGTCAGTATTTAAGAATAAGACTCTTATGTTGTTATATAAAGAAAACCATTATGTAAACACGATGTTTTCTTTAAAATAAAATAACCGACTGCAGTAACACGGAGCGTTAAAGCCGATTCGCACTCAAGTAAGCCACCACAAACAAAAAAATCATATCGAGTGACATAATACCTTATTTCTTTGCTTTGTGTATTTTATTCTTATTTTCAAGAGCTTACTCCACCTGCGAACTGAAAATAGTAGGGTGATTTTTCCACTTCAGCCGATTGAATCTACATTTCGTTAGGGATTCAAAACCGCGTAGGTAACAGTTGTCAATAAAGCTCAAAGTTCAATTGGGAAACGTAGAATTTGAACCTTATTCACCAATGCCATACACGCGGTATGAAACTATCCTCGACGATTTGTTATTTAAATGACGCGAAAAGCCCAGAGTGCGCAACTAGCTGGCGGTTTTTATGAGTGTGTAGTGGATTTTGCGCAATGTAAAAATGCAAAAATATGCATACTGATACGTGGTATTTACATTTTCATTTAAAGTGCAACGGGAGCATTAAAATTGTTCAGAATTTTTTGCATAAAGCTTTGTTGCCGCGCTTGCGATCAAGCTATTTAATTATTTTATAAAAATAAAATTATATTCACATTTAAAATATACATTTTATGTCTTTATAGTCTTACTTTTTGTGCTTATATTTTTATCATATATAAGGAATGTTATTGAGGATATTGAAAATAAACCACATATATTTGATTGTCCACGCTTATTACTATTTTACAACAAATATCATTTAATTACACTAATTACACATTAAAAAGCAATGATGAATTTCAATGATATATAATACAAAATCAAATCAATCCAAACGGTTCGTACGTTAAGTATTTTGTTTTTTTTTATTTATTTAACTTTATTGCACAAAATGTTACAAAATGTACAAATGGCGGACTTAATGCCAGATGGCATTATCTCCCAGTCAACCATTACACAAAACTGAAAAATATATAATACAAAGTATCTATTATTGTATAAATATCTCAACTTAAAACGATTTTGTACTGGAGAGTCCACAATTTGGGAATTTATATAGGAGTATAAAACCACAAAAAAAAGCTGATTTTCATTTCCTGCATGTAAATATTCATTATTCATTTTTAATATTCTCCAAAAAAGAAGAGATCCACAGATGAGGGGTGAACAGAGTAGAATACATTTAAATAAAGTCAACTTGGAAGAAAATCGATAACAATTAATAAAAAAAATCCCACATCATTTCATACATTGATCTGATTCCGAGATAGGTCACTTCAAGCACATGTTAAAACACATACTACAAATATACTACTAAAATACAGATATATAAATAACTCCCAGACATAGAACAAACATAAATATCTTCATAGAAATATCTGTCCTGGGTGCAGATCGAACCCACGACCTTTGGCGCCCAATGCAGGATCACTACCATCTGCCCTATCGGGCCCGTCAATTGTATAAAATGCGTTTTCTACAGACGTTGCAACCTTGGCAGTGGCGAATTTTAGTATTGGACATAGATAGTGGGCACAGTGGTCTGGTGAACGTAGAGAGCAAAAGTGAAGTAACCACATTTCGTCATTAATGTATACGAATGTCATAACTTCAACTGTGTCAAATGCAACTCGTTATCGTAATTTTTTTTTAAATTTATTTTACACAACATCTCATACATTAAGCTGACTCCAAGTTATGTTGCTTAAAGCACTTGTCTTACAAATAAATATCAGACAACAGAGAAATCACAAATAGAATACTTATTTAACACCCAGACACAGGACAAACACAAATGTTCATCGCATAAACATTTTTCCTGGTTGGAGGTAAAATCTTATTTTTAAACTCGTATCTTGCTACTCAATATAGGCTTGGTACCCAAGATAGGAGACACTACCGGCTGCGACATCGGACCCGTTAAAATCTCTACAGAACTATTACTAATATTGTAAATGTGCAAATGAGTTTATCTTTTTGTCTGTTTGATTAACTTTTATAGCGTAACCGGTGAAGTAATTTTGATAATATTTGGAAGGAACTTCTAAGGTTTTTGAAAAAAATTTTTGGAATGTTCTCAGTAAATTAATTACCGTGTATACGTAAGTAACTCTATTGCTATATACATTTTTAGAGATAGAAATTTAAAATTTAAGGCTTTCGTTTAGAAACAGACTCGAGCTCGTCGCCATCCGAGTCGGACTCATGTTCGTCGCGCACAGAGAGAAGCACCGCGACGGCTGCGCAGGCGCAGCCGCATCTTGCTGCGAAGCGGCTGTCACTCGGCTTTGCTTTGACCACGCGCACTCACCATTATGGCAGCTTTTATTTGAGAATGGGCGCTGTTGGTAAGAATATCCACGTATACGTTATATTAACCTGGAAGAGTTTGTAATTGTACATTCTTTTTAATTGACATATTTTAAAATATACTCAATATTACCATACACCTTAAAGAGTAAATAAATATAATATATTTAAGATACACAACCCTGATACAGATGGTTAACAAAATTTCAGTCTTGTCGTTAATCTTAAAGTACATTCTCGCAAAGTTCCTCGGCTTTGTGTAAGTACCCAGGCACGGGATTAGTTTGGCGGAACTTTTTTACCAAATTCCTCCAACATCCGCCTGTGAGCTGATAATCCCTACACTGACATAGGAAAATTGTGAGAATTTTAGAACTTCGCTTGAAGGTTTTCAAAACTCCGAGAGTTTTAATTACAATCTGTTATTGAAATTGTCGATTTAATTTTGTTATGTGGAAATTTATTTTACATTTACTCAGGGAATTTATGAAAACTCTTGCTTAATTTTTTTCTTGATTCAAAGCGATGGCGATGTTTTCTTATATTTAGAAGTGCACCCTGGAATGTAATTGCCGAAAATTAACGAAAACAACATATAATTTTTTTTCATAGATTTTAAAAAGCCGTTTTATTCTTAACAACATATTTGATAAATCGATAACTCATAAAGAACTTCATTATTCTTCTTTTCATTTTAAAATAACCACTTAATTATTTTCTTTTGTAAAATACCATTTCTTAGTTGGCGCATTATCAAAATATCACGTAAATGTAGTCGATATGAGTGCATAAAGCTAGATAATTATTATCAAATATTTTGCTTCCAGCCTTCGGTATAGGCTCTATGATATACTCCGGGTTGGAGTTCGGACAGTACTGGGAGTTGGAGAGGAACACGAACTGCCACAACGTGCTGCTGGCGCTCACGCCCGCCACCCGAATGGCCTTCATTTTTATTCAGATGTACTTCATCTTTCTAAACAACGAGGTATGTTTCCAGTTTCTGTATTTGAGAGATAGATCAAAAATAGTGTGATAAAAGATAATCTTGTGACAATAATAGAGAAAGTATGGAATAAGGTGGTTTGGACATATAGAATAAATAGATGAAAATGGAATAACTGTCACAAATAAGTCAATGGAAAATAACAAAGCGGAAGTCAAAAGAAGAGTTGGTAAAGGATGACCTAGGCGAAAACCCTAACCATGTAGAAGACGTAGGGAAGTAGACTAAGGGAAGTGAGAGAGGTAAGTCAAGGTTGTAGCAAATAGAGATCCATAATCTCTGCCTACCTCAATAAGACAGTTGTGATGTATGATATAATTCCATGACAAAACTATTTTAGGACAATTAATAATTGTACATATTAGCAAGGAAGCAAATAATATGGTATTAAAATCATTATTTTCCTCTCTAGTCAAAGATTGCAATTCGCGAACGTTTGCACTACATTTACGTTAAGCATTTAACGTTATATCTTCCGTATGTACCCTAATGAAGTTTAGTCTATATACCTAATAAATATTAACATCCTTGGGTTAGATTTATGAGTTTGCGATTCTGATGCTAGGATGAACTTGGGATAGTAAATTACGTGTTGTAGACTCTATTAATACGCTCTCGTCGCAATTTCAGGAATACGCTCTGCGATTGCCACCACGTCTGCTCAGCTTGGCAATTATGGGCAAAGATTTATATTTTTCGGGGAGGCCTATGTCAAGCAGTGGACGCTTTATGGCTACTGTACAACCCAATTTACATATAATGTATATGTTGTTTGGGCGCTGACGCCATTGCATTTTGCATCAGTTTCTTTCCAAAATTGGTTTCATTGAGCTCTCTCCGACAAGCCTTACTTACCCTCTTAACAAAGATACGAGTGTGGGGTAATACAACCCTCACAGCTACTTTGATAAAAGTTTAACGACTATTGACTGGTTTTATTTTGCTTGCTAACGTGACTTGGTGTATTTTACAGAGGCTCTGATATTCTTGCCATTTCTTCGTTACAGATGAAAGTTTACAAGCACAAGATAGTGGCCCGTTTCGGTCTGATGCACATGGTGGGTACAAACCTGAGCATGTGGTTGAACGTCCTGGTGCAGGAGACTAAGCATGAGATCCTTACATTTTACGACCCGGAGAACAAAACTATCGGACTTTCCCATCGACTAGGTAAGGACTCTAGTAATCATTTGTCCCAAATAAGCATATCGTTTTGGACGACAAATTAGGAGTAAATTATTTATTCATTTATAAAGTACTGAATCATGTGTTACATGCGGCAGTCTACATGTGAAATATGCAAACGAATACAAAAAATACAATATATAAAAGTAGATCATTCTGTTAAGTATCAGTTATTCAAAGGATATTTAATTTTTACTTAGTTTGATTGTAATGAACTAGCAAATGTTTTGTCTTTTCTTATTTATCTGTTACCTAAACTATATATTCTCAGAACTTGGAAGCTGGTCGTTGAGCATCTTGAAAAAAATTTAAGAAGTTTATAAAGACGGATGAATTGACTCTCTTGGGCGAAATGTCTATACAAACTTTAATAATACTTAAGAAATCGACGAAGGATTGCTCAAGCACCCAATTATAAGCATAGGTGTATATATAAAAGGTGGCCGGGTGGGCCGTGGCTACCCCAGGATGGTCCAGTATTTACCTTGATGTATGAGTGCGTCATCGCACCCACCCCACCTGAAAATTAACTAAATGATAGGTACTTGATACGCCAATGAATATAGGTTATAATTTACAAAGATATTTAAGCAGATAAATTTCTATAAATCCATTTTTCTTCTTATTCAAGTCTTATTTAAATTTTTATATATAAAAATTATGTGTCACGGTGTTTGGTTGCACTTTTAAAGTACTAAACCGATTTTAATATTTAAAGACAGGCAAACAGTTAGGACAGGATAATATCTTTCGGGTCAGCTAGTTTCATATATTTTATTGCTTCCTCATAGTTAGATTCCACATAGAGTAATAAATTGGAACTACCTGACGTACTACGCATTAGTAAACTGAGAACCCTAAAACTTAGTTTAATGGATCTTTAATGGCGTAATTAAACGAGAAAATCCTTCTTTTTTATTTCCGTAAAGTAACTTGACCATGAATATTTAAACATTTGGTAACGTTACCGTATCACCCTGTGATGAATTCTAAACGAAAAGACGTCGTGGCGACCGCTTTTTAAAACTAAATTAATAATTCCGTGAGGTTACGGCAGCCCTATCAATATTAATACATTCGTTTGCTACAAAATATAAGAATCTCATCAACGTTTTATTTTAACCTTTTCTTTTTCTAGCGCTCAAAGTAGTGTAAACAAACTAAAAGTACGATCTATATAAAGGTACTCCTTTTTTATAAATGTCAATGTTTATAGGTTCAATCTAATAATTTAAAAATAATTATTTTAAATAATTTTCTATTATTATACACTAATTTGCAAGAAAACACAAAGAAAACTTTGAAAAAAAGTAAAATAAAAAATTCTATGAATTGCTAATATTATAGCTTACCGGCCTTTTTGTACTAATCAAAGAAGCCGTTAAAGAGTTTTGCAAAGAAAGTTTACACAATGAGGAAAGCCATATTGTTAAAATATGTTTTGAATGAAAATAATGAAAAAATAATAAATAAAATATTATTTTTGCCATATGATGTAAAAAAGGATTGCTTGTATCTTATATTTCTCATAGAATTAGTTTTAAATTATTAGCTTAGTTAATAAATTAATATTTAAAAATATCCTAGTGTTTTCTACAATTCACGGCAATCATCCACATTTGTGCCAGTTCGATGAACTTTATAAATTAAAGATACGTTTACGTTGTACACGTTTCAAGTTCCGTGTCGCCGAGATCGATAATTTCCTTACACATGCAACACCTACAAGCGGTTAACGTCAGAACAAACACAGCGGTGTTGTTGAATACACTATAAAGTCCAATAAAAACACATAACAAAAATCAAAAGTATATAAATTCACACATCTCACCTGACTCGGTGGTAAGTCGCTTAAAGAATTTGTATTACGGAAATCAGACAGTAGAGGAATTACATATATAATACTTAAATGCATATTTTTAACACCCACACACAGAACAAACACAAATATCATCATATAAATATTTGTTCTGGGTGGGGATCGCACATATGATAGGTTCTCTAGCATCTGCGCCATCGGGCCCATCTCGAAAATCTCTGACGTATTAAAAACGGAATCCAACAGCGGTGAATGTAAGAATATAGGTTACAGCTTCTTTGTTAGAAAACATCGCCTTTGTGCCCGTACACATAAATGATAACCCGAATAAATCATCACTAACACAATTATTACACTAGACCCGGCAGAAGCTGTCCCTTTGTGTAGTTAATTGGATTACTTATGTCATCGAGCAGAGCTTTGTCAGGATGTTGGGGCACTAAGCCTACTTTTAATAGATTTATTCACTGGTTCTATAATAAATCACTGCGCTCGCACAAATGTATGATTATTATGATACGTTGCTCTTTCTAAGTAAATTTATTAACGACTTGCGACCCGCCCCGAATTCGCATGAACAATCGTTTTAAACTTTTGAGTTTAACATATATGGATTGGCAAAAACTGATCATAGTCTTGACAATCGTGTGCCCACGATCCAACCCAAAGTCTTTTTATGGCATTATTTTTCATACATTACTGAAATTAAATTTCTCTAGTAAACATATAGCTTATGTAGTAGTATTAATGTATCATTTCAATGGTGAAAGAATTATCCGTGCAATAGTTCTTTAATTTTAAAAATACCATTTTCACTTTTTATTATTAGTGTAGATGTAGACAAATAATATATTGTAATGTTCAGTCAGTCTCAATCAAAAATTATAAAGATTTCAAAGTAAATTACCGTAAAAGAATAATTACACTAAGATTTATATATAGTTGTTCATTTGCTTGCTAACAATACATTTCGTAAGTTGTGTTTAGAAACTATTGTTAGAAATGCTGTTACTACTTCAAGCGGGACTGTTAATAGTTAATTCCTAGCCCTAAGCAATTTTAGAGGCGTTACCGACCAATGACCCAATTTTAGAAAGGTTAGGCATACTTTACATTTACAACATTACTCGCAAAAGTTAGATTAAGTGCTAACTATCGATAATAATATTTGGCTACTAATTAATGAAATAACATATTTTATTCAATGTTTTGATTGGAAATACTTCTTATTATTTCAGCTTTCCAAAAGGCCTTCGCTTCGCTAGCTACGGATGTTCCACCGTCTCACCCGGCAGCCGCTCACCTTCGGGTGCCAAGAGGCCTCAAAGGACCTCATCATATCTTCGAGTGCCGACGTACAAACATCATGGGGTCCTTGGTTCAGGACGCTTCACCATTTCTATTTCCATGCACAATTGAGTATTCTTTGATATGTGCCGCAATACTTTACGTTATGTGGAAGAATATTTCGAAGTACCCTTCGAAAGACGTCGCCGCGGCCATAGCTAAAGCTCGCATACTCGAAGGCCTGGCGTATAAGAAATCTCCGCATCTATACAGCGTCGACTGTGCCAGAGCACACAAAGGCTTATTTTTTGGAATTTTAGTACTCGTCCTGACTATTATATCTCTCATTCTGTTTTTCGTACTGGTGAATAAAAAGGAATACGCAACCCTAGCAGTTGTAGAAGTAAACGTTTGCGAGTTGGCTTTGTACGCCATGACAACCTTGGCTAGTTTAGCTGGTATGGTTTGCGTGAGAAAACTGAAATATGATGGCAATCGAAATTTGGAATTGGATAATATACTTCTCGTCGGAGCGCAGACTGGCATGTTCATCTACGGCACGTTCACAATTATCGGAGGACATTTCACCATTGAAAAAAATACAATCTTGATTTTGATCACTGCTTTATCCTCATTGATACAAACCACCTGTCAGACGATGTTCATATTGGATGCTAGTCGACGATCTGCTAAAACGCCAGAACAATTGCGGAAGAAGCCAGGAAGGGAGATAGTGACATTTTTGCTCGTCACCAACCTCGCAATGTGGGCTATAAATACCTTGGAGAAATCACGAGCTGAGTCGCACCCAGTCCAATTACACTTCTATGGTCTGTGGGCTTGGACCATCATCACACACGTTTCGATGCCTCTGGCGATATTCTACAGGTTCCACTCGACTGTATGCCTCTGCGAAATCTGGAAACGGGCCTATAAGATGAAGCCTGCCTACATGTAGCGACTGGCCCAAAAGTACTAAAGTGCTTTAAGATTTCAGAATACAAACTATGGTACTTTGAAGTGGGAAGTAGAAAGTGGTAGTTAGATGTTAGTGCCATAGATGCTGTAGAAGTTTCCATATTTTGAATATCGTTGGTAGAGACTTGTGAATGCCTGGTTGATTGAGAATATATACGGTCTTTGGATAATATGACATTTCCTCTAATCATGCGCACTTTTGAATATGACCTTATATTAGTTTGGAGTTGACTGCTGTAATGTTAAGTTATTGTATTCAGATATTTTAATGTGTTATTTATTTGTAGCTTTATAAAACGCTTGTGCTATCATAGCGGTACTCGTTCAATAAACATGAATATTGAATCGCAGTACGTCTCAATTAAACGGGTTGGAATTTATTTAAGCGCTTTATATTTAGATGTTACTTTTTCTGCAATGTAGTGTTATTGTTAAAATACTAAGAAGTAATAAGTTATTGTGTTCATATTTTCATCCTGTTTTTAATGTAGAAAGTAAGATAAGGTTTAGTGTAATTTTATCTGTAAACAATTATGAACATTCCACTCCTTGCGAAGATTCCTCATTTGCATATAATCTTTCGATGCACTCTGATTCAAAACGAATGTCTTCCATTAGGTTATACTTTTGGTTTCAGCAATGTTCTATATATTGTTTTTCACATCACCTTTCTTTATATTTAGATCTAATAAATCATTGTCATTTTGATATTCACAGTGGGAACAATATTCGACCTAATCATATTTTTTTGAAGATTTTTCGAGCATGACGCTTTGATTATGATTCCATTGATAATAAAATACATTGCACTATGGATAATGCATAGTCTGATCAGATTTTTAGAGGTTTTGTAGCAATATTTTTGCGATGAAAATGTAGTGTCAGTATTTTGGATAAAAATTTTAAACTGTAGCAATACTTACGTACCGAGGACCCAGTAGTTAGGCTAAAAGTAACACCAAAGTTTTATATGAGTAGGTAATTTTTGGAGCTTATTACGGAATAGTGTCCAGTATAATACTATTGTTCTTTTAGTGTTAGAATTCGGTTGGAAAGTACACTAAATGCAAAATAATTATGATTGATCGATAGACTTAGCTATTTCGTCCAATACATTATTGATTTCAAATATTTATACAAATGACAACCTAACAGAAAATCATTCGATTGGCTGATGTTGAATATGTATTTATATCCAGAAACAGAATTGTCAAAATATTTATTTAGCAGAGGGAATATAGTTTGAAAATTAATTCTTTAATAACAGTAGGCTTGTATTATGGGTGTAAAGTAGTTTATATTGCTCAAAATTTTTACAGATAATAATTTTTCACTCAAGCATAATGTTTAGCTTTATTGACAAATATTTTGGAGATCTTTAGTTAGAGTTAAGATTTTATATGTTGTTTTGTATAAAATTAGATAACAGTATATGTTATTAGCGCTAAACAAAACCTATTTTGCATTGTGTCCCAGTTTCTGGAGGAGGTTTCAGGAAACGAAATTATTCGATACGTTTTAAATTATACGATAGTAATTAGTCCTTTATATATTTATATAGTGTAAAGGTTTCATTGTAAACTATTAAGTTAACTTTTGAATACTCAAATATGACAATTTTAGCTTTAAAATATGGAATACCAAATTGAATATAGAACAAGACGATGTTTTAAGATGAGAGGGAGTGAATGATTGAGTGCACTTATGGGCCGAGAAGAACTTGTATGAGTATTTACGTAATTAAGGCCTTTTTATCTCATTTTATGTAACTTCACATTTGTAGCTTTCATCTTCATCAGATTTATTATAAATGATACGTTCAATCGTAAATATTTTCAGTGTTTATTAGCAGTATTTATTAATCGCATTTGACAACTGTAAAAGTAGCCATTATGTTTATCCTATTAAAGTACAGTTTCTTGTCACTATCATCTATATGATATTTTTCGCATATTAAAATATTTAATTGTGCCATTATAATTAAAAAAAAACTGTAACCACGGACAATCATTTGACAATCTCAACTGATTGTTTGATGTAAGCTGCATGATTTGATAAAAAAGTAATTAACTATGATGCTTGTAAATAGATGTACGATATTTATTGTCTATAAATAATTAAATAGGTATATATTCTTGTTTACGTTACATTGGTTATTGAGTTTGTATCTGTACGGAATAACAATCCTAGTTTGCAATGTTTGAATCGTTATGTATGTACCTTCATGCATCCTACATTATAATTGTTACACATCTTATGATATTAAAACTATTTCATGGCATTTTGAATATTAAAACGGCTTAGTCTTGTAAAATAATAGTGATATTAGAGTAAAGTTTTTAACTATATATTTGTGAACTATTTATTTGTTTAGGCGGGACAGTGGATAGCTCTAAGATTGTCTTCTTGGATGTTTAAAGTTAAAAGCTAATAAACTTTCTTAAAATTACCTCTAAATACTATTTTTATTTAACAACCCTTTCAACCTTTTTAATCTTAACCCTTTAATTAAAGGATCCTAACACGATGAATAATTTTATTGTGTTAGGAATATACAATTATAGTAAATCATCACATACATTTTATAATAAATGCAATGGTAGCAGTTGGAAAGTAAAACGTTTGGTAGTTGATATAAAACTACTCGTATTTCCTTTTTGCGTATAAGAAAAATTGCGGTGTTTTCGTTTATATTATTATATTTGCAAGAGATGTAAGGGCTTAGAGATGGAAAAAATACGTATATACCTGATATAAAAATTTGTTTGGTATTATACATATGAAAATTGTATAATAGAATATTACTTACTACTCTAACGCGTGACCCAAACCAACAATAGTACAGTAAAATATTACATCGAATCGATAAAGAAGTGCCTTAGAGTGCCCGCAACCGCAAGCCCTTATAAAGATAAAAATTACAGCTCCCATCTTTTCATAAACGGAAATAAAAGAAAGCGAAGCAAAGTTAAAGTCGAGTTATGCCTGACTGGACTCCAGGGCTTCTCATGGCAACAAAGTTGTAAAATATTTGAGCCTAACGCATCGTATATTGTTAATATATTGCATATTGTTAATATATATATTAATATAGTTTGATTATATATATTAATATATCATTATCATCAAATAACGATGCATTCGGTAGTCTCTATCTTGGTTGTCAAGGGTAATTCAACTCAAGTGTTTGTTTTGTTGTTGTTGGTGCTGTTTACATCATTATATCAGGTCCGTTGTAAGTCCACTGCAGGACATAAGCCTCGCTACTCAAGGGGGAGTTTTGCCCATAATTGCCGCGTTGGGTAAACGTAGTTAATCGCGGAGCAGAGCTTTGCGAGGATGCTGCTGCCCATCCCCGCCCTGTGCATTTGAGCAAATCTGTTGCTGGTGGATACACCGCCATCTGTCGATTCCGGTACCTTTGTCGCCTCTTACCACACCTGGTAAAGGGGGAGGTACAATTCTGCTCTGCCGGTACCTCACGGTTATATGTTGTATGAATATATTTAATAAAGAGACATATCAGTCGTAAGTCGTATACAAGCTTCTCCAAAATAAGGGGTATTTTCGGTCCTAAAAGGCTTGTAGTAAAGTTCTTAGTTAGTGTCAATCGTAAAGTATAATTACGCGTCGGGGACGCAACTGCCCACTTTTACCATGTTGCATTTGAGCTTCGCTATTTATTCCGCTTTTTGTCAGTGTTGGTGCGTCAGTCGCGAGTTACAAGCCTGGTACAAAAGGATATACATTTACCGTATCTTACTCTAATCCTACCCTCTAACTCTAACGCCCACAAATTAGACATTTTTTTTTATAAATAACGCTTTGCGATTTCACCGGCATGGTTTCCTTTCCCGTAAGAATATGTGGATATATTATAGCTATTGTCTGATGTCCGTAACACAACTGCTATAAGCGACCTATGTAGGAGTCAGGTAAATGTAAGAGATGTCGTGTGAAATTTTGTTATTATTGTTATCTTCATATGCTTCGGTTAATTTAGAAATAAACTTAATCATAAACCAAACCATTTATTAACATTTTAAGAAAGTTTAATTTCAATTTAAAATTTAATTACATGTTTGACAGAACATACGTATACGTATGAGAGATGTAAGTACTTTTGTTCACAGCAAACATACATAGAAAAGAGAAGAACTAGTTACGGAAGATTTCTTCATAATATTTATTGAGAAAGCAATCTAATAATACCGTTTATTTACTGACCATGTTTAGAACTAATTTTACCACATTACTATTTATACATGATCCCAATATCGAACGTTAGAGGATGGTATAGTCCATCAAGTTCGATGACCTCCGGTTATTTACAAGACACTTAGATTCTATTACTGGTTTATTCGAAACAGTTAACGAAGACTGCGGTAGCAATTATAAAATTCTGTGCTCTTGCGATAAATGGCCTTACAAGCATAAGTTGGTGCTGAGTTTAAATAACGCTACATTTTGCTTCATTCATGTAAGGAGGCACTTTCTACGTAGCTTTAAGTAAATACACGGTAACTTGTTATTAAAAGATTGCATCGTGCGCAAAGAGATTTTCGAAACGATAGAAATAGATGGAGTAACTTGTGCAGAAGATTGATTGATTAATAATATTCTTGATTAATTAATATTATTCTTATAACTCAACAACAATTATACTTTTTGTGAATAACATACTAGGACGTCAATGGTTAGAATACTTAGTATGGTGTAAAGACTTTCCGTACAATCCATCTATATGTTGATCATTGAAAATATCTCGCAGACCCATTGAAGCCGACCGTAGTAGTTGATGCACTCGTATGAATTATTTATAGGGACCAGTACCATCGAATACGATTCTATGAGCATTCTTAGGTGTGCTGCCATAACGAGAGCGTGATCGCCTCAATGGGCACCGAACGGCGTCCCTATTCATGTGGGCCTTGATAGTTGACACCCACTGACATTCTGGCGCACAGATGGCCGATACCTTTAAGTATTATTAAAAAATCTGTATTTCTATCACTAACGACAGCCCGGACCGTCTTCTGCTCGTGTATGTAGGTTTATTTAGAATCATTTTACCAGGTTTGTTTCGACATTTTTTTATTGGGACTTGAAAATTTTTTAATAATACTTGCAGATTTCTAATTACATTTTAATAATAAATTAAGAAAACATCTCATACATTGACCTGATTCCATGATAAGTCGCTTTACGAACATCAGTCAACAGAGGACATCAGTCAATTACAAATATACTACTTAAATTCATATATTTAACACCTAGACACAGAACAAACAAATATCATCATATAAATATTTATTATAATAAGCAAAAAAACATCTCTGCCAGTAGACGGAAAAAAAGCACACTTATGAAGAAACTAACAAAAAGTTTACAAGGACATTTACGAGTTTACTTTATATGTATATTCATTAAACAGCTTAGCATAATTACTGGCACTCAATGTGCAAAGATAAAAAGGCGTTTTAAAAATAACTATGTTCAAATTACTTAGTGACCCTGTGATCTGAAAGGACCATGACTAGTCATTAAACGCAGTTAAGTGTAAACTTGTTTTAAAATACATAATCGTTTTTAATATTGCTAGACATTATCATGAATTTAATTAAAAGTAGTTCGTGAAGTTTCAGAACATAATAGGGATTTACCAGGGACCAGTTAATAACTAGAATTACTAATTAGAGCGATAGCAATAAAGCGGTGGAAGTAGAACAAAGACGGTTACAAGAGGAAAGGAGAAGAGGAAAGATCTAGGATAACATTCACTGGCTTCCCATTCGAGAACGTCGCAAAATTCAAGTTCTAACCATACTATTTTCAATACTTTTTGATCCGTACGCACCAATTTACTTAAAGGACAGATTCCAATTCCTATCTTCCTCTCACGAACGTAATCTTCGTTCTTCTAATACTCTTTCGCTCTTAACTCCTTCTCATCACTCTAGTTTTTTGACAAACTCTTTTACAGTGACAGCTATACGACTCTGGAACGAGCTTCCGTTGAATATTAAGCAATCCCCAAACAAATTTATCCTGAAACGCTGTCTCCGTACTTTATTTACTGATGCTGCTTCTCTAACTTTATAACCCTATTTCTGATGTACGTTGTTTTATGTATATTTATACACACATATATATATATATTTATTGCGTTTATTTATACAAATATGTATGCCACGTTTATTTATTTTGTATATATATTGCCTGCACCACTATATATATATTTTTTTCAGTTTTGTGTAATGGTTGACTGGGAGATAATGCCATCTGGCATTAAGTCCGCCATTTGTACATTTTGTAACATTTTGTGCAAAGTTGAATAAATAAATAAAAAAAAAATTCACTGACCAAAATGAGGACATCCTTAGAAACGTTCGTATATGGATGGGTAGGTTCCTATATCTATGTCTTAATATAGTTTGGTTAGACTGGCAGCTTTCAATCTAACATGTTTTTAATTTATTTAATGGTTTTTTGTGTTTTGAGTTGTTTTTACATGTACTTTATACTTCATATGTAAAATAATATTGGATACAAATTATGCTTTCAAATACGATAATGCCAATAAACCTTAATAACTTAGTCGATGGAAATGACTAGAATAATTGTGGATGAAAAAAGTATATTTGTATGAACAAATAAAAATAATTGTATCTAACTTAACCCTCTGTCTCTCTTGTATCTAGTAACACTGGGAACTAGAATGAGTTCTCTCTGTGTTACAGCTAAGTGTTTCTTGTACATTGACAATCAATTATACAAATAAACCTGATTAAAGATAGTTACATTCTAGGAGTAAATACTGCAAATATGGTACCATTCACCAGACAGTACCCACCGATTGAACGCTCCGAGCACGCGGTGAGAGTCGCTCCAAATATGGCCGACCGCAAGCGTCGTACATCATTCCCATAATAGGTAGGTACATGTTGAACCTACAAATTGTTATATATACAAGAAAATTTAGTTCACTCATAAACAACAAAAAAAAATTTTGAGAGCAGTTATTATTGTATTGTCGCTGGAGGAGGAGGAATCTTTCATGATTTTTATCTCATGGTACCTGTTTTGTGTATCTTCTTCCGTTTTAATTAGGTAAAAAAATGCCGTGTAGATTAAATTGCCCCTTTCTTGGGAAACAGTAAACTTCTAATAGCTGTAGTGATGATAATGACGATGAAAGAAAAATTATTTAGTTTTTTACCCCAAATGTGAGACTGATCTTAATTTTTTAAACGACTTATAAAAAGAAGGAATTTTTATTTTTCGTTTATCTTGATATCTTCGAGAATTGTTATCCGATATTTTTTTTCTTATTGGGATGGGTGTAATCTCGAGAGAGTCTGGTGGAGATAGGATTTAATGATGAGATCTCAGGGAAATCAAGGGCAATTCTCAAAATATAGACATAGGTATTTTTAGTTTCTGAAACCATTAAAGTAATTGCCTCTAGTATTTAATTCGGTTTTGATTTTGCTAAAAAACCAATATTCTTTTTTGGATAGTAATAGTAGGAAAGTTGTAAGTGTAGTAGTTACTTACTCGTCCGTACCTATCTCAGATCTATTATCGACATGGAACCTGTCTGCAAATTATAGTGAAAGTTATAATACTTCTAGTAGCATGCACTTAGATATAATCACTAACTTAGGGGCCAAGAAAGTCACTATATCGCGTACTTCAAGGCTGATTGATATTGTGATACTGGGGTCACCAAAGCCACGCGGAAAAGTCTAAGGATCGATTTCCGTTCAGTAAATATTAATTTGCTTCCAAAAATAAGTATTCTTAAATCATGTTATTGATATATAGTTAATTTAAAGTTCAGACAATTTATAAAGGCAATTTCGGTCCTTTATTCCGAAACTATTTCTGTGTTATTTATTACAAATCTGTGGTATTTAAAAATAGATAGATAGATAGTGAACTTTACCTTCTGGATATGGAATTCAAAATGCATTGAGAAATCTATTATTTAATCAGAAGCAGTGTAACAACGGATCAACTTACAATTCAAATGACATAAATCTTTAGCGGTCAGCAAATTAGTTAGTAACTGAGCTTACAATTTTGGCAGATTTGTGCAGGTTTATTTGTTGTTTTTGTATAAGCTTACGATGAATAGAAACAGATTAACGTTAAAGAATGAAATTAGAGTGAGGTTAGTAAAACTCACGTCCGACGTATTTTCGCCGACATTGATCAACTGTCACCGTCAACAAAATTTTTCGAATTGGCACAAAATATTAACAAATTATCAAGCTAACAAGTTTTACAAAATGGGGCCATAAAAATTTACTATTGTTAAGCCAAACATTGTCGAGTATTCCATAAAAAATTTTGTTAACAATAAAAATATATGCTGTGAGTACAATCGTTAGCAATTAATTTTTAATTCGTCGTCATCTCAAAATCGGTTCAGCCACAGACGCATTAGTTACAAGCGGAGTGGTGTCAGGGTAAGTAAGAGTAATGGTTCCCGGGCGTGGGGCTGGCAGTTTCTAGAATTAGATTAATTTGTAATATTCTGCGATTCTTTACTATAACTCTTATATAGAATGGGTATGAGAAATATTTAGGAGGTATTCCGATATGCGATTAGAATATATTCCTAAATATTTTTTTAACGAATTCGAAATTGAAGATAACTGTGTTTGTCCTCGATATTGTGTAGTAAGACAAAATTTGCTATTCAATGATAACTAAATAAATAAATATTAAATAAGTTCTTACAATATTTTATACTTTGACTTCGAGATAGGTCACCTAAAGCACTTGTGTTACGGACATAAGACAATAGAGGAATCACAAATATTATACTTAAATACATACTTTAAACACCCAAACAGAACGGATATACGTATCATCATATAAATATTTGTCCTGGGTGGGGTTCGGAATCACGACCTTCGACGCACAAGGTAGCATCACTACCATCAGCGCCATCGGTTCAGTCATAATTAATGTTCCTAAAATTTTTAGATTTCAATGAGGACCCAGATTCTCTAACAATGTGCCAAATATTAATTGCACTCATTGGAAATTTAAGCAAATTAAAAAAATAAGTATTTTAAGGCACATAACATCATAAACTTACATAGATTATGTTGAGCTATATGTTAAGCATCTTTGTTATGTTATGCAAACAAATGAAGTGTTAAAAACATCCAAATCTTATCTTAGTTATATTTCTTGATCTTTGATTTAGATCCGTTTGTTGTTCTATTTAACATTTCTATTATTACTAAATCCACACAAGAACCGTTTGAATTGTTCAAACACGTTTGCGTTTTGTTTTAAAATTAGAGTAAACATATTTTGAATCTTGATGCGTGTGTAAAGCATAAACAAGACGTTGTATATAAACAAAAATCAGGCGAATTGAGAACCATCTCGATTTTTTAAGTCTGTTAACAACCAACAATAAACCTAATTAAAATGTAATTGTTAGATTATATAGCAAAGAGGTTTTAACGAGCCCGACAGCGCAATCCTTATCTTGCGTGCGAGGGATCGTGGGTTCGATCCCCACGCAGGACAATCATAAATATATTTTCTTTATTTTTGAAATTATATTTCACTACATAGAAGTCTTCTAATTAGGTAAGAATAAAATATGCTTATGTGAATTTCATAAAGCGTTCGTTGAACTGCAAAAATAATCATTACGTTGCGTGCCACGACGTCATAAAGATTAATATCTGAAACGGAAAGTTATTTAACGGGATAAAACGGGATATTCTATTTTACCTGATTAATGTCTGCGAGGTAATTTCCTTAGTGCAGCACCCATATAGGAAAAGTATTACCATATAACATACACTTTTAGTCATACATTTCCTGAAGATAATACCACTAAAAACAGTAGCAGAGCTTGTCATTTTGATTCTACAGGTTTAAAGGGACACAAAGTGCACTCTACTCTACTACTAGAGTTCTACTCTATCAGAAATCCACGCTATCGGGACAACGTTTATTTCATAGTACTTGCTCTATACCATGTTTAGAAGGTCAAAGGGCAACATACAAGCAAACAGCCCGCGTGATAGTAAGCGTCATAGCAGCCCGTAGATGCACGTAATACAAGTATCACAAAGTTATCACAAGCGCGTAGCCAACCTTGTGTCTTAAAGATATTCTGTCACATTACCCAGTAACTTCACTGCCCTCTAACCCTTCAAAGCGGAACACAGCAATGCAGATGAGGTCTACCTCATGTAAATTACTAAAAAATGACTATTTAACTCTTTATATTTCTGTAAAGAAGTAACTTTATATTTATAGAAAATAATGGAACCCGTTTCTTTTACCATAAATCGTGCATTACTTTAGTAGCCTTAGATCATGTTATGGAACTGTATTTTAAACAGATTGGAGAGAGAGAGAGAAGTGTTTTAACATTGATCAGAAATTTGGTTAAAAGCAAAATTAAAATAATTCCAATTAAATATTGAACGTTTTTTTATAAACTGAATCACTTGCTTTAATAAATAACATAATACATTTTTATAGTAAAAAACCAAATGCTATACAAGTACTTTTCTAAAGACATATAAATTCGTACCTGTTTGTTTATTTCCTATATATTACGTGCATTGTAGGTTACAGCCAATTTTAAATCCAATTGTTTCCAGTTAACATTTAATATCGTTTGCAAAATTTTAACAGATCTAATGCTTTGATCACCACCTATTAAAAAATGTTTGTTAGCACATCAAATTACTGTCGAAACTGGATTTGAGCGATAATCATGACAGATGTATGTTGTGATTTAGTTAAAATTATGCAATATCTTCGTATGCGCGTCAATAGTTGTAACTTGTAATTGAGTCTGTGTCATTAAGCCAGATTAAATAAAAAATAATAGTTATTATACATTTGTGATATCGGCAGAACAAAATAGTACTTCCTATTTTACTATATGTAAAAAGCGACTGAGGTACCAAAACCGACAGTAAAACAAATGCACATGGCGAGTATGGGCAGCAGCATCTTCATTGCCTAGTTACGCCAGCCCAGTGCGGCAATTATGGGTGAAATTCCCACTTTCTTGGGGATACCTGCGTCCAGCCGAGGACGCACAACGTCTGATATGATGATGATGAAAGTTGACAAAGTGCATGTAGGTGTGTATGTGTGTGTATATGGTCTAACATAATACAAGGTTTGTTAATACAATATATTATTTACGTATATATTACATAAAAACATAGAATATGAAGCTACACTGTGCGTATATAATATATATAAATAATAATAAATCTGACTAAAGCAGTTGCAAATAGCCGATCCTATTACAATTTAATTGGGGACGTCCATGTTCAGCAGTAGACATCCTATAGCTGATATAATAATGATAATGCACATGGGCACATTATAAAAACGTTATAGTAAATAAATAACAAAGTAAGCGCAATCGAAACAATCAGTAGTATCGTTGTAAAGTTGTTTGAGTAAACGTATTATATTATAACAACAAAGTCAATGTCACGGTTGTTTTGTGACATTTTTTGTAATGGATCAATAACAATGAGCCGTGTCTAAACGAAGTAAATTGAACACGAGGGCTTCGAACAGTGAACGGCAGTACCTGTAGATGTTAAAAACTTGAACAAAAACGATGAACACTCACAGCTTGCTCGGCGTAAAATGGCAGCTGTCAAGTTGTTCATTGTCTTCAAGTTAATACATGACTTTGGAAAAGTTTCTAGGAAAAGAAAATCACTTATATTACATGTTGGCATTTTGCAAAATTGCCTTTAAGACATTCCAATCGTATTTAAAAGAATTAACAAAATACACAGCAGTAACAAAAAAGATCAATTAAATTTTCCCCTACTAAATCGAGAAAACTAACAAGTAAAATCAAAATAATAATTTCAATTAAAAATGTACGTGGGCTGTTAGTTACTTTTAATTTAAAGCTAGAGAAGATGTCGAACTATGGTTCCTAAATTAGATTATCAATAAAATACTATCAACGTCTAAAATATAAAACAAGTGAGGTGAACAAAGTAGAATAGTCTCTCTAAGAAGAAGAATATCCCCCTGTACCAGATGTCGTAAGAGGCGACTAAGGTACCAAAAACGACGAAGTGCGGTATATACCTTCACAACAGCATAGCTCCAATACACAGGGCGGGGATGGGCAGCGACATCTCCGTAGCGAAAGCTGCGCTCTACGATTGCCAACACGCTTGCCCAGCGCAGCAAATATGTCCCCTTTCTTGGAGAGGCCTACGTCCAGTAGTGAACTTCAAATGGCTGATGTGATGATAATGATGATTGTTTAAATGCAACATGAGCGAAAATCTAAATTGCATTTGATGTATTGAAGAGTTAACTGTCATTTGCAGTTGTGAACTGTATACAGTACGGATTTCGAAAAGACATTTCACTGTTGATTGAATCAAATAATTTTACTATTTACCTTGACCGGTTAACTCGACAGGTTATAAAGTCAATACTAAAAGGGCGTTTAACACAGTTTTGTGTCACTGTGAAATAGATGAATGCGCCCGCGCAACAACGATGTCAGTGTCGATAGATATCAGCGTTATAATATTATAGCACCGCTCACAGACCGGTTTGGTCTAGAAGATCTAGATTACAGCCGTCTGTTATATTGGCGTCGGATCCATAATTTAATGTGCCTCTTAAAATGTGAGCTAGGGCTTTATTATTTAATTATAGTGTCAGTGTTTTTGGGAGGTTTGATTGTATCATAGATAAATGAGTCAATAAACTTTTATGTGGCTTAGAATTTATTTATTTATTTATGCTGTTAAACTATTAATTAAACAGAGTCAAAAAGTAGCGACAGTTTTTTTAAAGTTGACTATTGATTTGACAACGATTTTCAATCTATAAATATCTTACGCATCCAACATCTCACATTTAGAGTTAATTATCGTTTCCAATATTCTGATCAACTTGCATGCTTGTATGCATGCTTAATTGTGTTTGTACGAGTTTATTAGTAGTTAATTGGTGTACAAAATTTAGACACTAGTTCTTGCGTGTCTGTTCATATTTTTATAATTTTACGTGAGGTAGACCTCAAACAAAGGTCGTCTGCTTTGGTACCTCACTCTCGCCTATTTCTACCGTAAATAGCAGTGTTCGCATTGCTGTGTTCCGGTTTAAAGGGTAAGAGAGGCAGTGAAATTATTAGGTAATGTGACACATCTTCAAGTCCTTTTTTCCCTACTGATATGATGAGCGTCAATAGGCTGCGGCGACGCTCACTATCACGCGGACTGTATGCTTGTTGGTCGACTTGGTATTATAAAAAAACGTTTTAATGGGTTATTAAAATCTGTAAGATATAGAATTGGATGATCCCTCGTAAAACATTGTTAGTTTTATGAAACATAGTGACAAATGTAACAAATTGTTTATTTACAATGTCACAAGAAGTAAAATTCAGATGCTTAACTAGTTAAGTGCAATTGAGTAATATCCAATTTTCAAATCATTAAGAAAAACACAACAGAAAGGAGTTGAGAGCTTCCTTCACATAAGGAGAAATTTATATCTCTAATGTGTATACGAACATTTGAATGGAATAGGAGAAAAATATTCTCACAAGATATATTTCATTTTCTTGCACAAAGTTAAAGTCTTCGCTCATATCAATAAGATTAAATGAAGTTACAAATTTCACTTACAAATAAAAATTTGTATGCAAATTACGTGAAGGGCAACAACTAGTAAATTATATAAAAACTAATGGACATACTAATGCAATGAACACGTGTATATGTTTTGTGTGAAAATGGACAATCTGACAAAAATTAAATATTATATATAGTAAAAAAGTATAACTTTTCTAGTGGTCATTCCGCTCTGTCAATAGTATACAAGACTAATTATTATTACATTATCTAGCAATAGGGTAATAATCTTGGATAAAAATTGTTAGAATCTTCGTGGGTTGGATCGATAGTTAGCAGAGTCGGTGGTGACTACGTATGAAGCGTTGCAAAGGAAATGCAATGGCGGCGTTCTGAGCGTCCATGAGTATAAAACTTAATGGAGCAGGCATTTTTAATTTATTTTAAAGAATACTCAAATGCAATGTCAACTCTGGCGCATATATTTCTACTATTATTTCATGATTAGATTAGAAATACATATCGCACTCTTAGATTAATAAGGCGTGTATTTCATGTAAATACATCTACTCCACGGATAATATCTTTCTTTATTGAGTGGTATATTGTGGTGTTGAGTGATAAAATAACTTTGAAAATGGTTTAATAGTTGGCCTAAAATTGGTTTATGAATAATTGTATTTCATAATTTATGAATAAGTGAATGTATAATTCTTACTAACTGTATGAACAAATTAATTAAAATAATGACAGATGTCAGTTTATCCATTCAAAACTGTGAAGCTCAAATGCACAGAACGGGGTTGGAAAGCAGCATCCCCGTCGCAAAAGATGCACTCTGCGAATGACAACACGCTTGCCTAGCGCGGTAATTATTGGCAAAATTCTTCCTTTCTTGCGGAGGCCTAAGACCAACAGTAGATTTTCAATAGATGTCTTGATGATAATTCAAGTTAAGACGTAAAAAAAAGAAAGAAAAAAATATTTACACCAACAAAGTAATTGCTAGTTTTTAAACTTGTTGTCAAATAATTATTACAATTCAAGAATTGGCGTTTTAATTACTAAATAATAATTCAATACTTTTTCAAAATATTTTTAGGTTTTTTTCCCGATTAGGATTGTGAATCTGGGATCACAATTAAAAAATTTCAGTCAAATTTAAAGGATCCGAGAAAAATCGGTAGCGTGAGTTGTTACAGAATTAATAAACGTTAGTATATAGTAGGAAAATCAATATATATATATATATATATTGATTTTCCTTGTCTTATAAAACTAATAAACTAATAAACCACTACCGAAGCAACCACACTACCTAACAAATTATTCAGAATTAAAATTATCATATGGTGATATGACAATTAATGTCAAGGCATTAGTCAAGAAAAATTAAAATTAAGGAATCTGTCTTCCTAAACTTCACGAGCTATATATAGAAATAATATCGTTAAATTGGGACTTAGAGATTACGGTGCTGTTAATTTATTTTGTCATTCAAACTTTGCTATTTTGTTAGAATAAGCGTTATCCTAATGTTCTATTAAAGCTATTGTTTTTGATACCGGCTTTATAACGTGGTTTATTTAACATTTTATGTTTCGATTTGCATTTCGGTTACTTTGAACCGTTCTCAAGATTGACTGTTCAATGTCAAAATGATGTTGAAAGTTTTTAAAGAAGTAGTTTTATTACGAGTAGAGAACGCATTAATGTTATATAATACTAAAATATTCTTCTTAGTTCTGTGGCCGGTTGCATTGGGGTCGGGCCACGGCTGCGATTGGCACAAAACGGAGGGAGGATTCCCTACCCCGCGCTCTTTCGCTACCAACAACGGCTTATCATCGAAATATAGATCTCTCATCTTGCCGAAACATGTTGGAAATGTACTCAAGTAACTTTATTTCGGAATATTACGAACATGTACAATCATGTCGAGCATTGCTTACGTTGCTGGTCCAAAAAAAAACGTCTTTGACATAGAATGCTATGTAACTAACAATGTATATTAAACATTTGACGGCCCCGATCAACACAACGACAGTCCAACAATTATTTAAATGTTTGATCTTGTGAGGGTTTTAAAACATGTATTTAAGTATTATATTTATGATTACTTCGTTATCTGATATACGTTACACAAGTATTTTAAGTGAATTATCTGGGAGCAGGTCAATGTATATGCTATTGTTGGAATTTATAAATATGTATATATCTATAAGTCTCACAACGTCATATAATGGTATGATTACACACATAAATTGGATCGTATTTAAAAAGTTGACTTGCTCAGAGTTGTGGAAATTGTTAACGTCTATTTAAAATTATACAATAATATCTTTCAAGTATCACCACGTGTAAGTAAATCAATTGCCAAACAGAAGTGCTTACATTGCTGTTTGTTCCGGTCTTCATAAACTAGCTATTCTCCGTAACAAGGGGAAAAGTTGGAATAATATATATTGACTAGCTTTCAGACCGTGACTCCCCTACCGTGCACCTTATTTATGTTAAGTTTCTATAGTATAGTCTTCAATATAATCATCATCGTGTAAGTTATATTGGAAGTCTACTGCTGCATATAGGCCTTCCTAAGATAGGGGGAACTTTGCCCATAATTGCCGAAATTGGCAATCGCAGTGCGTAGCTTTCGCGACGGATATGCTGCTGTACATCCCCGCCCCGTGCATTTGAGTTACGCTGTTTAGATGTGTATACCGCCAACTGTCGTTTCTGGTACTCGCCTCTTACGACATCTGGCACAGAAGGAGGTACTAAGTATATTCTTCTCCGCCGGTACCTAATAATTATAAAAAATTTAATTATATGTAAGAACTTTAGTATTTCCAACAAGGATTCATGGTAAAATTATCCGTATAACGATTCTGATGTCCCAAGGGATCATAAGATTCATCAAACACATAGATCACTTGATTAGGTTTACCTAAAACTAGTCTGCTGGCGGCAGACGGGTCTTAAAACTAAGTGTACTGCAGGTGAAATACGCAACCCATCAGAAAAAATCCTGCAAGAAAAGCTAGTGGTGATAAAGGTATCTGATTCCGTAGAATTCAGCCGAGTCGTAATAGCTTCACAAACTGATAGACAGAGAGACAAATGGCATGTATAATTAGCATAGATAAAGATTGTTGTCTTCAGTAATAAAAGTTCAAGAACATCTTGTATCATTGAAGTAGGTATTGTCGCTTGACGTAATGATGTTGCTCTATTTATTTGTTCAGCACGAACCGATACGAAACGCTATATGTTTCAGTAGTATGTTTACTCATACTTGTGTGAAATGATTTATTTTGTTTTTTTTGTGGTATATTAATGTTTTAATGTTATTTATTGTATATTAATATTATTTAATGGTATGTATGATAGGACATATAACAGAACCGATTCAACGAGTATTATAATCTTCTTGTTTAACTAACCTCAAAGAGAAAAAAAATAACAAATAAATTTTAGGTTATAGTTCAAATACCACTAGAATTTAAATAGAAAATAAGAATATTCAATTTGTTAGTCCCATATAAGTCCACAGTCCTCCACTGCTAGACATAGGTCTCACCAAATTTACGTCATTGAGAGGTTTTGTGCCACCTAGAACCAAGAACTCACCGATACCTTCACCAGGTCATCCGCCCATCTGGCGGAGGATCGTCCCGCTGCGCTTTCCAGTACGTGGCTGCCATTCGAGAACTTTTCTCCCCTATCTGCCATCGGTTCGTCGTACTATGTGCCCTGATTCGGTGTGCTGACATACAAAAACTCTCATTCTCCTACGGATCTCCTCATGTCTGCCCCGAACTCTTTCCATCTCTCGCTGAGCGACCTTGGGATTTGTCAGGCTGTGATATGAATAACAAAACAATATTATTTGTTTTATTTGCTAAATAATTAATTACTTAAAACATTTTAAAGTTTATTGATTATTAATAAATATGTGAAAATAATTATTTTTATTTTTACCTATATTAAAACGTACAGCGTATGAAGTAAATGTCTTTAAAAACATTGATATGTTATTATTTTACGTGTATGGTGCTATTGTCTTTGGTCGTTCTGTATATACTAAGATTATATTCAAATTTAATTAAGCTTGATTAAGTTGCTTGATTAATTTATCAATAAATGTTATATAGCATACTGTTCGTCTGCTTTATTGCAAGATCTTATCTTGTCGTATCTTCTGGGACCGTCCAGCACACTATATTTTAGTTTGACATAATTCAAACGGGAATTGAATCTGTTATGCGACAAGCGTAAGCCAACAAGTTCGTCTAATACTTTCGTTTTTACATATTTTAACGCAATTTGATTATAACTTACAATAGACTCTGTATATATTATAATTTTTATATTTTTATATTATGAAATCAGCAAACAAACATACAGTCCGCTAGATAGAAAATATCACCAGCGTGTCGGTAACCTTGTGAACTGAAGATACGATCTTACATTTACCCAGTAATTTTACTGCCTCTTTTACCCTTCAAATCGGAACACAGCAAACACTGCTATTTGACGGTAGAGATAGGTGTGAGTGAGGTACCAACGCAGATGACCTTTGTAAGATATTCGGTAGCCAATGACATTAACACTTTCACTGATCATTTCTAGGCCACGTAGTAGTATAAATACAATCATAGAGTATTTTTAGCCGGACATCCAATGAAAGTAGGCCATCGTATTCTAATTACGGGCAAATAACGGGTCTACTTTATTGACATAGACCGTGTCATTAGGCTATCAACACGCGACTGTGAAACATATGTAAACAAAATGCACTTATGCAATCCGTATCTTAGTATTACACCTACATGCTGACTTTTAAAATAAGAGGAACAACTTCCTACGTATCGCCACCCACGTCTTGGATTATTGAGACGTTAGAGAATTAATTCCAAATCACATAACTCAATAACCGAAGGTTTCCATTTGAAAGGTAAGATGGAAACTGCATTGGTGTTTATTCATTCGAGTGCATGTGCAAAGCAGTAAGTAGACTGCCAAAATGAAAGAGGGGGAAATATATCCATGGCTTTTTCTACGGGAGGGTTGGGTGTCGTGTCTGGCGGGCCGCGGTACAATAGACCCCGTGGTTCGTAGTTATGTTTGTGTACGAACCACCGACGCGCCAACCACGAGTTGGCGCCGAGCTTCGGTCTTGATCGCGCGTTTGCACGTGTCAAATTCGGAACCGCTATTTTTGCTTTTTTTATTGCTGGTCGGTATTAATTAGGCGAAAAAAAAACTAAACGTCAAATTTACCTCGTACAACTGACAGTTTGAAAACTTTTTTATGTGTTTGAAAGTGTGAGTAAGGAGTTTGGACTGGTGCGAGAAGGCAGTAAGTGTGCGTCTATACAAAAGGACTTTGCTGAATGAGTACAATGGAACTACTCTGCCAGTAATTTTCGTCACAGGAAAATGAAAGCGTAAGCATTGTGTGCATTGTTATTTTTGGTCATGTTTGTTTTGAGCGTCTACTCATTTGGTTTATTCGTGTCAGTATTAGTTAGTAGACTTTTGATATTCGCAGATAGGAATTCTAAGCGTAATCCTTTGTGAATACTAAGCGTGTATCCGTTCCATAAAAACAGAAATTGTAGTCCTACGGCCTCAATCACCTAACCGCATGCTGATATATAATTACATGCTGGCGTCTTGCAGTGCCGTAATAAGTAGGTAGGATAGATTCCCTTGGTATATGAATACGTAGATACTGAAAGAAGAAAACCAGATAGACAGTTTTACAATCATCATTTAAATAAGTCATTTACTTTTATATAAGTTATGATTGTTTGTTTCTTTACTTTTTAAATGTCGATATACATTGAGTCATTTAAGTTATCAACTATCCTTTTTGTCAATATATCGGAAGCAAAAAGTTGGGAGTGCTGTAGGAAAACATTGTATCTGCTTAAGAAACAATTGCTGGATTGCACGAGAAGAAATGCTCAGCTCATTACATAAACATGAGATTTTTTTCCATTCAGAGATGACTTGACAATGGAACCACAGTGAAAGCTCATTATACGAAAGAGCAGGTGAACTATTCGAGTGGAAATGACGACACACTATACAAGTGGATAGACATTAATTTTAATAAGGTGAATACTTTACCAACCAGACATTAATAGTATTATTACAAGTTAAAATTAAAAAAAAATATATACTATTTAAATAGGTTGAGACTAGATCCGCCGGAAGAGAACCTGCAAGAAAAACTGGTGGTCATAGATTCTAAGGAATCACGAGGGAAATCATTGGAACCTCCAACTGAGACAGCGATACAACTATACAAGCGTGCTGTAGCAATTTAATCTCAAGCAGTATTACTAACTTAATATTTTAAAATTTTGATATTAGTCTAAAATATTAAGATATTAATAAATAGGTACCAACAGAACACTCGTATATATATTAAGAATAATAATAGATAATAAATTATCTCAAGGTCTTATTCGTTGATTTATGATTCATATATTTGATCTAACGTGCATCCTAAAAGATTAAGTAGATATAAAAACTAATTTGTCTAAAGGGTTTTCGAAACATTCTATTAATATGACCTTAATTGTTCCACAATGTTGACAATTACGGAGATCCATCATTTAATTTCGCCGACGCTGCGTGGATGTTGTCAATTTTTATCGTCCGCGATGTTTGTTTGTCGAAACATCCAGGCCTCATTGTATGGTCTCACTTGTAAACCTTACTGAATTCACCATATCAGCCATAAACACGCACATCAACATGAAACACTCTCTGTCCGTACTATAAAGTACAAAATCGATTGAATCGCCTTTTGTTTTTACTTGAACGTTTTTTGTTGCCGGTGTCATGGTAGTAATTGTTTTCAATTTAAATAAATTTCTGTTTCAGAAACTAAAAAACAAATAGGTTAAATTTCAGCAATCTGTCTTCAAAGCAAATTTAGCAGTAAATTTTCGACAACCTGACATAATTTTTTTTGCAAAGTTGACAAGTTGTTTCAAATCCTTAGAAATTTTATGATTACTTTCTAGACAAATTTCTACGATGCCTAATTATGTTACTGTTGCTTATTATATTTACGAAGTACCATAATTAGTAGAGTAATAAATAGAATATCCGGAGGTGTTGTTAAATTGTTCATTTCCGTTTCTACTAATTGACCATAAAATAGAAATAGATTCTTGTTAAATTAGATCACCTTAAGTTCAATATTACTGTAGTATATATAATCGTAAAGTTTAGAATGATAATAATTTTTCTAAGATGATTTTAGACTAGAACTTGGTAATTGTCTATCTCATGTCAGGAAAGTTGGCAACTATATCGCACACACTTTATAGTTTTAAAGCATATATTAGTATAATATGTAACATGTATATTATAGTATATTTAGTAGTAGGTAAAATAAAATGGATACAATATTTAAAAATTTAGACACCTACGGTTAGTCGAGATGACTCTTTCGAACACGTTTCCAATGTGCTTGTACATTTCTCACCCAGCACGATACGTATCTTTTCAAAGTGTTCACAATAGCTGCTGGCCACTACTTAATACGTTAACAATTTTGGTTTCCGCTCCAATTGTCATTCATAAGTATTACAATCTACGCATGACTCCGAATGACTTCGTGATTAGTAAGCGATTTAATATTGCACTTTTAGGCATATTAATGAAACCATTTTTTCCGATTTAGTACAATATATTCATATTTTTTTAATAGGATATTTATAGATTACTGTCATAGATGTTTATTCAAAATTAAACTAGACGGTAACATATTTTATATATATCTTGTTCGATATATGAAAGGCTGAGAATGACATAGCCGGACTTTACAAAGCAGAAAGTATTATAGATATAAAACATACTATGGCAAAAAGGCTAGTTTACAAAAGTATGCCAGTCAACATTATTAACTAAATATTGTTATAAAGGTAAGTACGGCCATTTTGAAATGCAAAAACTTTCACGCTTTACATTTGAAAAGCACGGCCATCTTTGTTTTTGTACAAAATGGTTTACATTCCTGACATCGTATCGGAATTCTGAATCATGAATTGTATGCTGTCGTTTATCAATTGTCTGTCAGTTAAGAACGAGACTTAAGAGAAAAACTTGAATGCAGTCGTACGGTGTAATTGTGCTGACTATATAATACTATCTGCGCTTCGTAGCTCCCTTTTCTGTTAGAATATGGAGTTAAAAATTAACTTGCGTTACTCTCTGATAACTTAACTTTTTAAAAAACCAAGTAATTATTGAGTTTATTTCTTACAAATGCACAAAAAAATAAATCTCGTTTATATATGTGCATTGTTTTTGTAAATGTAATATAACTCCGAAATATTGTAGCATATTATTAATAAACAAAATCAGATTTTTTATTTTTTGAAAAATTAATACAAATCTTTTCTTTTTATAATATCAGTATAGACTATAAACTCGAGAGTTTGCGATGATTTATGATTGCCATCGGCAATAGGTAGGACACATACGGCGAGTTTGAACCCAATGGTTGGAATAGAATTGGAAAGAAATAAAGACCACGCACAAGCAAACTCGGCGTAGGACATCCACTCACTAGGTGGATGATCTTACACGAATATGATGATTATAATAGAAATTTAGATGACTTTTTAAAGCCGGTACGGTCGAACGGACCTGTATGTTGTTTGTTATAGAGGTATATAATATCTTTGTCCCAAAAAATTTGCAGTTATCCTATGAATTGTGAAGGTTTGTTTTTTTCCAAAGACATCGACACTCAAAGGTTCATACCTTACCCAGGAAAACAGGAGCTCCCGAAAGACACGACAAAAAGTAAAGCTAGTAAATATAAAATTATGTTTGTATCCCTAATTTAGGTCATTTTTACTGTTTTAAATATGTATAAAAAGAAAACCTACCTTTTATTAAATTGTGTGTTGTATAGACTCCTTGATTACGTTTTTATATTTCTTTATGATTACAATCTTGTTTTTAGCGAGTTCTGCTTCGATAGATGTAGTTTTGAATAATTGTGTCTGTACTCGTAATAATGAATGTGGGAAACCGTGACACAATCTTTGTTTTGCGCAATAAACTGACCTTGTGATAAGAAAAAAGGTATTAAATATGGAAGTCTGACATAATGTATTTTTTTTAACTTAGATTTAAAGCTAGGTTGGTTTGTAAATAAGTTTTTTTTGTCAGGAAAATCTTTATAAAGTCATCATTCTTTGTACTAATACCATTAAAACATCAATAAAAACTCCAAATCTGGACATTGACTTGCTAAGAGAATTCGACCATTATTGCCGATAATAATCGCAGATCGTAGCTTTGCGAAAGGAATGCTTCGGTCCATGTCCGCCCTTTGCATTTGGTCTACGCTATTACTGATGAATATACCGCCATTTAAAAATTCTGGTGTTGTCACATTTAAAGTTTCCCGATACAGTTTGTGAAAATTGAAATATTTTGAAATTAGTGGTTAAAAATATAGGTAATAATTGTGAAAATATAACACAGCTATGTGAATATAGGGCGAAGAAGTAGCTTTATAATGATTAAATATATTTTTTTAATAAGTTTAGTAGTTTTTGAATTAAACCGTTAATTACTTGTTACAATATTGGTGTAGTTAACACCACACAGATCTTATTGAGTTGATCTTGTAACTTGAAACTTCAAATTTGGAACGCTCTTCATTCTAAGGGTTTCTCTGTGCCCTGTTATTGCAGTTTTCAAAATAGAATTCGCCAACGCACTTGTGAGATATCATTATTTCCCTGGTGAAGCATTCAACAACGGATTCCGGTATCTGCTTACCATCAGCTGGGCTGTTTGCTAGATAACCACGGACGTGTTATAATAATCCTGCTAGTTTATTGGTTAATAAACGTTTTCATTAATAAATGTTAGCCGTGAGGTACCGTAGTAGTATTACCTCTCTCAGTACCAGATGACGTAAGAGGCGACTAAAGTACCAGAACCGACAGATGGTGGTATATCCATGCAAAAAATCTGGGGATGGGCAGCAGTTTTCCCGTCGCAAACGTTGCGCTCTGCGACTGTCAACATGCTTGCCCAGCGCGGCAATTATTATGGCAACATATCTTTCTAGAGGAGGGCTATGTCCAACAGTGGCTGACAAAATTTTAATGGCTGGTATGATGAAACGTTTTCATAAAACTTTTAGTTAGAGAGTAATGTTGGAGTCATCGGTCATTTGTGTAAAATTATGTAGTGTTTTTATTTTAGTTGTTTCGATGATTTGAAAGTGCCAATGATAGGCTTATTTAAACAAAGACATTTTTGACTTTGATCTTGAGGTGACTGTGTTACTGGAATAGATATCCAGTATATCCATTAGGTGTTCATAACTTTCAGAACTACCAGCCACCATATCCCCAAAAAATTTAGTTAGAGGTAGACCTCATGCAAAGTTCGTCTGCAGGGATAGGTACCTCACTCTCATCTACCGACAAACAGTAATGCTCACATTGCTGTGTTACTTTTTGGAGGGTTAGAGAGGCAGTGAAATTACAAGGTAATGTGACATATAACTTGACATCCCTGTGATAACACGAGCATATGTGGACTGCGGTGAAGCTTATCACGCGGGCCGTACGCTTTTTTTTCCAGGCTAATAAATAAGTAAAAGAAAATGGATAGGTTAAGGGTGATTTGATAAAAGACTCTTGTTTTTACAGTTAGTGTGTGACCTATAAAGCTTTACGCTAGTCCCGACGCTAATAACACTAAGAAAAAAAAGGTCTGTCCCAAGCCAATGCGACGCGCACTGCGTACTCGTTTACATTAACAATTCAAGATAGATTTCAAATAGGGCTGCGACAATACTTGAGCCTTATCTAGATAAAATATTATTGACTTAAAAAAACATAAGAAATGGTAGGTAAATCATTCCCAAATAATATAGACGTATATTTTGCAAACAATATAATGAATATTTTTTACATCACAGGTGAACTGCCTTAAAAGAAATTTGATACGTCGATTATCCTAGGAAACTATATAGGCTACCTTTGTATCCGTTGTAGAAGTGAAGTTCCCGAGCGTCGCGATTTAATATGAAGGCTAAAATTCAAATACAAAAGTAATCAAAAATATATTTAACAAATTTCAGTAGCAAAATAATTAATGAAACGTTATATATAGGTATTATTTATAGGTAATAATTTACATTGATTGTTTTCAACATTGCTGCATAAGTGAAAGACTAAGCGCCCCGCGGTTACACCCGCGTTAGGTTGTAAAACAAACTTAGTATTATTAATGCTCCGCTGTAATTGTCCTAGCGTGATGGTTTATAACCTCACTATAAGTGAGCTATGTAATACTGATTTTTCTGATCTAAACTATCAGTTTAGGTCCTGCGTTGATATGTCAGTCAGACAATCAATCAGTCAGTTAGCTTCTAATTTATATAATTGATGAATGATATATATTTTATTGAAATAAATTTAAAAAACAGAAAACTTTCACACTAATTTTGCATCCCTCAAAAAACCAAAAAATATTTTACACACGTTTCATGACTTTCAATTACACCTCCGTTTTACCCAATTTAAGAGGAAAATTTACAAAAATACTTTTTAATTTATAAAAGGAACCCCTGTACAAAGAAAAGTTTAGGCCCTGTATTGATATTTTAGCCAGTCCGCTTCTCCTTTTATGAAGTTCAAATCGGTAGAAACAAATGCGTGTTATTAGGATACATAGAAAGTTAGAATTAAGTGAAGATTGATTAAAGAGTAAAAAAGTGTATCTACCATCGGTTAAGCGTCATCCCTAGTAACAAAAAGTTCATCTGTTACGTAATTTTAAAACCAAATGGCGAAGATATGCCCTGGCCTCCTTTAGTTCAGGGCATGTTTTCTTATTTATGAAAAGTTTCTTGCCCTATTTCCGATAGCGTGATGGTTGCTATTACAAAGGTCTTTGTTGACGGAAGCCTTCACTGTTTACTAAATTACCGAAATTCAGTCGTGACTGCCTCTAGTTGGCGCCGTAGCCCGACTCATGATGTCGTAAAATTATGTCAAGTTTTCTATTAATATTTTATAATAATTTTATAATTTGATATAAATCCAGATTGAAGTAGTACCAATTTTCTTCTCTTGTGCCGACCGTATATAAATACATAGATACCAAATTTCTTTTAATATAACCATCGAAAAGGTACCGAATATACTGATAATCTTTTAGTATGACCAAATTTATACAATATAGATTATTATTTTTTAATCATTAAATAATTAAATTAAACTAAATATAACAACGATATAAAAACAAAACTTCAAGTACAAGATAGATACATTAGACAATTGTTTTATTTATTAAATTAATCATAATTTAAATACTTTTGGACGTAATAAAACGCGGTTCAATATTTCGAACGGTTACCGCAAAGTAACCGAACCGTCAACAAAAATGTTAAAAGTAGAATTATTAAAAGTAATCAGATTCATTTAATATTATAATCGGCCATTAATAACTATAAGGTGTACCTACCATTTTATTAAAAAAAGGGTCTTCAGTCTACAAAATACTCTCGGTGAGATCTTAAAACCGCTAAAAGCCTCGGATATTGCTATTCGAATGATTATTCGCATAATCGTCGAGTCGAGTGCAATTTACATAATCGCAGAAGTTCAAGGGTAATCGTATGACAATGACATAAGCGACTTAAGCTATCATTGTCGACGCACGCCAGTACGTTCATGTCTTTATTTGGATCAGTTGAATGTTGTCGAGCTAGAACTTAGGTGTTATTGTGCAAAAATAAATTCGATGTTCACTTGTTTTGGTGTGTTTACGTAGGTAAGCAATGTTTTTAAGAATGTGATAGTTTTATATCGTAGTTCTAACACCGCGTAAGTCAACATTTACAACATTATATTGAAGCTCATCAATAGCATTACATCTCTTCTACAGTTATAAATGTTTCTCACCGTGTGTTTTTGAGCATCAATGCTTAAATATTAAGTTCTAAAATAAGTTTATATAACGCGTACATTAAATTTACAATTATACTAACTTTTAAAATTTTACCATACACTGTATTAGAACTTAAGATAAGCCGAGCCGGCTATAAACATAGACAAAAAGAAGTGTCTAAACTTCACTCTATTTCCTGTAGTTCATTTGTTAGAGTGACGACTGTTAATCCAATATATAGATTCAAAATACTTTTCAACAGGTTTATTTTTACATTTTAATAAAATTTTAAAAAGTACGTAATATTAATTAAGATATAAATCTAACTTGTTTCGTTCCTGCATCTTTATTTCAAAGGGGTAGAGATTATGTATAATTAGTAGGAAAAGAACAGGGAATATCCCCTTGCCAGAAAATTGAGGGGGAAGGAGCCGTGACTATCGGCGGGAGGGATCTAATTAATCGCCCTCACACTCACTGTCTAGCCGGAGTAAAACCAGTGTTGTTTTTATTTCTCGGCGAAGCCCGAGTTACGATGTGTTGATTAATTTATTTAATTGCAGTTGCATGCGTGTGGTTAATGTATTTCACTTGTTATGTATTGTCCTTTTGTAGTCGTATAATTGTCTTTTTGTGAATACTGCATAAGATAATCCTAGATTTCTTAGAAGAATTGAGCTCTTTTGGTTGGTATATAAAACAATAAGAAAACGAACCGTTGCCAATAAAGTAGTGTCAGATACTGTAAAAGGCGATAGACGTACTGAAGGCGTAGAACTACCTGATGGCTGTATATCTACCAGAAACAGCTTTACTCAAATGTATCAGGGCGGGAACCGGCAGCGGCATTCCCGTCGCAAAGCTACGCTCTGCGATTGCCATCACAATTGCTCATCACGGCAATTATGGGAAAAAATCCTCATTTTTTGGGAGCCCTGTGTCCAACAGTGGACATTCAACGGCTAATATGATAAAGTAAACGGAAATAGCGTACGCGTTGTCCTAATTGTGAAGTTCATAAAATAAAAAGTTTGGTGTTGTATTGTGTACAAATAGATTAGTTTAAACACTCCCGTGACTACGTTATACTGGAAAATTGTTCCTTTGTCAAGTTCATTGAAGTTTTTAATTAGATTTACGCATAAGGCACAAAGAAATTGCGACGTTGATAGGCGCATTTATTAGTTGCTTGTGACCAGCGCGGTATTGCATGTAGGGGAGAATTTCTAAAATTCTGTTTATGTTTTGACAAGGTAGAAGCAACTATTAATTTATACAATCATGTTAATAATCTATTTTGAACATTATGTTTAAAGTGTAGGGTTGCTTATTCATTAATTTTAAATGATGTTTTTAAATATATAAGACACTGCTATAGCTCAAAATGCATAGAGAAAGAGTGATAGATGATAATATATATATTAGGGTAAAACTCAATCTGTCTTATCCCATATTTAAGCTCAGTTCCGTTCTTCGCTCGTAAATATAATTTATTCTGATTGCCGTTGCCCGCAGTGAGAAATGTTTATAGATCAATAAATCGCTTATTGGTTTACACGTTCTCTGAAGATTCCAGTGTCTGCTTACTTCAAAAGAAAAATTGCATTTCTGTTCCAAGAACGAGAACAATAGTGTGATAAAGTTTAACACTGTAAGCCTGTGGAACTTCTGTTTCAATGTGCAACTGCGCAGTTCTCACACGGAATACTTTTTTAAAATATTTTTTTAAAGTTTATAGTGGTATTCTTTGTGTAACAACGTCTTTTTAAAGTGGTTTTCTTAATTTAAAATTCAGATCGAATTAGGTTTATGCGCTTTCTTATTTTAGCAATTTGTCATAAATCTCATCAGAATTTCTATGACGTCTAATTCCTTGTAATTGAGTAGAGTTGGCTTTAGACGTTCCCGTAATACCTACTAGGTAATTTGAGTTTGAAACCTATCTTGATTAAAATATTGATCGCCCCACCATTTACCTACAACTATCTGCTACAGGTGGCATTCTTTGTTGTGGTGCGTTCGTTGACCTCGACACCCTCGCAGGCGGCAGGCAGTCTAGCGCACCCTTACCGCATGCGCCGAGGTTCCATACTTAGGGGATGATAAATACTTAAAAATACGATCCGTGGGGTTAAAAATGTTTGAAAGTGCCATGTTTGTTTCACTTACGATTGTGACTGTGTAGTCATTAGAAGATTGTTTTGCGGTACATAGCAAAATATGTTTGGAACATATTATGTGTGAACAAGTATCTGCAAATCGTTTACTTTTGTTTCAACAAAGTTTACAAGGACCTAACTCAATTATGAATTATGTATTCTGTATTTACCAAAAAATATTTAGTATTTTTTTATAATTACTTTTGATGTTTAATTACCTGCGACTCCGTTCGCGTAGAGTGTATCCAAAGAGTTCCAGTAGCTGTTTACAGTTTGTGAGAATTTTAGCCTATTGTTCTTTGAGATGGTAAAGATTGCTAGAAGTCAATGATTTGAAAAGATCGTTACTAAGCTCCTGTGGGAATTTCTTACATAAAACCGTATCTTAACATCGCTTGAATGTAATAGTCTAGCTGCACTCAATCTGCTAATTAATATTTATAGATTAAACAACCATTATAAAATGTTAATTACATTTATGTTTTTACATTTACTCGTATGAATTCTATTCGACAATTAATATAAAAGTTCCTTTTTTTTCTTTATATTTTAGTATCAATTTATTCTAGCACATATTTCGATTTATACCTTTTTTAGATTAGTAGGAGCGTAGGTAGATATTTTTGGTAGGTATTGGAAGCACGCTGAAATCTTTTCCAATATTTTGTATTTATTACCTATGGACTTTGCTGGGAGATAGCTGAGTTATAACACTTGGAAGAATTTAAGAGTATCTAGTTAAGCTTACAGCATGTGACAAGCAATAAATTAAATTTATAAGATTACATAGCCTCAGTCAGCTCTAGTCTAAATATAAACGAGGCAAATTTAATTTAAAAAATAATAATAAATGTATTTTGATCAGGAAGAAATTTAACTCTTGAAACATATTTACCAAGGACGATACTCATATGTCATAGAATCATGAAACACACATGAATGGGAATTTCATAGATTATACTGAAAAACAAATGAACTCTATCTAATAGGTTTTGTTTTTATTCTGCATATATCGCACATATTATGCAGCAAGCTGATGTACGGTAATGCTCTCGTTCCGTGCCGGCCCGGTAATATCCGGGGAGGGCGGATCTCAGACGCGCGCATAATGAACCCGCTTTGATGGCCGCTCCGGCGCTTCAGAATTACATTCTTTATTTATCCTTACTGAGTTAACGTCCAGATTTTCTCAAGGGAGTATCCAGTCTTATTAATTTGGTCCGAAGGTCGGAAAACATTCTCAAGTACCCAGAATTTTTAGATAAAGAGACTTGTTTTTTTAATTTTTAACTCTATTTATTCACTATTTTCTCAAATTTTTTATCGCTAATAATTATTTGTTGCTAAGAAATAAATTTTATTTCCTAATTCCTAATGCGAAGATAAGTCCTACACTTTTATCTAAGTTGAATTAGTATATATTTATTTTTATTCTACGTCATTTGTACCTACTCCGATTTTAATATCGAATATCTCATAAAAATGTTACATAATAAATTCATGTATAAACATAAATACGACAGACAACCATAACCTACAAAGAAATAGGCGACATAGTACTTACATATATCGGAATAGGCTGAGACTATGGACGCTCGTTATAATCGCATCTAACATCCTCGTTTATTCCTGGTATTTGAAATATATCTATGCATGCACGCTTAGGTATATCATGAATGCAAAAATATGTGTATATGTAAATACCGACATAAATACATATTATGTCAAAATTATACGACGTAAAAGTGCGTTGTCCCCCCCCCCACCCTCCATTTTTAATAAACCAACTCAGAGAATCCTAATAATATAGTTTTACCAGGTAATTTTGCTGTCTCAGCATTACCGTTCCGCTGTGTTCCATTACCTTTTATGCACGTAATATAAGCTCATATCATTGGTGTTATAGCTGAGCGTTATTATAGAAAGACGAGCTAGGATATATAGTTTTTTAATTGACTAATGTGCGAAATTAACAGCCGTAACTGTGCTGGTGGTACCGAGTTGGTTAGAATAGTCAATACTATTGTGGCATTTTGTGGTGGATACCTAATTTAACTAAACAGCTACAGACTCAATTTTACTCGAGGAAAATGGCTGTAATTTAATATTACTTTGAGTTTAAATGTACGCGTGTTGTTTTACAAATCTATATTTTGTTAATATATAATATATTTCTAAGAGATGGACATATATTACCGCGGACGTTTTTAAAGACCTTTTTATTTTGTACATAAGTATAGTATACAATACTTAGTTTTGTATACTATACTTATGTACAAAAGTACTACAAGTATACAATACTTTGTAGTAAGTATTGTATCTCGTCGGGTTTAACTAGCGTTTGCAATGTATACCAAAAAAGCCTAATTTTTTTACAAGATCATATTAGTAAATTATTAGTGTATACACATACATAATATAGTAGAGAAACACTGATACTGCATACAAAACCGTCCTCTTAAATCCTTCTATCTATAGTACTTTCACTATCTCATTTTCAACCGGAACAGCAATGCGTTTGCATTGCTATTTGGCGGTAGAAATAGGCGAGAGTAAAGTACCAATGCAAACGACCTTTGTATGAGGTCTACATGGTCTCATGTAGATCTTGTACCAACGTGTAAGTATACAATTAAAATAAGTAAACGAAATATTAAATATTAGAGAATAAAAGAAGAATCATCTGTCACGAACCATTAATAAGAAAGATTTAAAAAGATAAATTGTTGACCAGTTTTAAACGAAATGAATTGCCTACTTTTACCCGGCGCCATTGTGGCCTTACAGTTACTCTAACTGCATTGCTATCTATTATACTATCGACGGACAGACAGACAACGTGCGTTGTGATTACATTAACCGGGCACTGAACCTGTTTCCGGCGGTGGATCTGGCCAGTTTGACCGACTGATAAAATGTTGATAAACTTGAGATGGAAGGAATAATTGGGTCAATAGTATTATGAGTGTTTTCGATGAATCGGTTAAATTGTTCTGCGGTTCTTTACTTGTGGTGGCTTGTACCTTTTTTACACGGGATTGGTACATAGCGCTTATTTTGCTATGTTATTATCAATTAATAGGTAAGATCTTAATAATGTTGCTTTTCACATAAAACATTTGAAAATGGCTCATTTAGAATTCATAAATATTATGTTTACAATTGGTCAATTAAATTAAAATGTACAATGTTGTTAATTGTGTCGAGTATTACAATCAAATTAAGCATTGACAGTCAATTGATAAATTATTGATTCAATAATATTTTTTATTCATTATTAGTATTCACTTATAGGTAGGTACCTACTTATTTAAAAAATAATGTCTCGTCTTGATTTTATATTTTTATATTGATCATTTTTTGATAGTAAAACGAGTCTTTAAATGTAATCCAATAACACATGGTTACTTTGAAGTATAACGATAACTTTGAAAGAAATTTTTTAAGTACAATAATAATAATAGTTTGATAATAGTTTACATTCGCACATGGGCGGGTTAAACAAAACGCTTCGGTCTACTAATTACGCAAAACCGTGAGCTACCGGCTGAGCAGAATAATACTTACCTTCCGCTGTACCAGGTGTCGTAAGAGGCGACTAAGGTACCAGAACCGACAGATGGTGGTATATCCACCCCAAATAGAGCTCAAGCGAAAGCTGCGCTCTGCGATTGCCAAAACGCATGCCCAGCGCGGCAATAATATGCAAAAGCCCACCTATCTTGGGGAGGCCTATATCCAGCACTGGACTTCGAATGGCTGGTAGGATAATGATATAATGATATAATAAAAACTTATTTACGTTTTAAATCAATTTGCATTTGATAATATCTACTTTTTTAACATCTAATTAAATTAACCATAGTTTTAAACAACCAACACATAAAATATAGATGTATTGGCAGATTGTGTTACCAGCACAGCAATACAATGCACGATTGTTAAAAATAACAAATTGTAAGACACGCATATAAGTTTTAACTAGCAAGATTTATTGCCATGAGTTATTTTTATTTCTACTTTTATGTTAAGTTATAGAGCGGAGAAACTGTACAGACTTTCATAAAAGAAAAACGCAATAGACGATCGAGCCGTACAGGTTGCCGGGAAGGTGTTAAATGCGTCGTGAACGGAAACTTGTTAGAGTAATGTCAAATCGATCTCACCGCTAGGTGTAACGAGGCACCTGCTCTGTAAAGGCAATATACGCTAGGAGCAAATGCATGTAATGTTAGAAGATGACGCAATGTCGTTCAGATTAATTCTCTACCACGATACAAGTATATAGGATCAGTATTTTACGTAATAGTTTATATTATTATCTACTATAACAGTATTCTTTCCTATACGACGCACAAGTATTAGTTTTACTCGTACACAAAGCAACACCAACTTACCTAAATCTGTCAAAACATAAAAATTAATATTGATAGCAAACTATCAATATTAATTTTTAAAAACGAGCTGCTAGTTTTATATTTCTTGTATGTACATGAAGCAACAATCATAATTTTGTAATTATAAATTCTGACAAAGTTGCATAGTTTGACAGGTGTGTATAGCGGTAAATATGTGTCTTATACAATAACCTTGAATGACAAATTTTGTCACTAGTAGTACTAAATCCAATTATCTTTTAATATCTAAGACAAGATACTTTTGTTTCATTTTAAATTAACTGGACTACCTAATAAACTTAGTAGATTTTCTATTTGTTGCGTTTCAGTATACTTGTTTACCTCTAGGTATACAATGGTAAGTTCAAAGTTACACTGAAATTACAAAAATTAATATGGTGCAATAAAATATATCCCTTAAAGCTTAATTTATTTAAGTTTTGAATGCTTGATTTTGAATCATTTACTCAGAGATAGTCGTATCAAGTACGCTTGAAAAAATATGTGATCTGTCAGCTTAGAACATCCGCTATAATTCATAGTGTTTTATTGTATTAAGTGATTTAAGTTCTTTCTCGTGTATCAAACACATGTTTTGGAAGTTTATAAAAGGACCAAAGACGCCATATAGAAATAAATGATGAAAGCAACCATTTTATCTAAGTTTATTTTATTACTCACATTTTGTTCCACAGCTTAATTTATAACATATTATATTTCTACCAAAACTGACAAAAACCAAAACAAACAAACTCAAGTAAAAAATTTTAAATGAAAGAAATCACAGATGGCGCGTTCGAAAATCGAATAGTAATCATTGAAATAAAAAAAGAAAGTGTGATATGCTAAGTCACCCTGAACCGTAATGTAGTAAAACAATTCATATCTCTCAGCGACGATATAACGACAAACAAACAATGGCTACCGTATTATGACAGCTGTCATTCACGTAAACATTCCCGCTGAGACGTGAGCCTCGCGCGAGATTGTTTGTTTGGATCTGCCGCCTCCATGGTGGCGGGTTTCTTAGAATAGGTCGTGTACGGAACCAGTTAGTACTGAGAGGTTAGTACAATAACCTTGTTCTGTGGCAATAAAATAGATGCAGGTTGAAATTGATGCTTGTTAAATTTTACATATGAATGAAACTATTTAACTGATAAAAACACGCTGAGTTACATTTTAGTATATTTTTATTATTTTATACGCGATAGTTAATTTAGCCAAAAAGTCACTGATTAGAAAAATGTTTGTAGTTTTAGGCATCACATATCGATCTTAAAGAAGAAGAGCAAATAGCTTTTATCTAATATGTTGCGAAGTAGTCACTCACTACGAAATTGCAGGCTGCTGTTAGTTAATAAATATCTCATTACATTTTAGTATTAAATATTAAGTTTTATTAACGCTATATTCAGTACAAATTTGGTAGTGAAATTTTAATAAAGCTATATGGGTTGTTCTGCCGCCTTATACCAAAGAACACTTCTTTTTGGTTGAACCTAAAACTTCCAGTGTAACCAACAAAGTACACTAACGGTTTTAACAATCTTTCTTACATTATTCCTTACTTCTTTGTTAATAAAGACAACCGCACAATTTGTTTAAATAACAGATCGTTGCATTACAAAAATAAACCAGCCGAATTTAAAGCGACACTTCCGTCAAGATGACGTAACACGTGAGTCGGCACTCGTTTTTAGTTGCGTGAAATAATAGGAAAGTATGGGAAGGGACAATTCCGATCGCCCCCATGTGCCGACGGAAGCATAGCCATTCAACATCTTGGCGCGTGAGAATAGGGAGGATCGGTTATAGCTAATCGATTAATTGGTTGATGTATCACGTTTTTATGGGATTTGATTTCTGTGTGTTATTCAAATTCAAAGGCGGCACGTTTTATTTATTATTAATAAAAATGCATACAGCAACCCTTCAGATTTAATGTGATTTATGTGATTTTTGATCAGATATAAAGACTGAACATTATTTAAAAATTGTTTCTAATTTAATATGGTTCTCATATTTCAACTTAGATAATCTCTAGAAAACATTTTATATGATATAAGTAGCTTACAAACAAAGAAAACACTTAAAATGCCAACTCACAGAGGGTTTAAACATCATCCACTGTCCGTAAATGCATCCAGATCGAAATGGAACGATTAACTGAACCGAATACGTGTTGTTGTAAGTTAAATTAGACGTTATGCCCTATATAATAAGAACCATATTACAATGCTCGGTACAGCCCTTATAACCTGGTATCAGATTGTGCGATCGAGGGCACAATGGGGGTATTAGCGGAGGCATTTAGGGTGGACGTGACATGGATAATACCCTGCATTCTCCTTCATGCTGATGTGGTAAAACTTCTGTTGGAGTCAAATCGTATAAGGGCATGAAGACTAGAGCAGTCAACATGGTGAGCTGGTTGAGTATAACTTGGAGACGTTCCCGGTTATTTTTTGTTATTAAGCTTGTATAATGTTGTTAAGTTCATGCTTAATTATCTTCTATGAATCTGTTATCTAGAGCTTTTTAGCGAAGTATCACAGGTATTGACTTGGTCACTAAGTTCCATTCCCAAGAAGCATAAAACGCTTTAAAAATACTGTAAAATTAACATTATGTATCCTTAATGTGAAATCTGTCTAACAATTTATAATTTACAATTTTGTAACTAACTAAAACATCTTTTTGTATCGAAGTACCTGTTATTATAAAAATATTAAGACCCATTTATTATTATGTTCTTAATATTAATTTAAACCGTATTTGAACCTTAGTTATTGTAAAGTTAATAAAAATAAATTATAATAAAACCACTATTTTAACGGCTTTAAATGCAGATGATTTAACTTTTGACATTTCACAATCGAACAAAAAAGTTTTAAAGACCGCGTTATTAAGCTAATAAGCTACTCTTTTATCGGCTTTAAAACGCTTTGCATATAAGCAAGGAACGCGCAAATGTTATCATAAATCTATTAAAAAAAAACATTACACTTATCTCATACATTACATATCTCACTTGGCATAAGAAGTGTAATAAAATGTCTATTCCACACTTTCTCAACCTTTGAACTCAACAGGCTATCGCCGTAAAACGAAACGGCCCGAGTGGCACCGAAAGCTCATGTTGTTTTTCACCCCGTCTCGCTCACTCGCGAACAAAAACACCGTGCTTTTCTACACACAAAGCTTTATCCATCCATGGTGCTTGCCACTAGCATGCGCCAAAGCTCCTTTGGATTTTGTTATGGTTTTCTAAGCTTGGTTAAATAAATCGTTATTTGTGTACTGTGGTCGGGTGTTTGAGTATTAAATTAATAATAACTGTGTTGTGCTGTTTCCTGGCAAGAAGTGGATAAATATTGTTACTTGGCTGTTTAAATTTCTGGACAAAATGTAAGTTGTAATATTTATAATATTCCTTGTAATACGTATAGCAGTGCAGTGCTATTGTAGAATTATAATCAGCGATTACTGTAAAGTTATGGTAATTTTTAGTTATGTCTAAAAGGGACTGAAACTGATTGAAAAAGAGAAAATAGTACACGCCAAATTTTTATTATATTACAAATTTATGATTAATTGCTTCTTGAAGTTCTTTATGTTTATCTATATACATATAAATTACGGGTAACGGTGTTTGTGCGGGACGAACTTCTGAACTACTGAACCGATTTAAATAATTTTTTGCTTTCTGTGTACAGTTTGCTCCAAGTTATGAAATAGGATAGCTGTTATCCCAGTTTAAAACAGGACAACGTCTGTCGAGTCAGAGACCATTAATTAGTTAACATTATTTTAATACGAAAACATAACATTATTTTAAGTTTTTAAATTTTGAACGTATTAAGTATAGTAACAAATTTTAAGGAGCAACTTTACTCTAAAAAATATTGGATGTAATTCCAAAAACAATAAAAAAAGTTTTCCATTTTATAAAATTGATGCTAATATGTGAAGAAAGGAGAGTTAACTATGGAATAAGAAAGTTTTAATTAAATTTTAAAAGATTATTTATGTATAAATTAAATGCATAGTATAATTAATCGATGGTTAACATCGACTGCACCCCATGACCATAAATTGTAGAAGTGCGAAGTATAAATGTGCATAGGGGTCCGTCCGTTCATTGGTTTATTTTGTTAAATTAAGTCGTATATTATTCTTGCTGACATTTAATTTTGTGTTAACGATTAGTTTCTTGTTAACTTATACACTGAGTTATGCGCAAACCAATTATTGTTTTCAATAGACTGCGATGAACTATCTTCAAAATGAATGAAATTGAGGAAATAAATAAATGTCACAGTGAAAGAAATTTATAATTTGAAAATGTAAAATATTTGGAATGGCTAAACTCAAGATCAGTTTTCATTATTAAGGATATGTTTTTATCGACGAATGGTAAAAAATACGGTAATATTTCTAAGAATAAAAGTACTAGATTCCATATACCACTGATGAGGCAATGGGATCTGTTATTCTGGTCAAACGCGTGCTATTATCAAATCCATACTAATATTATAAGATATTGCTTCTTATATTTTTTCACGGCTTAACTGGTAAACCGATTTTGCAAAAATTTGGTACCTTGTTATACTAACAAATTAACGAGTTTATGAATTTATTTGATGGTCCTGTTCTTAATTTTATTTTAATTTTGTTTTATAAGAGAAGGCTTCTGTCATTCTAATCAAGCTATATTAAAAAGAAAATTAATAACTTCAGCTGTATATGAAAACTTTTTAGTTCACTGATGCTTTATAATGATTATAAGAACCAATCATTTTAATTAACCAAAGCAAAACCGTGAGAACGAACCGCTAAAGCAATAAATGAAGCTATTTGGGCTGTGACAGAACTCTATTGAGGTTCAGTCGACCATCACGGACTAATAAAGAACAACGAATCGGCAATAATATGCACGATTTATGTTGACTCAAAAACTACGCTGTCCGTTGAAGATTTAGTTCGTGATTTAGTTTCGTACACGTAACGTTGTTGGATATTTACAATCTATAGTTAAAAAATGACCTAGTATAAAAGTACACAGTTCGGTTCACTTACAAAGGTCGTCGTCGTTATTGACATCTCTCTGTCATCTATTTCCACCGCCAAGCAGCAGTGTTCGCCAAGTTGTGTGCTGGTTTGAAGGGTGAGAGAGGCAGTAAAAATATAAATATGACAAAATATGTACGCTTTACAAGGTTTGCGATATACACTGGTGATAACTTTGTGATAACACGAGTGTCTACAGGCTGAGGCCACGTTTATCATCAAGCGGACCGTATGTTTGTTTGTTATATTCATAGTATAAAAAAAATGTGATACAATTTAAAATATATTGCTCAGTCTTTATGACTACTAACACAATTTTCTAGTATCATTTGTTACTGAGTTAAATCTCTTTATTCCATATAAAATTTTTACTTACCTTGGAACTAGTTTCTGATACGCTATACTTCGGGACATATGTTCTCATTGTTCTATATGTGATGTCAATAAAGTATTTTTTTATAACCAAATTGAAAGTCTTCAGCTATTGCAGCAGAAAAAATTAAAACAACAACAATTCAGTATTCTGTTTAGTAATCGTGCTTAAAGCTCCCTTTTCTTTTCCATGTTCTAGTCTTTTCATCTTTTGTATTTCTCAAACATGTTGTCCAATTATTGTTATGTAAGTACATCGGCAAACAACCTAAGCTAGATGCAAAACAAATGGTATTTCTGCGCTTATAAATTTAATGTAAAAACGAATGTCTAGATCTTCCTTAAATCTGCTGTAATAACCGAATGTCGGTAGCCTTCGCCGTAATTTGGTAGAAAGCCAACTGCTCTCTTAGGTGCAGTTTGATTATGCACCAAGTGATTACCTAGTTAGTCTCAGGCTTCCCCTATCCGAGATCAGGTCCACTTTATATCTTTAGTTTCATGTAAAAGCTAGTGTAAAGCTCATGCAACGTGATAATTGTTTGATAGTTGTTTATAAGTAACGATTAAAGTTGTATCTCAACATTCACGACCAGCAGAGAGAATTTTTTAAGTTGTCCATTTCAGGATTCGGAATAATTGACTTGCGTGACGTTCTCAGTTATTTGACTTTTTACTGTCCACCTACCGTCGTAAAAGGTAAAAGGTCCGACAGAAAATTGCCTTTGCGGGTAAACCTACCTAACGCTACCCATACGTAATACCAGACAGAAAATGAGCTATAGCTTCGGGTATATGTCCCTGTTTTTGGCCCCCAGCATATTACAGGGCGCAAGTAAACGCATTAACGCTGTATTGGGGGCGGTATGTTACCGTCCGCCGGCGATTGTTTGCGAACGTATTCGCTGCCGACTGTTGACTTGTCCATTAGGGGACCCACGCCCTTTACATACTTGAAATAGCTGCATGTTTATCAGTAGAAGTCTAAGTTACTAATTAATAACTAGATTTACTAGTTAGTTACACGACTTATTATTTAGTTACCAAAGACTGAAAAAGAGTTGCAGCACCATGTAGCGAGTGGAATCTGGGTGTTATGCTTAATGTATTAAGTAACTGCAAAAATATGCGAAGTCATTACATGTATTTTATTAAAGTTCTCAGTTAAATTCGTATTATATAAATTTTATCTATTCTCTAACTTGATAGTTAGAATACAATACAATGAAATGATTTATTATCCTTTAAAAATAAATAGGCATATATTTTTATTCACGTTACTGATTTATAAAAGCCAAATAACAAGCACTCGACCCTATCAACCACTAGTATTGTAAACATAAAAAAAGTCTGATCTCACTTTTGAATGGCAGCTCTGGCTCTGTGCCAATCTGTCAAGTACCGTCAGCGCGAAAAGTAATCAAGCATGGTCTACGCAAACACCCGGCCGATGCAATATTTGGTGCACCGACTTGATTGTGTAACGCATAAAACTGTTTTTTTCTGAGCGAAGTCTGCACTCGGCCGTGGTCGAGTGTGGAAGCAACAGTGCGCTGAAAGCGCGCTCATCTCGCTTGAATAGCGTGGCCGCTATTTGCAGAACAAAGCAGGCTTGATGTGCGCACGCCGCTGCCGGGAAAGCGCGGGAGGGAAAACGAAAACGCGCGCGAATCGCTCAGTCTCGGGCGACTATTGCGAGCGGTCGCGCGCCGAAGCCGCCCCGCGACGCTTGCGCCCTGGCGCTCGCCGGCACGCGCCGCGCTCGCGGCGTTACGTTCTCCGAATCGACCGACGATACTACCACCGTGACAGAGGTTCAGTGTCAAAAGGTGGGTGACCCCACAGTGCAGCCGAAATGAAACCTAAACGCGACACCCCAAAGCTCTCTTTCCTACTGTAGGGCCGGCTACTGTTGCTGAGATGGGCAATTTCCTCGTGCGCCGTAAATGTCAAACATACCAGATTAGATTTTGAATTCAGAACTTATCTAGTAATTTGTAGTTTACTCTGTAATTTTTACGTCCGAACTAGGTAGGTGCACAATATCTTACATTAATACCATAGTATGCCAATTAATATTCCATAAAAGTAAAAATCCTTCCTCATCAACGAGAAAAAGACTTCCAGAAATCTTTTTCCATGACCGTGGATAATATCTTCCTTATAATTAAGAATCGTGACTCGGAATACCGCTTCTCGCAAAAGGCTAACTTAAAAGCCTACAAAAGCGTACTAACGATTCTGTCGTAAAAAGCGTAACCCAGATCCAAATGGTTCAAAAGTGAGAAAATTGTTTTCTGGGAACGAATTTATTATCAAGCATAGAGCAATGAGGAGCTAGAATAAAGAGAAATTGTGACCTAGATTGCGTGTGTAAAACTGAAATTAGACTGGTTGTTCACTAGGACTGTTTATATGGCGTAACACAGGTTACTCGAAGGGAGATGTCATAGCACAGAAATAATCGGATCTACTAGTGCGATTGATGAGATCATCCGATGCAAATGACACAGTCTTGACCCCCTTCTGTCGCTGTATTCGATGTCGACAGTGGCTGGAACTATTTACATGTGTTTTATGTTCTGTGGTTCGATTGGACACAAGGGCAGCTTTAGACAATGCAATTTTCTATGAACTTATTATTTGTATGAAAGGCCGCAACGTGTTATTTAATTCTATTAATTTTACTCAGAATAGTTGTATATTAGAATCGTTTAATTATTATGCTGGTTAATACATATAGTTAAATATAAGTACGGTTTAATAGGTAAATATATTTTTAACGATCCGGAGAAAAGTCATACAACGAGTACAAAAGATTAATAAGGTTTTTATTATAAATGAACAGTACGTTAATAATCACTATTCGTTTTCCATAATTAATTAACAATTATCTTTTAATAATAAGCAGTTATAGACTAACATAAGCTTTACATGTCATTTGATAAGCGTTTGGTTTAAATGTGCGAGCTTTTCTTTCATTAAACATGAAAATAATAGCTCATTTATGAATATTAATAATAATAAATATGTCGGCTAAAAACGGGGCTAAAACGCGTGACAATCGATTTAAAGAGCAATCGCATTTTCGTTTTTAATGAACAGAAATTTGGGCGCGGAGTACTGTTATACTCTGTTGAGGACGGGAATTATTATACTCTGCAATTGCCACCACGCCTGTCCAGCGCGCGAGTTTGGGCAAAATTCTCCCTTTCTTGGATATGCCAGTAGACGTTTTATAGGTACTATGATGATAAACGCATTTAGTACCGTGTCTATTATGATTGCACTTTAATTAACATAAACCGTTTAGTTGGCTGTGTCAAACGAATCAAAGCGCATCTTGCAGTTAGGGCTAGTTCCCAGACAACTAGTGAGTAAAATGTCCGATGTTTATCGCTTATGTGATACCAACAGCCATGCAGGCACTTTGTACATATCAATTTTACGACGCCAAGTGGGACTTAACTGTGAGGTTGTATTTTATTACTTATTACAGGCATGCGGTTCGTGTTATTTCATTAACAGCAAGCGATATAATAATTCTGACAAATTGATTTTATTGATTGCGCATATCATAAGTGATCTTAACTTGTACGTCAAAGGTGCGATCACCACCCCAGGCAAATATTTAAATAATGATATTTGTGTTCGTGCTGTTCCTAGGTGTTGAATATATCACTTAAGTATTATTTGTGATTCCTCTGTTGTTCTTAACACAAGTGCTTTACGCGACATATTTTAGAGTCAGGTCAATATATGAGATGGGTATCTATGAATTTCTTAGTAAAAATAGTTAATCAAGTGGCATTAACCTTTGACTCAGCGTACCAACGGTAAATTATCCACTGTTGGACTTAATAATTACCACGCCGGGCAGTGGTAATCGCAATGCTTGGCTTCGGGTCGGTGATGCAGCTGCCCACCCTTGCCTTGTTGAATTTTTAAGCTGTTTTTAACGTGACGTCTGTAATTTCTAGATCCTAGTTGCCAGTGACGAAAACTGGAATAATTATTCCCTACCGATTTCCCGTGAAACATTTTAGTGCATCTAAAAATAATGCAATAGATTTAAAATATTGATATTTAATTGTTATTACTTTAGTATTCTATAGAAAGTAAATATAGTACAAAGTCCACATGAGAAATAAGGTGCATTTGTAACAATATTTTAAAATAGTAAAACAAATTAATTCAATTAATATTAACACAATTAAAGCACGTTTTTCCTTTGTGCTGCAAATCAATTATGGATAAAAATTCAAATGTGAACTTCAATTGACAATACCCTACCATATACAGAATATAGAGACTTCCTCATGAAGAGTTAACGTACGCGGTATAGCTTGTTCGACGACAAAACCACGTCTCAAGTTTCTGCGTCGGATTAATTAAGCCTATTAAATCTGGGAGAACTTTGTTCAGTGCACCTATAACTATATATGTATAATAATCCAAACTACTATTACGATTAGGAAATACATGTATGCTAATAATAATGATAAATAAAATCACACGACATCTCATACGTTGAGCTGAGTCCGTGATATGTAGCTTACTGACAACGGAGGACATTCAAATATAATCATCATCATTATCGTCATATCAATAAACTAAAGTCCACTGTTGGACATAGGCCTCCCAAGATTGGGGGATTTATGCCCATAAATGCTTCGGTGGGTAGGTGTGATGGCAATCGAGGACGCTGTTGGATGGGCAAAAGCGTCCCTGTAGTATTTGAGCTGTTCTTTTCCAGGCTTCTATGGATAGTATGATTTCACGCAAGCTTTTCTCTTTATTGTAATTGTCGTCAAATAACAGTCATGAAATAGGCAGAGGCTCTGTAATAAACAAGGAAATTATGGGCAAAAATTCTCCTTAAATGTTATATTTCACTTAATTGCAACGCCAGGTGGGCGCGGTGTCAATCGCAGAGCGTAGTTTCGCGGCGAAGATTCAGTATTGCTAGTAATCTCCGCCTTGTTGCATTCGAGTTACGCTGTTTTGGATATATGTACCGCGATCTTCGGTTCCGGTACTCCTACAAAATCCTACAAATGGAGGTATTATTTTGTTCCGTCGTTACCGCAGTAACTTGTCCATTTGGATGGTCACGCCAATTACCGTCGTAATTAAAAGTCAAATTCGCGTAAACAAATTTGCTTGTAAGCGTAGCTTAGCGTGATGGATTTTAAAATATTTTTAGGTTAGTTTTTAATCGCATTCGAACGCGCCATATTTAACTGTTTTATTTTGTGGTAGTTTTATACAGTTGTGATTCCAAATGTAAAAGTATTAAAAAATGTTTCCGTAAGGCAACCTAATTTTAAAATATAAACGTTCAAAACCGGATTTACCCTTATAAAGTTGTTTTATTAACAGATTTCATATATATACTACCTATATGAAATCTATTAATAATGAAACAGTTCTTTAGTTCCTTATAGAGCCAACGAACTGTTTCATTAGGTAGGTATTTGCGACTCTTTACTGTACAAAGTACTTGGTAATGCAATACCATTTTAAATTATATTTATATGTATCTTGATTCTTTATCTATTGTTTAAAATTCTTTCTAGCTTATTCAGTAATTTTTGAGAGATGTTAGTGTAGCACACATCACCATAATCGATTATGGGTAGATCTAAGGATTGGATTAAATGAGTTTGGGTACTAAACTCCTACTACACTACAGGAAGGTGTTTGAAGCGGTAAAGAGCACTATAGGTTGTTTGATGTCCGCAATATAAGTGTTTTAAGCTATCTCGGAGTCAACTTAATGTATGAGATGTTGTGTGAATTTATTTTAATCTACATCAAAAACAATAAAAAAATAGTTACATTATTTCCTATAGAAACATTACGCGTTTTCGTTTCTACATAAGCTTTACTGGCGAAGTTGCCAATGCGTTTTTTAAGATATCTAGTTTATTGCAGACGTAATTAAAATTAAAAATGGCTGCCAGTAAAATAGCTCTTAGCGATTAACTGTAGTGTCTAATGAGATACACTCTGCGGCCACGAGCAGTTGGCAGCGCTTATGCGAGCATACTTTTAAAAACAGTTTCCATTCGGAATTTAAACGTTCAGCCAGTTGTTACTTAAAACAGAATCATTTTAAAATATTGTTACGAGAGTTATATGGCGTTGTTAAGCATTTTTTGCAGAACTGCATTATAGACGCAAAAAATGTCCATTCGCTATTACTGGTAAATATTATTAATGGCATAAAAAAATAATATTAATCATTTACGCGTTCACTACTAATAATAAATCTACTGTTTAAACTGCTTTAAAACGTTGAACAAAAATGTAGAAAGGTAAATACCTAAACCGCGTTGATATGTCGTTAAAAATAGTATTATTTTTTGACCTTTCTTTACAATAATGTCCTCTATTTTCATTGTTCTATACACCTACAGAGGGCGTGATAATGAGCAATGGAAAATCTTAAACTATGTGCTTTCGGAAATTAGATTGGTTCCGAATTCGAATGTACTATCAAGATCAAAAATTTAAAAAAAGATATTCTGTTTACTATCTTAATTTAAAAATAGTTTCCAAATCAAAAAATAAAAAAAACTTTTATAATGTTCATGTGGGTAGTTAAACATTTATTCCAAAGTATCCCTTATATAGCCGAGAACCCTTTGATGTTACGTGTACGATGTACGTTAACGCAGAGGTTGCTGTAGCTATGGCTATCGCTCCTTTGAGCCGTTTATTTTTACAAGCACGGTAAAAGGACGCCCAAGGGATATTTTTAAATTTCTTTTATAAACCAAACACGATCGCATGAAATCTTCATTACAGAATTAATGAATGTTTAGAGTAATAACGTTCATGTGATAAATCGGTATTATAAAATATGCGTGCTTTAGAACGTTTTGATTATTTTTAGACCTAAATGTAAAAACTAAAAATATACAGCGTTCAAAAGTGGTTTTTTTTTATAAACAGTAGACGCATAATTGTATTTTTCATCATCATCATTACAGCCATTGGAAGTCCACTGCTGGACATAAGACTCCCTAAGAATGGGCAAACGTGTTGGCAATCGCAGAGTGCAGCTTTCGCAACGGGGATGCTGCTGACCATCACCGCCCTGTGCATTTAAGCTGCACTGTTTCGGATGGATAAACCGCCATCAGTCGGTTGTCATACCTCAGTCGCTTCTTACGATACCGGGTGCATTGGGAGGACTACTCTACTCTACCGGCACCTTACGGAAAATTACCTCATAGGTATTATGAATAGTGAAAACATAAATGTATTTTTAGATATTTCTTTTGAGAACAGTCGTGGCTTTTATTTTCGTTTAAACCAAGGTTTTGCGACGATCGTCGTGGTAGGTTCTGGCAACACTTATAATCCTTTATTTAAATTTAACTCGACACATATGACTTCTTATACATTAACATTACCTAACTCTGAGGTCACTTAATGCACTAGTTGTACGGACATCAGATAACAGAAATCAATACACATTTTTAACATCCTGCGCATAACAAATATCATCATATAAATGTTTGTCCTGGGTGGGGATCGAATCTACGACCCTTGGCGCATTAAATAGGGTCACTACCAGCTGCTCACTACTAGCGCTATCGGGCCCATCAAAATATATAAATCTATGTAAACGCTATCTATATATCACGAATGATGTAGGCCTTAGTATTGGGGACGTCCTACTAACCGTATTTATACAATTCTGAGAAACAAAATTTGATCTGTTGTAAGAAATCGAATCGCAGGTGGCCTGGATAAATAAAAGTATGAACACATAATGGTTTCCACACAGCAGCGCCTCCATAAACTATTTATTTATACCACGCATTAAATGACTGTTAACGCACAAAAAGGGTTTTCGAATTGGGTCACGCACGAATGTTAAGTGTCTATAAAATTTGCAATTTAAAGATTTTTCTTCCATTAAATCGAATTTCGCAATCATTATGTTAACGACATATAAAAAAAACACTAAGTATTTAAACTTTTTGTATTTTAATTATTTTAACGTTGAAAATGAACATATGTTTGAGATTTTTTGATATTTAATCATTTACTCATTTTTATTTATGTTTATATGGAATTGTAGAAATGTAAGTAAAACAATAGTTTAACTTAAAGCAGACTTTTATTTATTTAATCAGACGTTTTTTTTATACACTGCACAATATCGGCCATGACAGTGCGGAGAGGAGTGTTACCAACATAACAAAATAGAAAAATATTACATTGCTACCAACACCCCCTCTCAATGTAATACACCCTTACAGTCACATATTTATTCATACAAACCACAGTTTTTAATAAATCTTAACAATAAATTTTTATTTAATGCTTTTGTGAACATATCTGCGGTTTGGTCTTCAGTTTTAATATATTTTAACATTAATTTTCCACGTTTAATCAACTCTTTTATGAAATGATATCTGATATCAATATGTTTTAATCTTTTGACACTTTCAGTATTCGCTACCATTATAGCACTCTGATTGTCACAATATATTGTGACAGGACACACTTTTACAATATTAAAATCTTTAAGCAAATTAATCAACCAACATGCTTCGCTAGTAGCCATACTTATAGCTATATACTCTGACTCGGTAGAAGATAGACTGACACTGGCCTGTTTTTTAGATGACCATGAAATTAAGCAATCTGCGAACTTAAAACAGTATCCAGTTGTCGACCTTCTATCCTTCAAATCCCCTCCCCAATTTGCATCACAGTATCCCACTAATAAGTTGCTATTACATTTGTAGACAAGTTTGTAATTTATTGTATGTTTTACATATCTTAACACTCTTTTTAAGGCAGTTAATAAAACATTATTTGCATTATTTTGATATCTGCTCAGAATTGACACAGCAATACACAAATCAGGCCTTGTTCCTAATACAGCATACGACAAGCAACCTATAATTTTTCTACATTTATTTTCAATGTTTTTATCAATCACAGAATCATTGTTATCTTCTAATATTTTAGTGTTAAAGTTCAGATCCATTGGTGTACATATTTCTTTACAATTTTGCATATCAAATTTTTGCAATACACTTTCCAAATATTCCTTTTGATTAAGTTCAGTGATCCCTGTAACTAAATCTTGTTTTACATGAATACCTAAGAAATTTGAAACTAATCCCAAATCTTTCATTTTGAATTCATTATTTAATAATGACTTAAGGTCACAAATCTGCTTTTGATTATTTCCAAATATTAATAAATCGTCTACATACAGTAAAACATATGTTCTGGCGTCGCCTTCACATTTTGTGTACAGACATGAATCACTTTTTGATTTTACAAAACCTTGTTTCATAATGACTGAATTAAATTTGTCATTCCAATATTTGGGTGATTTTTTTAACCCATATATAGATTTATTTAATCTAACAATATTTTTATCACCACAATATGCACCTTCAGGCAATTCTAAATACACTTTTTTATCAATTTCTCCATATAGGAAGGCACCTGTAACATCCATTTGACTGATCGGCAAGTTTAATTTTGCTGCTATACAAATAAATAACCTGAAAGTTGACAATTTAGCTACTGGTGCATATAAATCACATAGTTCCATTGTATCACACTGCTCAAAACCTCTCGCCACTAGTCTCGCTTTATATTCTACATTACTATTAGAGTTTTTGATTTTAAATACCCACCTACTACTTACAGTCTTATCAGTTACAGGTTCTTCACAAATAGTCCAAGTATTATTTTCTTTGAGGGTATTCAATTCTCTCTGCATTGCTTCTTTCCATTTACTCGCATCTTTCCGTTGCATGGCATCTTGGTAAGTCTTCGGTTCATTTCCCTCAACATAGACATGATGACACTTGTAAAATGAAGTCTGTTTCCTAATTCGAGTACTCTTCTCACGCGTCTGTATCTCTCCATTATCATCATCGCTGAATTCGTCATCACTGGAACACGGTATGTAGACACTGTCACTTTCGCCAGACATATTAAGGGTCTCCTCTACCTTTTCCTCTTCAGTCTGTGCTTCTTCTTGACTAATGACCTTCTTCTCCTCCATTGTAGTGTCCAGTATAACTAATTGTTCCTTCTGTTTTTCACCTTTTTCTAGAAATATGACATCTCTTTTAACTTCAACAGTGTTCTTTTCTGAGAAGAATATTCTGTAGCCCTTGACATTTTCCTCGTAGCCGACCATGACTGCTTTCTCCCCTTTTGGATCCCATTTTCTTCTCTTCTCTTTTGGAACATGGACATACACAGGACTTCCAAAGACTTTAAGGCCTGTTATATCAAAATGTTTGCCTGTCCACGTTTCATATGGGGTCTTTCCGGTTTCATTGCTTTTACTTGTTCTGTTTAGTACAAATGCCGCAGTATGAACAGCTTCTGCCCACAGCTTCTTAGGTAGACCTGCTGCACACAACATTGTACGTGCTGATTCTATTAGAGTTCGATTCTCTCGCTCCGCCTTGCCATTTTGTTCAGGAGTATATGGAACCGTGGTTTGATGGGTTATTCCACGTTTCTCAAACAGATTTTGAACCTCTTTGTTCATGAACTCTAACCCATTATCACTTCTAAAACACAATACTTTGTGTTTGGTTACATTTTCAGCCTTGTACAAAAAGTTCTCAATACACTTCTTAACTTCATCTTTGCCTTTAACAAAGTAAACTGACCTGTAGTTAGAGAAGTCATCTTTTAGAATTACGAAGTATCTGGATCCTCCCACGGACGGCACCTCCATAGGCCCGCACGTATCTGCATGTATTAACTCACATGGCCTACTCGTTTTATTTTCACTGGCACTGAAAGGCAAACGATGTATTTTGCCCTCCAAGCAACCCTCACAATCAAAGTCAGAGTCTTTCACTTCAATGTTGTTGTTTTTAAGCACCATTCGCACATACTGTAAGTTTTGATGAGCAAGTTTTTCGTGCCACTCTTTAAGTCCAGATTTCACTTCAATCGCGTTCGCTATCTCACATTTGTAACGCACGTCCATATAGTACATATCTCCGTTACGACTCGCTACGGCACTCACAGTATTTCCTTTGTAGATTTTACACAAGTTATTGTCCATTTTAACAACATAACCCCTCTCTGTAGCGCATTTGACAGATAACAAGTTTGTTTTCAATTTCGGAACGAAGAGTACATTGTCTATGGTTGTGTTTACCCATCCGCGGCCGTTGTAGACCTGTACCGCCACCTGTCCACACCCGAGCGCACTAATCTCCTCGCCATTTCCGACTATCACTGTTTTATTGTTCATCGTTAAGTATGTTGCAAATAGGTTACGATCACGGCACATATGTTGGCTAGCGCCTGAGTCCACTAACCACTTAGATTCTTGAACGTTACTATTTGAGTTCATCACCATAAATGCATTACTCGTACTGTCTTTTTTCCGATTCTTCTTGAAGTAGCACTCACTTTTAGTATGTCCCATTTTTTTACAATAATAACACTTTTTAACCGGTCTATTGTCATGTCCCGAACCCTTGTTTTGATTACACTCACTTTGATAGTGTCCCAGCTTATTGCACTTATAGCACTTAATGTTTTTCTTAGCTACAAACGCTGATGCTGACGAGTTTTGCGGCTCCTTGTCGTTAATACGTTCTTCTTCAATCAGTAATCTCGCGACAAGATTTTCTAGCGTTTGTTTATCGTCGGGCGCGGACTCCCACGCCGACACAAAATGTTTATAGGCATCTGGAAGAGACATTAGCACTTTTGTTATTACGAATCTTTCTGAAATGTCTTCTCCCATCTGTTTGAGCTGATTTCTTAATTCCTCTATTTTAGATAAGAACATAGACATCGCCGTGCCCTCCTCGTACTTGTATTGGAAGAAGCGTTGTTGTACGATATGTATACTTGTTTCAGATTTTTGCTCATACACGCTCGCAAGTTTTCGCCACATTTCGGCTGACGTAGTACATGTTATGATATGCATCATCACGCTTTCTGACATTCTTGTAACAAGCCATGATTGAGCCTTCGCGTCTTTCTTTTCCCATAAAGCCTTCTCAACCGCCTCCTTCGGTTTCACCCTGCTTCCGTCTGTCACTTCCAGTAAGCCTTGACTCCGTAACAAAACGATGGTTTGGAATTTCCAAATATTCCAATTGGATGTTCCCTCGAGCTTTATGTACGTTTGGAGTTTCAAAGAATTGTCGTCCGCCATCTTCCTGTCTGTTCGTCCCGACCTTGCTTCAATCACTCGCAAGTATTTTTTTTCTTCCCGCCGGTTTCTAACCTCAACCACACGCGGACAATTTTCACTTTTTGGTTTTTGACGAAAAAAAGTTTGATTGTTTTACTTTTTCTCAGGATTATGTGCCTGGGCCCATAACCTGTAGAAATGTAAGTAAAACAATAGTTTAACTTAAAGCAGACTTTTATTTATTTAATCAGACGTTTTTTTTATACACTGCACAATATCGGCCATGACAGTGCGGAGAGGAGTGTTACCAACATAACAAAATAGAAAAATATTACATTGCTACCAACAGGAATACTTATGCAATCATTAAGTAATCATAGTAACACAAAATTCTTAAAAATAATTACAAAAAAGGCCAACCGTCACTTAGAACGTTTTTACATCAAGGAATGCTATATTTTACTATCATCAATATGTGAACAAATTATTTAGAATAACTTCTAGAAAATACATCAGACAACAGGGTACAATCAATATGAAATTATTGCAATTGATGTTCTACTGTTTCTATAATAATAATTTAATATTTGAGTAAAATATGAGTCATATTGTTCTTTTGAAAAAAAAAAGCAAGCATACTCGTAAAGTAAGATAATTTTCTATCAATTACTCAACTACTGTACGATAATCGATTGGTGTTTCTCTAATCCGAATTGATCCTAAGAGAACCTATTGGCCACAGTGACTTGGATGTAGGTATTAATTTCCTCGTATCTGCAAACAACGGATGTTGCCTTTGTCTTGGAACATGTTGGGAACAAACCTAGTTTAGTTTCCGTTGCACGGCTCGTGCTATTTGCGGTATGGGCTGTTGATTGGGAAATGCACAGCTGGTTGAACTGGAAGATTTAGTTAAGGTGAGATTTTGGTTGTGGTCACCTAGAAATAAACTTTGTGTAGTTAGCATGAATAGGTACAAACATTAAGACTTTGTAAAAGTGAATTACAAGTCCATTAATTCTACAAATAATAGTAGACGTTATTTTTTCAAGGACTAATTTTATATAGACAAGCGCTGATTGTATATGAAATTTTAAACATCAAAACTCTTACATTTCTCTCTTTGATGGACCTATGCTTTTAAAGTAAATATAATTATTTTTATGAAATAATGTTTTTTTACTGATTCAGGGGAACTGTGGTAATCTCCAATTATTATTAAAAAATAACCGATAAGGGCGGTATACCATCCGAAACAGCGTAGCTAAAATGCATTTGCGGCGGGGGTGGGAAGCTTCATCTCCGTCACCCTCGGCCATAGCCACCCTACTAGCGCAGAGAGGCAGTTATCGGCATTAATCCCCCAAAATTACATAGACCTATTAGACCAAGTCCTGCACCCAACAACAGTGGTGGACATCCAACGGCTAATAACAAAAGATAATCTCTAGTTAACATGTCTCAGTTTGATTAGGCGGATATCTGTGGACAGGTGTGTTATATTGAGCACAATCCACTTAAGGGATGATTTTCGATAATATATTTTACACGTATTTCATTAGTACTTTTATTAAAGAAACTTCATATCGAATTTCATTCGATAACTTAAAAACAGCAAAGTTTTATACTAACTTTGCACCTTCGTTTTACCCTTTGGAGGATTTTTAAAATTACAAGTAATAGTTACTCAATATATATTTGGTTTTTATGCGTTAAATTTTTTTTAATTTCGAATTTCATATTAAAGATACCTTTTCCTAGAAAAAAAGCACCTTAGACAAGTTGAATTATTTCTAGTAAACTCTCTTATAATCTTTCACGTAGTCTTTAATATAAAATTCTGCATTTTTCATATGACCATACGCATAAAACCAATTGTCCAACTGTTTGTTGTTCCAATTAAAGTTAAAAGGAAATATAGATTCCTTAAAAGTGCAAAATATCACGTCTTTGTTGCCTAGCCACAGGTTACTGTAGTTAATAGCTGCGAAGAATGTTAGATTAATGTTGATAGACAATGAACAGGATAGCTCGTTCCATAATAAATGCCTATTACGGCACACCAAAATTTACTAGTCTGTTTACATTGTTGGTATCGTATGGCTTCTCTGAAATACTTTCGACATTGTTCCTGTGATGATGACCTGCTTATTGTTTTCTACAGTTTACTACGTTATTTTATTGATTATTTTTATAGTTGTGGGTGGACGTAAATAAAATAAAACCTTAACGTGAACCAACTGCAATATTTCTATTTTTATTGTGTTATAATACTAAGTTACTCTACCTTTTTGTGAACTTTATACTTTAGCGACTCTTAATTAATTTTGTTGTAATTGGACACTGAAACAGAGAATGCTTCTAAAATAATATGGGAATTATACGCTTTCAATATATTTCTGATGGTTTTTTTATATGAAAAGGTGTAAAAAGATTATAATACTTAGATCCTGAAATTATGGAAAATACAGAGTTATATAAGAGTTATACAGATTTGATAGGTAAAATCGGCTTAGATACTTTATGAAGTTCTTTATGAAGTATTTTCATTCTTGTCTGATCCAAATTAATATAATAAATGCGAAACTAAATTTCTTTGTTTGTCATCTCATCACGCTTTTTATTATGAATAAATCTTCTTGAAATTTTGCATATAAAGCTGAAAATACGAAAAATAACCGTACTATTCCTGTGGAAGGTACAAAAAAAGTATTCAGTTTCAGTACTGCAAAGTTAATTTTAGTACTGCATTAAATGATTGACGATTTAGATAATACATAGTAATAATAATAAATAGATTAGACAGCGCTTAGCTGAAAAGCTAATTTAATCAGAATATCCAAATCCAATCAAATGTTTTCCATCTTAAAGTAATATCTCATCTTAAGTTGTATTATAAATGGTAGGGAGTATATTTTTTAACTATTCATGCTTTATCTACTTAACGGATTTCCGTGTTTCCATGTGAAATTGGTGAAGTCGCGGGTAAAAGCTAGTTTGCCTACAAAACATCCCACTCTAAATCTAACTGTTTTAAAATCTAATCTACAGAAGTTTCTTTTAAAACTGCTACTATCCGTTTTTCGATTTTGTCTTTAATTTTTGGGTTAATTAATATATTTCTTTAATGCAAAAATTGCAGGTCAATTTGACCTATATAACACATAACCGGTACGACGTCCACATTTTAGAACATTAACAAGCAGATAATCTTTTATATTTTAAATATTTTCCCTTTACACGCTTAGAAATCTCAGCCACTTAACAAACAGTCGGCATGCGACGTGAAACGAACTAAGAGGCACTAAACGAGCACTTTTCCTTGAGTGCCCGCGAGCCTAAGTGTTAAACCTTAGGGGGCTCTTACAGCTGAAAGAACAAAGCGATTTTCTCGTTGGTCATTTCGAAATTGGAATCATTGCACTAGATCTTTATATTCCTTAAATACTAAGCCAACTGTCGCGTTCATTACTAAAAAGGAATTAATAATATATATTTAACATTAACATAATTTGCAGTACAGTTAAGCCGAATTAGTCCTATGAAGCTATGTTGATAAATTTAAGGCAATTGGACTATTTATAGAAGTGATATGAGAAACCATTATTTGTTAATGTTTACTTTTTTTATCATAAAAAAGTCAATGTATAAAACTCGAACTGTTTTTGGATTAAACCTTTGTAAAGTATTAAAAATTGGTGTTCACGATCAATATTACTATAATATGTATGTCAAATACTGTTTCCTATACAATAAAAAGAAGTTCCATTTGTTTATTGAACACTGATACTGTTCTAAAAATTAAAAAAAAATAGCTTCTAAAATGATTTTTTATTAGAACTCTCTTACATGTTTTGTATACATTGTTCCAACAACAATCGTTCATCAGTTTGTCTTATTTAGATCTGGCAACTATCAAGATCGAGTTACATTGGGCCTTGACGAATGGCAGTTTGTTTGTATCATAGTCTTCGCTAATTCTCGGCTATTAGGTTTCACTCGAGTCAGTGACCCGTTGACCTCATTCCGAATCGATTGTATGCGTTGTCCTTTATTTGAACGCGGTTGCATGCCACGAGTACTTAATGCCATACATTTACTAAATTAAAAGCGTACATGTGACGAGTTTGTTAATGGCTAAATGGCTAAATAGACTTTAGTAAAATTGTGTTTGTCATTCGTTCATTTTCATTGAGCAATGGCGATTGCGCTTATCCTATTACGCAATGTTTTAGCTCTGTGGATTAAGGGATTACGTAAAGTTAAATTAGTTTATTTTATCTCGCACTAGCGACCCACCCGGATTCGCGCGCGTGCGTGCAAACAGGACAAAAAATGGTTTTTGTGGGTTATTCCTAAAAGATACACATATTTCGTCGCGGACTTTTTTGTAGACCTTTTTAAGGTATACATTAAATACACTTCTTCATCTCGTCGGGTTCAATCAGCGTTTGCAATGTATTCGCATAAAAAGATGTTTATTTACGATATTTCATTAGAAACTTTTAAAACTATCAGTGTTTCTCTATTATATTATGCATTTATTATACATATAAACCTTCTTCTTGAATCATTTTATCTATAAAAAAACTTCATCGTAATCCGTTCATGGTTTTAAAGATATAAACATACATAGGGATATAGGGAGAGAGAAAACGATTTGTTTTATACTATGTAGTGATAAGTAATCATTTCACAAAATTATCGTTTAGACTGGCTGATCAGAACGTTGAAATGGTAATGGGCAGGACACATAGTAAGCAGAACCGACGGCTGGTGGAGTCTTATGGTTCTAGAATCAAGACCACGTGCTAGTAAGCGCAGTGTAGGAGGTCCACCCACAAGGTGGACAAACGATCTGACTGGTGCCGCACTATCACGTAGTATGTATTATACAATATTTAGAGAGGCCCAGTCGTATGTCCGGCAGCAAAAATCCTGCCCCTCATATGATAATGAAGATTGTTAGTTATTCTGCAGCGGGCAACAGCAAAATTGTTACCCATACAATTTAAGGAGTCTTGTCAATTTTGTTCAAATCCATAATATATAAATTATAATACATTTTCACGAAAAATTTTTAGTTTAGGTAAAATTTTCACATGGCATATTTAAATAGAAAAAAATCGGCGAAAGCTAATTTTAAATGTGGATTGACCAAAACCAATCGTGTACAAAAACACACCAAAGAAAAATGCGAATAGTTGGACATACAATTGTCAATGTTGATATTGAACCGTCACAACCTGCTGTTGTCACAACATGTTTATCAAGTTTCAGAATTGCCTTTCCAGCATACATTCCAGCAGTCGGCAAACACATTACGATCGATCGCAACTTTTTACTCAGCTGCAATTACATTTGACGATAAATAAAATAAACTGGACAGAAGTCTACGTTTTCCTTTATACTCTCAATGCAACTTTGACAGTGAATAAACCAGTTATGGTCAGACTGTGCCAACCTCTACCAACCCACATCGAGGTGCACTGGAATTTTCTCCATCTCATAATAGATACGTTTCACTTCACAAAAAACGTTGCGCATTCAGGTGGCTTTCCGTACTCCTGCGAACTGGGAATTAATTCTCTTAATAACTGGAAAAACCGAGAGCCAACCTCAATTAAAGAGCGGTAAAGTTATTTGCCCTCTGAAGAAGGGAAATGGGAGTTTGCAGAGATGTGTCGTGAATGTGATAACGGTAATTTTCTCTTTTAATCTGTGATTACGAATTTTGTATGTTTTAATTACCTCATTAAGATGTAAATAATTTAATATTTTCTATTGCTATAAAATTTTTGCAACTATATTTTTATTAAGTTCTATATACCTTATAGGAATTTTAATAAAAATAGAACATTTATCATATTTTTTTATCCAATACAACTATAAACTTTTTCTATAAACATTTCTACTGGATCATAGATGAAATAAGAACTAATTTTAAACATGAACTACGGACAAAATAAACGACAATAACGCCTATTCAATTCTTGAATACAATTCAATATTCAATACATTCACAACCTCGTTGCTGTCCTCGAAAGATATGGCGTACCATTTCCATACAAAAGGTGGGCTAGCAAATGTACGAAATTAGGTCAAGGTTGGCAGAATCGAAGCTTTAGAACATCAGGGCCGGGGCCCATCTGCAAACAATCGTGTCGAGATATGTCTTCACTGGTTTTGACTGACTGTACACACAGTTCCGATCTACAATATTAATATAAATGATATTTTGAACTACTAACCAATACTTGTATGGAATTGAAGATTCTAGTTAGGCTCACGTTTTAATAATTAGAGAATTTTGAACTCTGAAATGTGGAAAAAAATATAATTATAATTTTAATTCAAATTGTTTAATACTTTTGCCACACATGAATACATGAAAGGAATAGCTTTAGAGCTATTCAGTAATAAATCCAACCTTGAAATAGAATTCATATAAAGAAGTTTATGTCATTAGCATGCAATTAACGTCAATTAGTTTATTTCACTTCCACACTGATGAGTGTGGAAGCGAAATAAACTAATTGACGTTAGGAGCGCGATGCCACTGGCTACCGAAAACACTATATTATTAAACATCTAGAACTAGGTTTAGTCAGTTTAGTAAGCAGTTTTATAGAGCGCGATATGCTCTTTCTTTCTTAACCTAAGATTTAACTTGTATCATAATATTTACTCGTGCATGCACGCCAATTATTTGCGCGTTGGCAACTGCATCGCTGTTGACATTGATGCGTTCACGCAGCTGCCACGTCCAAAGAAACTTTGGCATGCCCATTAGAAATGCCTGCGGTGTCAATAGGGTACATGGGCATTGAATTTTGTTCTGACCTATAGTTCTCACTGTTCGTATTTGGTTAATGCACATAATGGCGAGTTCTATTTCAGATATACTTCGATTCACCTACTATTTATGGTAATCATATCTACCGTTGGACTTACACTGAGGAGATAAGATTGAAAAGAGGTTAAAGTTTTAGATCATCATCGTATCAGCCATTGGACGTCCACTGCTGGACATAGGGCTCCCCAAGAATGGGGGAATTTTGCTTAAAATTGCCACGCTGGACAAGCCCGGTGGTAATCACGTAGCGCAGCTTTTGCGACGACGACGCTGCTGTCCACCCCCACCTTGTGTATTTGAGCTACACAATCATCTCATGAAATCTGGTACAAGGGCCGATAACGTTCGGCTTTGGGAGATATTTGTCTAGCATCGCTGTTTAGTTTCGAATGTAATAAAGTAAACTGGTAGAGAGGAGTACAATGCAGCCTCTGCGGATAAAGTGCACTATTTCAATTTTCACTACACATTTTTAGGGCTAACATATATTATTATTTTAAAGCTCTTTTCCTTAAACATTTTGCTGGTCATTCAACTAAGGCGGCATGTAGATATTTAATGATTCTGCACGCATATCTCCTAGAGTCCCATATAAGTGACAGTACGAAAAAGGAAGGCATCTATTACATCAAATGAATAATAACGTGCAAGCATACTATACGAATAAGGTTCTAGCGCGAGGACCTAGTAAGGTTGACATGATTTGAGGTGAGTTTCAATTTCTTTGGATATCAACTCATGTCACTGATAACTGACTGCTAATATTCATTATTTTTACTAGTTATTAGAACCTTGTTACTATAAAATTTATAAAATCAGAAATTATTTTAATTTTTGTGAGGCTAAGACGACAAACAAGCATACGATCAGCGTGATGGTAAACGTCAGCGTCGTCTATAAATTCTTGTTTCATCACAAGGATATGACTAGCGAGTTGTCAACATTGTAAATTGATGTTATTATTTCACATCACCTACATACATTTTTCCAGCCCTTCTCACTCTTCAAATCGGAATACAGTAATGCGAGTATGGTACCGATGTAGATGACCTTTGTATGAAGTCTACCTCTAGTTCTTTCGTAGATTATTAATGTAAACTGCACTTTAATAATCTAGGTTTTTGTATAATTTGTTTATTGGTTTATTAATTATATAATCTCTTATGATCAGATGACCTAATCGTACAACAAATTTTGTTGTAAGATCATCCTAATTGAATAATTAAGGCTCTATGGGGTGGTATGCAAAATTTCATTATTTTTTATTTATTTAGACCAACCAACATCTGTTCGCAATATTACCAATAAAAAACATCCATTTAAAAATTAATGCACGCTTATTGCGACAGACACTTAAAAGTTAGCATCTCATGCAGTAAGAGCGTACAATGATAATACAAACAAATAATGTCTGTAACTCGTACATAGTGTAAGATGCCTATCATGTTTAGTTTGTAGACAACTGAGTATATTTTATTTTTATTGGGTATATGTGTCGTGGTTTTTGTGTGAAATCATTGTAAAAGCTCAAGGCCCTCGTAAGTCTAGGAACGGGGGAAACCAACAAACAATAATTTAAGCCAATATTTCTATTCTATCAGGTGCGCGTCCGCGAGTTCTACATCGCGATGCAGCGTTGCCCCTACATCCACGAGATGAAGGAGCGGCTGCTTGGCGCGCCAATCGAAGCGACAGAGTCGCGCGACAGCGGCGACCCGCGCGAGAAGCCGCGTGACCCGCCGCGTGATATCCGCGGCAACCGCGAGCACGACCAGGTCGGCACCATCGTCAAAGTGAGAATCACCCCATTTTCATTTGCACTTGCTCCGCAGGTTTATATATCTTTGACAGGGAAATAGTTAATACTCTTCAAGGTGTCAACGATACTAGATTAAACAAAATACTAGTTGCAACCGTTGCCGCTTCTTCATCTCTTCATATAATTTAAAAGAATTATATTAGATACCTGAACAAAAATTGAAGAGCGCGTGAAAGGCTTCACCAACTATTTATGTTTCCATAGTGAACCACAGGCACTTTGGAAGTCAGTTGCTTTTCTATGCAATAAAAAGTATTACTTTTTCATGGTTTTATACATATTACTATTCATTTATATCAGACTTATAATAACGATTGCGCTGCTTAGATAGAACTGGTAAATGAAAGTTAATAGGTCATTTCAATTTGTGAACGTTAAATAAGACATAAGACAAAAACAACTCGTAGCTTGTACGTTTTATATATTAATATGTGGAACAGTTTCCAAAAGCAAGATCTTTTCTTTATCTTTTGTACTTCTGTTTCGTATACAGTAATAATATTGTCAGACTTTTTTACAGGTGTTCCATACTTGGTCAATTATGTCTACTATAAGTTAAGATTAATTCTATGAAAGTAATAATATGGGTGATTTTAAATGCAATAATTAAACAGGTCTATTAAAATAAATAATTCGTAATGATATTATTTGACAAAAATAAAAATATTACTTAACAAAAATCAACTCGTCTCAAGTGTCAGGCGGGACTCAACCCGCATTTTTTCCATACCGAAGGATTGTACTAGCATTATTCTACCCAGTTATTTCTGTCAGCGCTATTTCTTCAATGTTGTAGATAATACCTAATAACCTACAAACACTCAAATGTCATACTTTTAACAAGTTTAAAGCAATTGATAAAAAAGATTTAATTTTGAGAGGTTTTTTATACTTACAAAATGGTGAATTATATTTAAGATGATATTAACTAGAAGTTAATTTTTCAGCACCTCTTAGACAACCTCTTAAAGTCAATAATTCGTATTAACTACTGTCAAAGATACAAATCTGCTATTTGAAATGCACAATATGAAAAATGTACTGTGCACCTTGTATGAGTTGAGATATATATTCAAAGTACGTTGACTATATTATATTTAGTGTGACTTTTAATATTCTTGTATCAATCATGCACTTTACAGCAAACGTCGACATTGGATTTAACAATTGTGACGGTAATATAATAGAAGTTAGATAGTTTTTCCTATTGTGTTTGCTATTAACAGTTATTTAGACGGAGAGGTTAAATTGTGTTTGCTAAAATGTATATTTTTGTTTTTAATAATAATATTTTTAACACAACTATATTAAGTTCAGATAACCCTTTCGTCTAAAAACATAAAAACTTTTGCTGTCTATACAAACCTATATGGAACAATCAATAATGTATTTGTTACAATAAATAATATATTATATGATAAGGCAGCTAAAGATTAATGCACTACCATAAAACATTTAGCTGATTGTGTGTTGTAATTAGATACTCTTGATTAGAGAATTTGACCTTACTTTCTTCTAGTTTTCATCTAGTATATATACTCTTTAAATAAAACTACGACATCATTTTTAAGCTTAGGTTTGGTTTTATTCTTCATTGTTATTTTTATCCTGTCTGTAACTTTATCTCATAGATAAATTATAATTTGCTCAATTCACTAGCATATTTAAAGATAGACAGCTATTTGTAATACGCGTGCAATGTAATAAATGTTTTGAACAATCGTTTCATGTTTAGTGATTTGAAAGCTTCGTGTGCAGCGTAATTGTAGCAACCATGACAGTGTCAAAGCAAAAATAGCAGCGATATATAAATGTAAAATAAATGCACGGATTTCGCTGTCCCAGGCAAAGAGTCTGTGATTTCCATAAAATTTCTATTCACACTTCGTTGTAAAGTTCTAATATCATTTGTACTGTAGTGATCTAAGGATGGCATGTCTGATAGAGAAATCTGACCGTACATTTTTGTTCTTCTACTTCTTCTGTTTGGTACTATTTGCTTTTTATTTGAGTAGGTAAATTTATTTTAAGTTTGTTTACTTACACCTCAAATTTTCAGCTGAATTCCGACGGGTACGGTTCCCATACGTCGCCGGCGCGCGCGCCTCTCGTCGCCGACGAGTGCGAAGCGCCGGCGGACGAGACAGACGCGTTAAGTCCTACGGACGCCATATTGCGGTATCGGGCTTGCTGTCAGCCGGATACAACACCTAAAAATGCCAAGTAAGTGCTTATGACTTATATTTCATTTATTGCAAAAAGCACGCCAGCAGCGATGTAGCTGAAGATGGTAAGGAGTCGGGTTGAAAACCATGGGACTCCCACTATTAAAATAGACTTGTTAAGTAAAAATCCATTAAAAGGGTGCAATCCTCATGTCATAAAATAATAAGACTTGTTGTCATGAAGTTTTCGTCCGATAAAGTTTCACAATCACGACTGTTCATTAAGAAACGGAAAGAAGTTGGATTGCGTAGGGATACAGTTAAAAACTTTATCATATTGTTTTGGTGCCGGTGAGGAACAAACACATTCAGTTTAATTTGTAACCAACTGCTTGAATCCTACGTACGTACATGAATAAATGCACGATATGAGATTCGTCAAATGAATTATTTATATGCCGAACCAGCCATAAATTAAAGCCGTGAAACCATAAACAGATTAAGTATTTGCCGAGAATTCATGCCACTACGGAATAGGTACTATTGAATTCGATTCGAGTAAGCCTTCAATGGTTAAGTTTAATGTAATGTTTATAGAAAAAAATTTACAACAAAGTCGATGGTATAAGTAGAAAAAGACTAGCTTTTGTGTTTCGCCTATTTGTTGTAATATTTGACCTCTAAACTTTAGTCAGGTAGTGTAGGAAATACAAGGGCTCTGATTTGTGCTCCGTGGAAAGCTCAGCGGTTTACTAGAGTATTAAAAAAAAAATACGGGCGTATCCTTCCAGCTACTGATTCATATTAAAAATCAAAATATCGTGTTTTACATCTTGAAGATTTTATGTCGTGTATTTTCATAAGATTACGTCATCGAATCACAAGTAGTTGGGCCATACAACAAATGAATAAAGGGGAGGAAGCTGCAATCAAAGCATTCCCTGTCGCATGGATGGACAATCGATTAAATGGCTCCTATACATGGACAACACTAAAAAGGACACGTGTGCGTCCTTTGGCAAACAATATTGAAACAAACCTTATGACTATGGCGGTAAAGTTAAAAGTCGCAGTAATGCTACTTTGAGATATTTAAGTGTTCTGAAAGCGTTCGAGCATTGTGGAATGGGTCGTGGATGGGTCTCCAGGCGAAAGAATACCGTTATAGTAGGAAGATATTCATAATAATATTCATCAGACCTCCTACTGGGTGGAATAAACAGTTTTCTTGTATAAAGGCTTATTACAAAGTGATGTGGGATATTTGTAAGTAAAAAAATATTCAACACAATATCATTTCTGTTTTATATTTTTTGTTTTAGAAATATAGTACGGTATCAGACGCTTCAACTAGAGAGTATGTATAGTATAGTGTAGTAATATATATATGTATATATAGTATATATACCTCAAGTAATAGTCGCTATATTTTTTTCATAATAATATATATTACAAGATGTACAAGACAACGTTTATCGGGCTAGATAATAATAGTTGTTATCATAAGAAAAGACTTGTTTTATATTTTTATATGTAACAAAGAGGCTAAAACACAGTTGCATCAATTTTGGATTTTTTTTCACTAACAGAAACATTCTTTGGAATAACATAGGCTATAATATTAAATTCATGAGAAAATCAGAGATCTCTATCTAAATTTGTATTTTGGTATATTTCTAACTACTACGCTGATTCAAAAAATTATTTTACTAATATAAAGTAACATTTTCAATAAGTAACAAAAGTTGTATTTTATCTTCATTTTCTCACGGGAAAGGAGGTAAAAAGCACGAGGTTGAAACCACGGAGTACTGCTAAAAAGATAAAATGTTTTAGGCATTACTCACGACGTAATTAACCCGACGTAAAATGAAAATTATAATCCTTGATAAAGTTACAAAAATAAATTCTGGCAAAGTAAGGAAGAGCTTAATTCGTTTTTTATCAATAAAGAAAAAAACCACCTCCATCGTTACAAAACCTTAATCATGAAGTATTGACTATATTATATGAGTAATATAATAGCAATGCTCTGTGGTTTCACTTTTCCGTAAGAATATGGATAAGAAATTTAATTATTGTTACTTGCTGATAATGTAACTTTTATAAATGAAAGAGCTTTTTAAATTGATGAGTTTATTTGTTATAAGTTTACAAATATAGAAATCCAGTATACATAAGTTTTTAACTATGTAATCTATATTTAGTTATACATACATATATATTGAGCCTAGATTATTACAATATGGTCATCGTTTCACGGCCCGTACATGTTCTAAAACCAGACAGTAATAAAACTATGTAACTATGCATTGTCTGCGCTACACACCAAGGTCAATTCTTCTGCATTATGTCATTCATAACTTTAACATAAATATTGATATAGCAACCACTATATGAAACGTTTCTAGCGTGGCCAATTAGTATTACTTGCGCAGAATTCTTAAGTAATTAGTTAAGAATTAATTCCATTAATGCCGTCATGTTTATGTTTGCCTTTAGTCAAAATGTGTAAGGTAAATAGACATTACATTTATTTGTATCCAATTCGCCGTATGCCGTAAGGTCTTAAGGGTCTAAGAAGGAGACCACGCGCCAGCATGCGCAGTATCAGACGTCCACCTAAAAATAACAAGGATAGACGATCTGCCTAGAGCCTCTGAATCACGCTCAATGCAAGCCGCTTACGAGTTCAATCAATCCTATCGGATCGGATAATGATGCATCCAATAGAATGATAAAATAAAAGGAATATGTGGAGAAGTAGAGATATATTACGTTTTATTTCCAATGGACCACTAATATTCTTCTAGCTTGAGGAAGGTCACAAGGAGTGCACATAGATAGATAAAATGCAAATATCATCATCATGATCATACCAACCATTAAAAGTGCACTGTTGGACATAGGCCTCCCCAAGAAAGGAGGTATGTTGCCCATAATTTCCGCGCTGGGCAAGCGTGTGGGCAATTGCAGAGCGCAGCTTTTGCGACGGGGATGCTGCTGCCCATCGCCGCCCTGTACATTTGAGCTGACTTTTGAGACGATCTTAGTCGCCTCTTAGGACACCTGGTACAGGGGGAGGTACTATTCTACTGTACCGGTACCTCACGGCTATTTGGCTCACGGCTTAATGCAAATATGCTTAAGCGTAATCGGATAATTACATTAATATAGGTATAATGCTTTCATGAATTTGTCAATGATTTCTGTCTATGACATTATAGAATTTTTTGACTTCGTTAAGTACTTCATAGAGTAAAATACAGACTGGAGGTGTTGTAATGCGATTTTCATAATAAAAAGCGTAATAAAACGCGTAGTGAAGTGGTATTAGATTTTTATTTATCGAGTAACCACTAAATTTAAATACTTTTTTAAATTACGCGTCATTATTCATAATATGCGTAGTTTTGACAGATTTGTGTAGATTGGTCTTATACTGTATCTACATAAAGTTCCTAAAATTACTAAGGTACAATACCTAAAAGGTTTTATTCAATGGAAAATGTAGACTTTTTATTTTAAGATAATTTATAATAAGAATAAACACCTTGTCTCAGGCTACTCGAGGCGTCTCGGTAGCACAATGTTTATGTAGTACACCGGCAAGGAAAAGACGCAGGTTCAAGTCCTGCCTGAAGCCTGAGACAAAAAAGAGAATTTAAAAAAATAATAATTATTTTTATATGTAGCGAAGAATTTTAAAACAATTTAGTCAATGTCATTCTACTACTTAATAAAGGCTCTAAAACGAATTATTTTTTACAGTTTTTGATCGACGTTTCAGTTATATTGAGGCAAACAAAAATAATGTATCAGGAATTTAAAAGCTTACAATTACTACACATACATTAAAAAATTGTTTGTTTTTTTTTACGTTCGGTTCCAATCCACGCAGTGTTTGGCCTTGCTTCTTGATCAAATGTATGATAACTGTTCACATGTATTAACACTACGCTAGATGTCACTAAATGTGATAAGGGTGTCGCTTGACTTCATGTAAAAATGGCAGTTATTTAGAGTTCCTGTTTTTGTCACATGACTTGCGCATGGCTTTGATCCCAGGACAAATATTTACATGATGATATTTGTGTTTGTTCTGGGACTGGACGTTAAAATATATATTTAAGTGTTATATTTGGGATTCCTCTGTTGTCTGATGTCACATAAGTGCTTTCATCGACTTACCTTGGAATCAGGTCAGTGTATAAGATTTTGTGTGAATATTATTATTATTTACATATTATGAATTTTAAGTTGACATAAATATTATACTTTTACATTAACCTATTAATGGTTCAAAACTATATTTACTTAATTTCTGACAATATCGAAAATTGTAATCGAAGAGAAAATAAAAATAGAGAAAAATGAATATAATTAAATTGAAATATTAAAATGACCGGTCCTGTATTTGTTAATTTTGATACGCACAATGAATTAAAATACAACACGCATTTGCTAACCACCTACACCAAATTTGTTCTACCTCAAACGCTGTAGCAAACCTTCTGGTTAGTAATTAGTTTTTCATTACTCCTGTGAAAATCGCTTCGTGAGTCTCTATTATTTATTTATATACGTGAATTGGGTGCGTGTATGTAAATATACGTACACACCTAATTCAAACATATAAAGACGAACCTTAGTATTTTATTGAAATTCCGATCAGTCACTCCCTTTTATTTTTCAATAAAGGTCTAAAAAGGTTTTTGTTGTTGTAATTTCCTCATCAAGAGTAAAGTAAAAAAGCAATAAATACTTAATCGTAAAATTAAAATAGTCTTAAAATAAGTAACGACTAATAAAAAACACAGGATTTCTTGAATTATTCTTCATTAGTACTTTCATCATATGCGTTGTGAGGTACCAGCAATGTAGAATAGTCCCTTTCCTTATACCAAGTGTAGTAAGAGGTGATTGAGGTATCCAATAGGCCGGGGATGGGCAGCAGCATTGATGTCGCGAAGATCCTCTTTGAGATTCCCTACGTTCCATAGCAAAAATATACCGACTGCTTTGGTGAAGGCTTCAGGAGAAGGTTCTTATAAGAAGAAACATTAAGAAAATTGAGCGGGTAAAAATAGAAAATTTACGAAATGAATTTCGGCAATGTAATTTTTTTGTGTATGTAAACTTATGGCATTTAAATTAACTGTCATTCATTGGATAATTGGCAAAATAGACAGAATAGCAAGCATTTTCACAAATATATTTTGAAAATTTTTAATTACTATTTCTTTTAATAGACTCATTTGAATTTAGTATTTATAGTTCAGACAAACCCATGCCTGTTGGATCAGCTAGTCTACATATATGAAGTAATATCTTACATAAATCAGCCACAGATTTCATTTACAGCATATTAGTGTAAACAAGGCCTAAATTAGGTAACCTACGGACGTCTAATTAGAACACTCGTGACTATTTTAACAAACGTTTGTTGCAGCGTCATACTAATCAATGTCTCAACAGCTGTCAACTGTTAAGTGCCAGCTTAGGAATAAGATGCGAATGCAAACCATGGCTGGGTTTAGTTTTAATATGAGCGGCGAGCAACGCTTTTTCTTTACGCCAGTAGTTGTGGACAGGGTATAAAATAATACTCGTAATTAATATTGAAGCCTAAAAAGGTTAAAAAATTAATCGATTTGAAGGAGGGATGTATGAATGATAATAATTAATTCACACAGAAACTACAGTATTACACATTTTTTATTTTTAAAGATAGAGTTTGCTGTTAGCCTGTATATTAAACAAACTGTCTTGTTAATTTATATATAATTATCTAAAACGCCTGAAATTTTGTACTCGGTTAAGACATTAGAAAAATTTCACATATTAGAGTTTTAGTAGAAGAGACTTTACTGTTCAGTTTAAAAACAATTAGCAAATCAACAAAACTAAGTGTTTATCTGAAATATTAATATTTTTTAGTACCCACGTGTAACTATTATAATCTACTTAAGTAATTATTTACATGTTATCTACTATTTAAAGTCATCATCATTACAGCCATTGAAATTCCAATGCCAGACATAGGCCTCCCCAAGAAAGGAGGAATCCTACTCATAATTGCCGCGCTGGGCAAGTGTGTTTGCAATCGCAGAGCGCAGTTTTCGCCGTGGGGATGCTGCTGCCCATCCCCACCCTATGCATCTGAACTACACTGTCTCGGATGGATATTCGGCCATCTGTCTATTCTGGTAGCCTTAGTCGCCTCTTACGACACCCAAGAGGGAGGTACTATTCTACTCTGCCGGTACCTCACGGCAAATACCTCGAGATGTGAATCAAATGATTCCACTCTGCTTGCTTACAGATCACAACTATTTAAAGTTAAATCCAAATATCTTCAGGAATGTGGCCTCCGTTAATGGTCACATCAGTTTTTTTATCTGCATGTGATGATACATATATATATGATTGTACTAAAGCCTTTTAATATATAAAAAGAAACAATTACATTGTTTCATTTTATTCCATTCTGCTTATACCGTTATTTAACGTAACAGATAATAATAGGATATGATTGCAAATCTAAATAAATTATCTGTTGTAAGATTTATATTTCTTTAAATAAATAATAATTCAAACTAGTTTAGGCTGACTAAAGGCCTACCTTTAGTTATCACTGGTAATCGAATGTAATCGGATCAATCATTCATATCCATTCATACCTAAATAAATATAAAAAATACTTGTTTGCATAAATCTTATTGCTATATTCAAAGGAAATGAGGCGGATCTATTTAAAATCAAAAAAGGAAAACTTATAATAACAAAGCGGAAAATAAAAGACCGCAACAAAGAGCAAGTATAATAACTAGCTCAAACGCTGAAGCCATTGAGTTTACAGTTCGTAGACCTTTGCTTCGCAGGAAACTACTGAACTATCGGGCATGCGCAGAAATAACGAACATCGTTACTATTTTTAAATACAATTTAAATTCAATCTTTTTAGTGTCAATCGTTACGTTAGCACGTAGATGCATTTTTGAATGAAATTATAGAAGTGATGTAGTGATATAGGGCTGTCACTATGCAGTGGGTACGTTTGTTAGGGAGTTAGGGTGAGGCCGGTAGGGGCCGGGTCAGTGGGTCGCTCGCGCAGCCTCCAAAAGCTCTCCGGGAGAGATGCGCGCCTCTATCGACCGCATGCCGCCAATTTTCAATAGGGCTGCCAAAACTTGCTCTAGTGCGACTATTTCACTATTTGGATTATTTTAAAATATTTACTTATAATTCATTTAGTTTTCCTTAAAGTTTCAGATTACCTAATAAACGTATTTTACAAATCATTTATTCTATTCATGTCTAATTTATTTATTATAAAACTAAAGTTATATCGTTAAATATATCGATATGTATGCTTTTTGGTAGTCAATAATTTTGTTATACCATTAACTACCATATTATATGGCTACATAATTCAAACAAAATACCCTTGCGGTTACAAAAAAATAAGTCATAAAAAACATGCCCATTTATCGTACTTTACAATTGCATCCAAATCATCCAGACAACATTGTTGTCTTACAATAAAATGCGTTTGCCTCCTCCGGTATTGCGACGGTGAAATTACGACCCTCTCGCTATTAAGAGTGCAATCCCAAGAAATGGGGTCCGTTAGGAGGGTTGTGCCGCCCCTGCGGGGGCCGCGCAGCATCCTTTACTGCGCAACTCGCATTCGAGCCGGAGGCACCGAGTGGAGCGACCCTTCCAAAAGTTAGCCTCGACAGAGCTTTATTACCTTGGTCTTAACCCTGAGCTATGGGCCTTGGCGGGCAGTGAGAGTGTAGTGATGGGGAAAGAAAAGCATCAGCCAACTGAGGCTGAAGTTAAGGTGGCGACGGTTGACCTGGAAGCGGTGGACAATATGGCGACTCTGCCGGTAGGACAGCACCGGCAGCAGGGCAGCGACATTGCCATCGCGGAGAAGCACAACACCGCGAACAAAGAGATGGAACTTAAATGCGTTCAGCCTAAGCCGTCTAAAAAGTATGTGTACCTCGTTTTGAGAACACTTAGGATAATCATTAAATAATTAAAAAAGCAGTAAATATATTAAAAAATAATAAAGAAATTATAAAATTTTGTTGGAAATGTTTAAAAGGGGGTTTGTTCAATTGCTATTTAAAATATAAAAATATATGAGTAGTTTATATATGTCCAAACCAGAGTAAAACGCTAAAATTAAATAATATCTTACATACATTTTTAATTCATATATCATTCATGAGCATTAAATAATGAATTTATTAATGTGATTTAATTAGGTTCCTTTATCGAGACAGCCAGACTGTTAAAATTTATAAAATCAGATATTGTAAAGAAATTTAAAAATATTTATATTTTACTAAAAATATTATCGCAACAAATTATTTTTATCATCCATTAAAAATAATTATTAAATATCTATTACTTGAAAACTCAATCAGGGCTTGACTCCATAAATTCCTTGTTTCAGAACATCCTTGTTCATCATATCAAGTTTCATCTATGCGAAGTTGCTGGTCGTGGTGTGCATCGCCTATGTCATCAGCGATGTCATCACCCACAACCTGCCCCTTTACTACTATGAAGGCTTCTTTACATACCTTTATGGCATGAGCATTCTGTTCTTGCTGTATGTGTTCTGTTTCCTGCTTCAAGGTAGGTACCAAAGCTTCACAGTCCTAACCGGTTCTTTCCATTCAATTCAGGAACCGTCTCAGATGACAACTTATAAGAAGTGCCAGTGCGAGTCAAATATATAATTATTAAATTAATGACCTTTGTATTAAGGTAATATAACTAAGATGGATGTATTTCAACATAATTAGCACAAATTAATATATTTTATTTTGTCAAATATCACACTTTTTTTAACATATACAAGTGATCACTAATTTATGTGAAAAGCGCTTTTCGATCAGTTTCACACATTCAACAATAGTTAATTAATCTCGGTACCAGTAAAGGAGAGAAGCCGTAGGAAAGGTTGATTAAAATTTATTAATGGTTAACTAATTCTCAGAGAGTGCATGCTGCAGCGGTAGCCCACCAAAACCGAAACCACCGCCAAAAGAAAAGAAGCCGAAGAAGGAAAAAGAAAAGAAAACCAAAGACAAAGAAGTTAATGATGGCAAAGAGGCTAAAGAAGGCAAAGATGGAAAGAAAGACGACAAGAAGGATGGAAAGAAAAAAGACAAGAAAGAGAAAGACGCCGGTAAACAGAAACCAACCAAAGAATCCAAGAAACAAAGCCAATTCCAGGTGAGTGCAATATCGCAAAGATTATACACAGCACATCCAACACATGTATTTAACAAAGTCTATATCACACATTTTTGTCGCTTTCACGTGTCGTCTTGTGTTAGTTAACCTCATTTATTTAAGTGTTTTATTAATGTCAATTTTTATTTTATTATGTACAAAATCTTTTGCTCACTTTTTTTTTCTTAGCGTTTCACCTATTAAAGTATATGATCACGTAACTGCCGCATGAGCCCTTTTTTGTTTACGCTGCCTACTTTTTGTTTTTTCCATATCATTTGGGCAGGAGGTGTATCCCCGTAAGATGCGCGATAAAGTTCGTCAACAACAATTGCAAATACAAATGGCGCAATTATATGCGACCGAACAGGTGAGGTATTCAATGACGCATCTCGCTTGTTCATCGTTTGTGTATCATATTTTTTTCGGAGAGCTTTGGATGTGCTGTTGTAGATAATACTTTGTGTTTTGCTTATTTTGTTTTCTGCCGCAATCTACATTGACATAGCATCACTATACAGGTTGTTGTTAATATAAATCTTACCGAAACTTCACAATTGTCATTGTCAATAAATAAACAGGATAAGATTGATATTGATATCAACGATGTAGAATAATGCCGTGTGAATCTAGCAACAGTCACACTTCGCTTTCTGAGTCTGAGCTTGAGTGTAAGTAATTATCACCATGAAGAACAAATGTTGAAGCTTGATTTAGATTGTAGCGCATTTCATGACAGGTTATAGACATATTAACAATAAATTACACATTTGCGTTCCATACTGTAGAAGTTTGTACTAATTTTGTTCCGGCTAGAATTAGGAAGCAATTTCATTTTTGTGGCAATATGGAAGAAGATATTGAACAATTTGGAATAGATTTACAGAGCTAAACATGTATCTATATTAGATGAACAAAAATATAACTGATAATAATTATTGTTGGTTTATATAGTTTTTTTTCCTATAGCAACAAGACGTTGTGGAGTTGGAGGCTGGACCCGTGGCTAGACCAGTTAGGAGGCGCAAAACTTCGCAAAATGATCACAGTCATGGTAGTTTCTTCCTGAGGATTGGAGCCATAGGTAAGTAACAAATGATTTTTCTGTATGGTAATACTGGCGCACTCTTAATCATATTGTATTGATTCCACAAATATGTTATTTTTGTAGCGTTTGGGCTCGGCACGATGATATACAATGGTTTGGAGTTTGGAACATTCTTCGAACTACCATTGGAATCACCTTGCTACCTCATTTTAAAAGGCGTCAACCCTGTCCTGCAGATGGTCTTCACTTTCATGCAAATGTATTTCATTTTCATGAATTCCCGGGTAAGATAGTATTACACGTGTATTATAATATCTAGTCTGTCGTTGAGATTTTGTTTTTAACTTAACATTCTGGTTCCAGTTGAATATTCATCGATTTAAAGTAATTGCTCGATTTGGTTTAATGCACGTAGTTGCCACCAACATTTGTGTATGGATCCGCACTTTGGTTCTTGAGTCTCTTAAGGAAATCACAGATTACCACGTCAAAAACCCTCAAGGCATACCCGGAGAAGGCGTACTCGGAAGTAAGTGGGAAGACATTACTATGTTTACAGCGCTATGTTCAATCTATCTAACTTTCAAACACATAAAACACTTCAGCATGTTTAACTATGCACAGATTTAGAACTATTAATTAATCTTCAGAGGTCATCCGCAAACACACCTTGAGGCATTCTGGTAAAGTTTTTGGTGCAGCATCAACCGCAGCTACCACGGTCGCATCCACTTTATTAACAACTGCCAAAAATGCTGGGGAACAGATATTATCTGTTGTAACCTCAACAACCACTGCAGAGCCTACCACGACATCTACAACCAGTTAGTATTAATTAACTAACAAGCTTTTATCGTTACTAACTTTATCTAATACGGTGTCATGTGCAACGTTTGTATTGTTATATATGTGCATGTATGTGTAAATTAAATAAGTTTTTGGACTAATTTTTTCAGCAACTACTCCTTCACCATATTATAATGGTGGTGGTTTCGATCCTAAATCGAAATTAATCAGTGCTCTTAAAAGTACTGTAGGGTACGATAATGGGATGGGTTACGTTCGGGAATCCAAAGATGCATGGCCAAACGATAATCCTTTCACTACAACCTCTACTATTACACCGCTTACTACGGACACTGATAAAGTAACTCAGACTCAGACTGCCATGCTGGAGATATTCCAGTGGCTTTCGTCTACTTTAAAACCTATCGTAAGCACTGTGTCTACAACAACGGCGGAATCATACATTACTGATAGAGATGAATGGGCAAATAGTGTCCATACTTATCGCGTAGATGAACCACCACACTTGCCAGGTTTGTCGGAATGTCGATTTCAGTCTTCACATTTCATATCCTCGACGTTGCACTTTTATTTTGCAAAATGTGTAGTGATGTCTGTTTTTATATGTTTTTTGTTTGTTTTTAGGATGTTTAATGCACATATCATTCGTATAATTTACTAAGTATTTACAACCTGCCATCTTCCTTGCATGTTTAATTTCTTAGGATATTTATGTTTATAGATTGTTCAAATACATTTATTTTAAAGTTACTAAAGTAATAATTTCATAATATGAACGTTTTTTCAGCAAACAACTCTACTGAAATCTTTGAATCTTTCGATAACATGAGCCCCGCTGCATTGATTGCCAACATCGATAACACCACCGTGTGTGGCCGAAACCCAATTATGGGCACTATCGTTTCTGACTCGGCGCCTTATTTGTATCCCTTCATCATCGAGTACTCTCTGATTGGTGCTGCAGTCATTTACGTTATGTGGAAGCATATTGGGCGCTACCCAAGGTAATTAAATTTTTTTTTAATTAGGACTAATTCACTAACCTCACCCATGCAACCATCCGCTAATCTTACCTAGAATACACATTACCACTTATACTAACTAAATGAAGTGCATCAAAAGCATGTATACTCAAATTAGTAGATGGATTGTCATAAAACTGACAAGTGACACGCGTTTGGTTGCAGTGTGGCCAACGATGAAGATCTGGAAAGACGTCTGGAAGCTGTTCTCTCCCGCAGGGCCGCAGCGCTCGCCGCTGCTCAACGAGGCAACCGAGTTGATTGCGCTGGAGCTTCCAAGGGCTTGTTCTGTGGACTACTCCTACTGGTCGCATCATTGATCTGCTTGATTCTCTTCTTCGTTCTAATAAGACACCAGGAGCTAAAGCGCCTCTCAATTTATCTGGCTGATGTGTCTCACTGTGCTCTAATGGTGTTATCCATTCTTGCGATCTTGATTGGATTTATACGGTAAGTCGAAATTTGGGTTCATCAATTTCTATTATTAGTCAGAAAACATCAATATCTTTTTAATATATGATGTAATACTAACGATTAATAGCATTGAAAGAGTATTAATAGAATATGCAACACAGTTTGCATTTAGATGAATTTAGATTTTAAAGTTTTTTAAATGCCTTGATTATTTAATTTTCTTTTGTTTTTTAAATTTTTTGTTCATGTTCATTTGTTTGGTTATTCCCTTATCCTTCCACCACCACCACACACTTCCTGCACTCCTTATTCCATGTTGGCTCCACGTGTTCAATGCACAATCGTGCTATTTCTACACTTTTCACGAATTTTTATTATTTCTCTCCACATTTTTAATTATTTCCCACGTAATAATACTATCAATCCTCATTTGTTTTAATTTTTATTTACCATTTTTGGTTTGTTCGTAATAACGACTAGTGGTCGTAAATTAAAATGGAGCTCAAGTCCTCCTTCCTGTACCGAGCCTCTTCGCAGGGTGCAATCGCTGAAGTTCCGTTCTGAGGAACAGTCGGACCTGAATGATATTCTGCTGCGCGTCTCTGCATTTGGATTGTTCGTCTACGCTGTCTTTAGCGTGATTGCTGGAGGCATGGGTGCCTTCACTCATGAACCGAACCTCCTTGTCATGATTACTGGATGCCTGAGTGTTCTTCAGGTAATAAAAGATTTATATTTTTTACACATATGTTTCACAAATAATTTCATCTCTTCACAAATGCTATTTGTTAAATAATAATGCTATTGGTTAAAAATTAAAAATACAAATTCCTGATTAAGGTGGTTCTGCAACTGCTGTTTATCGCTGATGTGTCCCGCCGCCGTGTCCACCTCCCCGAACAAGAACGCAGCAAGCCCGCCCGCCAGGCAGTCACCTTCTTGCTCATCTGCAACGTTACCATGTGGCTCATCTATACTTTCGAAGCACAGAAAGTTCTTGCTAACCCGGTACGTTGTGAAAATTATATATATTTTCTAAGTCTAACTGATTTTTAAATTTTGCTAAGTAAAGTAAAGATACCTTAATATAATAAATGTATGTCTAGATTTTGACTGCTATCCATTTAATTAATACAGCTTTTTCTTCGATAGCGTAATTGACTTCAGACTAGTTGCCATAGACACGTCCATAAACATTACACGTCCTTGTTGCTTTTGTATCATATTTTAAATTCATTATGTTAATGTTAAATTGAAATATTCAATCTGGTTATGGTTTAATCAAGTCCAAAAATAAAAACAAAAATGGCGCTTGTGCGTGACAAACAAATGTGTCATACCAATTTTAAATGTATACTTTCAGGTACAACTGGACTTCTATGGATTCGTCGCTTGGTCTCTTGTTCAACGCTTCACTCTCCCGCTTTGCATTTTCCATCGCTTCCACTCAGCTGTCACCCTAGCTGAAATCTGGAAGACCAGCTACAAAGCGCGTCTGGAGTGAACGCTTACAGGGAATAAAGGATTTAAAATCCCATCGTCAACTTTGAGTGCGCTCCAAGTTGACTTTTGAGGAATGCTACCGATTTCGTCCTAATCCGGGACAGCAATATAGTAGGTAGAATGAAAAAAAATTGTTGCTAGTTCCGAAATCATCTTGCTGTTTCTTAAAGTGTTAGAGTATATAATAGGTCGTGTGACGAATTTAGAGCGGTAAAATCAGATTTAGATATGTATGTAATTGCTATCCCGGACCGATAAACGGCGAGAATAACATCAGAATAGACCCCGCAGATCATCATTATGTTGGTTATAATTTTCTATTGTTTCTTCATACTTTCTTTCATTTCACATTCCATATACTTTTACAGTTTCGATTTAAACTAGGTTTCTTGGAAGACTGACTGTGGAGACTAACGTGACCAAACATACATATTTTTCAATTCATTTTCTTTAAATATACGTAAGCAGAATTGCTCAGTTTTCGGAATTCTATACTTGTGTATTTAAAATGAGAGAGTGTTAAGCGATTCGATTAACGATACATTATAAAAGAAGAAATCCCCAGTTGTGAAGAGTTCCCTCCTTAGTTAGAAATAATTTGTGTGCCATGGTTTTAGGAATAAGGCTTGATTGAAATTTGACAATATTTTAAATTTATTTCTTTTTTACTTCCATGGGGAAATCAAAGATATCAACAATGTTAAAAAACCTTTTCAAAATTCTTAATTGCCAAGGGTAATTCTTATAATAAAATTCAAAGTATAATCAAAATTAATAAATGTACGAAGGGAGTTAAATTGTTTGTTTCTAAAGATGATTATAATATATCTCGTTCGGGAATTAATTATAACATTTTGTGTATCTATTTGAAATCATAACATATTTTTAGAGTAACAAAATAAAGTTAACGCTATATTTAATGTTTCAGAAGATTTATTAGCCAACATTTTGGGATAAGCAGTAGATGTATTTAAAGTCTAATATATAATAATCTTAAGATTGTAGTTATTGTGTCGGAAATACATTTGATTAAAATGTACTTAATATTAGAGGACAAAGCGAATAGATATTTGAGCTTGGGCAGCAGATGAAAGCTTAATAAAATTGTTTTTAAATATTTCATTGCAAGGGGCCATAATGATCGATTTTTATCAAACATCGCACATTTTTATAGCTCTTTTAGCGATCCAAAATTAAGAGTAGATATTAAACTTTGAAGCCCTCAACTTTTGCGCATGAATTATTACAGATGACTTTGTCTGAATCTCAGGTTATAGCAAGCTAGTACGTGTGGCTTGACCATTTATCACAATTTAGAGAGCCAAAACTGTTTTATTCAAGTTAAATTTGAACTATCCTAAAATATTTTCTTATAGTAATTTACGTGCAATCTATTTTTGTAAGACGACTTGTTTTAGACATCGCGTCGCGCAACAATGACGTGAAACACTCGCGATGTGTCTATATCATTTCGATGTTGAAGATTTTTTGTAAAATAGTTCGTACTCTATTATTTATAGCATATTTATTAATTTTGTAAATTAACGTTTAAGGTAAATTCGTAATTTATTGCTCTAGGATCTGAGAATACTGTATTCTTACGACGTGAGTTTTTGAGTGAATGTAGGTAGTTAGTTTTTGACTGGTTTATATATTTATATATAAAAGGATTGGGAGTTCAACGTTTGATTTAGCTGAAAGGATTAAAGTTATCACGAATACATTTTTTCAAGTTTATGATAAAATATAATATGATGTATTGCGTGGCTTGTTTTATCACTGCCGATATTTTAACAACAGTAATATAATTAGTAAGTCCTTTGATATACCTATACTATTTCTAACTTGTTCAATTTTGTAGGTGATATTTACTGTGTACCTTTAATGTTTGGAACAACGTGTACCGATATTTGTAACAATAGGATTAACATTATCATCTTGTGGATACTCAATCAGTGTTATATAGAGATACCAAAAAATTAAAATTTTGAAATTCTACTTTAAAGTAGGTATATGATTAATATATGTAAATGTCTATTTGAATAAATCAAATAATACCTAAATGTGAAGGAGTGTTTTATTTCAAATACCCACCTAGAAATAGTTAGTACCTATTTAACTAACAATAATCCACTCTAGGTACAGGATAAACGTTGAGTAATAAATACCAAAACTAATTTATGATAAGTAATTTGTTTCCTAATAAACTGTCTAGGTACAGTTTATTAGAAAACAAATAACCTAATCCAATTAAGTAGAAATGGGTCGGGAAAATTTATAAAGTAACCTGCAAAATACATACCACACACCGTAGTGCACTTTAAAATATTGTTGATGTATATTTGAAGGTTTTTAATATCTGTTAAAAAAGTACAATTCAAGTTTCACTTTTGATTTTTTATAATTACGATGGTAGTGAAATAGTTGACCTATTCAATAAAATAATATCACCAAACCAAGCATTGCCTAAAACAAAAACAATATATATTATTATTATTTATTAATTATAATAACATCAACTTCGTTAGTGATTTCTTTTAAGACCAACCTCTACTAATCGCTTCAAAAATGTAATTCGTAGTTCTACAAATTGCTAAAACCGCAAAAACCAAAAGTAAATGTAGCTATTACGGTTATATATAAAGTAGTCGCCTCCCTTTGACGCCATGCTATGCTTTCGGGAACCAATACCAAGGGCATGCACTTGATGCTGCAGGTTTAATTGATGAACCTTATTTATTAAATCACTATTTTATTTAATAATTCTTCCATCATCATAATTTTTTCGGTCTCAAATTTAAAATTGTGGCTTTATTTTTAACTTTGAATTGTTTAAAAATAGAAAGATGCGAGAATGACGATAAAGTATGAAAAGACCAAACAATGAATTAATTAATCCCTACTAATATTATAAACGCGAAAGTAACTCTGTCTGTCTGTTACGCCTTCCCGCTTAAACATCTCATACGATTTTGATGAAATTTGGCATAGACAATCTTTAGACCTTGAGAAAGGACATAGGATATTTTATAATTCGAAATAAGGGTTGTAAGGGGTCGAAAGGGGGATGAAATGGTACCCAAAAAAACAATTCCATGCGGATGAAGTCGCGGGCACAGTATAATATAATTGGGAATGTAGGGATGAAATTAGAATACTCAGCGATGTGTGCTATATGGAGTGTCAATATATGTCACAAAAGGTAAAATTGTCTATTCGATTCCGGTTCATTGGCTGATGTTTGAAAGCGATTGTTGCATAAAGCTCAAGGAAGTAAAATTAATGCGGTGAAGATCTCAGTGCAGTTTATTTATGGTATGAAATTCAAGAGGAATTTTAATGTGGTTCCCACATTAAAATATATAGCAGCAAGATATATGGCTTACTCCAATGATATTAAGCGTGAGTTTAAGTATATTTATCTATCATTGGCATACATATTGGTATACATATGACAACATCAACAAATCATATCACCCATGCTTATTCAACAATCTTCCAATAAACTGTACATTTAAAAGTGGAACAGCAGTAGTGACGTTACAATTTCTTCCTCCTTCCTGACACGAGTAGAAAAGCGCAAGAACAAATAACTTCTAAAATAGAATTTTTTGAGAATCCTTTTGGCCCAGTATTTTTTAAATCTTTGAGTATATTTTGAATATGTAACGAGTGATATAGAATGTTATATGAAACAAACATATATTTAATAAACTTAAAATAAACTTTTGTTCCTCTTTATATTTTTGTATTATCATTTATATTATAACTATGGCTGTATAGTTCTATATTTATTGCATACAATAAAAATTACGAGCACAAATTGTCACGTCTAAGCTGTCAAATCAATGTCATAATCATTATTTTCCTCAAAAATTTGTGAACAAGCAATTTATAACGTAAACGCAGATAATAATTTATCTTCGCCTTCAATTTTAAATTACTTCTTATTACATGTGTGCATATCAGTTTACAATTACTGAGTGCATCATATAAAATGATATTTTATTGTGGTTTGTTGTTGTTATGTATTGGTTCGGTGAGAACTATTAAAGATCGTGAGAATGGGTTAATGAAGATCAAAGGTTTCGATGAGAGTGTCTCTTACTCTTACTGGCCTTCGTTTATAAATGCGGCCGAAATGATGAGGGTTCGTAAACGGGAGGTACAAGGGCTACCTGGGGCTAATGAAGGAGGCGGTTTAGTAAAAGATGTGGCTCCAGGAGTACAGGCACCACAACAACCTCCTCAAACACTAACTAGTGCGCCTAATTCAAGTCCATCTCAGCCGACTGGTGTGCAACAATCTGAGTCAGTATCAGTACCTATTCCTAGTTCAGACAATGCTTCTGTAGGCAAATCAAATACTGAACCCGTAAAAGGTATGTGCATCTAATAATAGAAAATCTAAATATTCATCAAATATTTAGATTTTATCTATTATACCTTTGTAGTTAATTATTTATGACCTACTAGGTTAAAAACTAACTTGTTTGATTTAATTATTTAACTCATGTAATGAATGAGTTGCCAATAAGGAAAATATAAAAGTCCTATGTATTTTACAAATATTTATAACTGCAATTTCATGGTGTATTTATCAAAATTCTATGATATTCTCATTTAAGTTTTCCATTATTTAGCATAGATTTCATGTAATGTGGTTTTTTTATAATTTAAACTACTCTGTAAGGATGTCAAAAGTTGATACTTTATTCAACTACATATTGGAAGAAAAATTAGATGATTACTGTAGTTGTAATTATATCCATTATTATGAAATATCTAAGCAGGTATACCAATTTCTAGGTGTTATTTACTGTTTTTTACATGTAAAACATCTTAATGTATCATTCAATTTAAAAATATTTTGTTTGAGTTTCTTTAGTTCAGACCAGCCCTCTGTTAACATTGTTTTTGTTAATATTGTTTTTAATTACCACTATGTGTTAGCATAAATAACAAACCAATAATGTATTAAAACTAATGTTTATTGACTGCCTATTCATTCTTCATATATTATATATAAATGACAATGTTATAATAGAGGTTTATTCTACTAAGCACAAAGAAGAAATTAATTACAGCTGTTTGTTTTTTATAATCTTTCATCACAACACTTGGTTGAACTATATGCAGTTTAAAAACTTTTATTAAGTTAAATATGGTTTTATTTTAAATGAAATATATACAAAATCATTAGTTTTTACTTATTTTGCATGTATAGAAATGAATTGTTGCCATTTACTCATATGCCTATATAGCGAGATTACTCATATACAAGAGATTGCAATATAGATATAATAATGTTTAAATATGCCAGTTATTGAAAAATAATTGCCCTTGTTATAGTGATTTTGGGTTAATGTAAATACCTTTGGTTATTGTTGTATTTAGGTAAAGTTTTATTGATCTTGACCCAAATATGATTAATATTAACAAATATGATTTGCAGTCTATTAAATTAAATTATATTCATAATTCAATAATAATTAGTATATTTTTGATATATTAGTATATCAAAAATATGCAGCGAAATGAAAAAAATAATTTTAACATTAAATTAAATCAATTACAGGTGACACAAAAAGTAGTAACGAGACACATGTTATTGCCGCAGCAACCACCATTGGGAATGTAACAAAGAAAAATGAGACTTTAGCTGAAGGAGCAGAAAAGATGGACCTGAGTGGGCCTGGGGTGGTTAAACGTGGGGTAATTGTCTTTGGAGGATTCGCCTTGTTAGCTGTTGCATATTTTCTGTTCTACAGGTAAGTGTTATTTGTTCAACAGACAATTTTTATTTACTTGTGATTTAATTATTATGACATAGTATAAATGTATGTACAATACATGTACTATTATGATATTGGTTAAGCTATTCTCTTTAAGGCTTTATAAAAATTATATATGTGGGGCATTCATTTTTCATGTGTCTATTCTATTTGTTTGTTAATTTTAAGATAGATCTCTATACCCTTTTAAATTTCTTAAATTTAGTTTCAGAGTCAATCACCATATATATAATTCTAAACATTATTACTTTATAATGTACTAGTAAATTGTGATATGCATCCTGCTTATCATAGTATATACAGCATAGAATATACTATTGGAAATTCATAGTTTATTTTGTGAATATTTTATGATAACAATCTTAATTTAATAATTTCTCAGAGAAATATTTGTATATAAAACACTCATATAATTAATTGTGAATTGTATATTGATACAATTCACAATTAATTATCTAATTTAAGGTGTGAATCTTTTAGATTCTTTTAGGTAGAGTGGTTCAGGTACTTAAATAAAATCCTCTTTTTTATTTGACTGGTTGATGCTGATGCTGCTTAATGATGTTTAAACAAAATTTGGTTATCTTGAAACTTCCTGCTTTTCAAATGCAAAAGCAATTAGTCATATAGAATTGGTAGTTAATTAAGAAAAAAAATGAAGCATTTGGACACCTATACCTACTAATATTATAAATGCGAAAGTAACTCTGTCTGTCTGTCTGTCCTTATGTTACGCTTTTCCGCTTAAACCTCCAAACCGATTTTGATGAAATCGAATCTTTAGACCCTGAGAAATTACATAGGCATTTTTTTAATTCGAAAAAAAGGGTTGTGAGGAGTCAAAAGGGGGGGATGAAAAGTTGTATGAAAGTATCGCTATTTTTAGAGATAGGAAATTGAAACTTATTTTTCAGGTCATTGATTTTTTATAAATAAACATGACATTCAAAGTTTATATAAGTTAAGGTATGGTACCCAAAAAAAACTATTCCACGCGGACGAAGTCGCGGGTACGGCTAGTTATTTATAATACATATGCATCAATGCAAGATAAGTACAGCAAGATACAAACATATTTTTTTTATAACATAAATGTTTGTTCTGGGTTTCCCCTTAGCACTCAAGACAGGGTCTGTACCGCATACGCTATTAGGCTCGACATCAGCCAGCCACATATACACAACATGAACACAAACATAGCAACATCTGAAGTAAAAATATTATAAATTCTTTTTTTAAATTTGGATTAATTTTGTGTTGTATCGTTCGTTATTCTTGCAAAAGAGCAATATAACTTATTGACAATCCAATTCATTGTATTTCTTCCCTAATTACAGGAGGAAAAGTAACAAGACGAATCCGAACAGTTCGCACAACGCAATTGATGCTAATCAATTCCGATACGGTGTCCTCCAATCAGAAGACCAAAGAGACAACATGGAAAATACTCGGATCCCTTTGACTATGGAGTCAGATGATGACGAAGAAGATGACCTGGAGATATTCGACATAGAACAGAAAAAGAAATCAATGTCGTATGTAAATCTCCAACTCCACGATGACGAAATAGTGAATGGCTTAAAAGATAATACAGGCGAGGAGGACAGGCAAAATCTTCTGTTGGATATTGAAGATGCGAACTCCGATGCGCTGATCAACTGGTCTAATAGTGGTAACAAATCTATCTTATAATTATATTAGATACATGCTTGTAAATGTGATTCTCCAGTGTTTGCAATATTGCTCTACATATGCCTCAATATAGAAACGGCAGATGTGCAAGAATTTATTTTCTATGGCGCCCTTCTGACTTTAACCAAGAAACCTGAAATTACTTTTTTTTATTACTTAATGTGGTTCTAATGTACTTATTCCAATTTCTCTTTCACCAAATGCGCTTTAGCAATTCCTCATTGTTCAAACGTTCTTGCTTCTTCCTTCGGTATCGTCAGCATCATCATAGCAGACATAGAACATCCACTGGACATATAGGCCCCTCTGAGAGAGTGGGTAGTTGGCGAGCTAAGTAGGCGTTATGGTAGGTATTAGCAGAGTGTAGCTTCGCGACGGGAATGCCGCTGCCCGACCCAGCTCTGTATCGTTAACTTCGTGGTGTAGCATTTACATGCTTAATAGATTTAGCGAGAAATGAAAACTAAATGACGTAATGTTTGGTTTTGGTAATTATCAAAGAGCGTACTATAGCGAAGATCCCATTTAAATTTATCTGAAAGGTAATTGTTTTTTCAGCATTTTCTTTCAAGGAACTAGTAGCGTTCTCACAGCAACAACTAGTCGAAACTCTATTCTTAATCTTTCTTTGTAATAGATTTTCGACTGTTTGGATTATTTTATGATAAATTTATAAAATAAGATAATGAACCAAATAGAACTAGTGAGAATGATTTGTATTAGGGTAAACGACGGTAACTCAACGGTATGGCGTTTAGATGCAATGAAAAGTTTTAGAAATTGTGTGATGATTTGCTTGCATACGGACCATTCTTCTTGAATCGCTAATTATCCGAATAAAATGAACATATTGTCTGTTATCACTATGAAGATAATTGCTTCCGAAATTATATGCATAGTGGGTGAGGCTAATGCAACACTGTTACGCTCATATCAAGTTGGCTTAAAATTTCTTGTAGCACTGTTCTCGAGATGAATATCTTTAGAGATTTTTATGTATATATGAACAGATATTCCGTGATGCTAGAAAATATCAGTATCATAATATCTATTTGCGTCGGCTCGCATCAGAAGTGGATATATACATTAGAATCTTCACAGTGAAGTAACAGACCGTGAGTTTTATGACTCATAGTAATATAGGGATAAGGTACTGAAGTTTAAACCTACCTAACGCACCGACAACACTTCTCGTATTCCATTGGATTTTAAATCAATCCACCTAAGGCAATGAGTTAAATATTTTTGATCTGTGTACGAATTATAGACTGCATTGCCTATACACGCCAAAAATCATAGTGATTTTTTTGCCGTTCCTCTTGTACGGCCTAAGTAGCAATTGTCAAAAAGAATGTACTGTGGAATTTTTAGTTTATTTGTAGTTAGCCACTAGAATCTGAGTTAATGATATGAACATCAAATTTTTTTTTACTTCATAATACATTAGCTTAGTATTGCAAACGTTCTGTTAGTAAGTAAACATTGCAACAAACACTTTAATATTATATATAGATAGTATGTACAAATCAGTTTAGATCTAACATTTATAACTACTTGCATTTATTTGATTTTAAATCACTTGATTTGATGAAATTTCTTTATTGATTTGCGAAATCCTTTAGGTATTAAATATTGCGTTATTTTTTTTAGGCTTGAATATTGTCTTATCTATGAGCTGGCTCAATAAGTCAATCCCTAGTGTACTCTGAAAATATAATTGATGGCTTGTTCTTAAAAAGTTAAACCAAAAAGTATTAGGCGCGACGTTTCCAAGGGGCAAGTGTACACGCGAATTAGTCATATGCGTCGAGTGTTCTAGCTTGCACCTACGTCAAGCAATGACGCCCTACGCGTTCCGTAAAAGAGAAGATCTTGCAGTTGAACTAAAACCGCCTGATTATAAAATTTTCAATATTTTAAGTATAGTTGGTATTCTTCGATGGTCTTCCTTTCACTTCATACGCGTAGTTTATATTACGCGTCTTTAGTTGCATAAGCGAGGCAAAAAAACTTAGTTTTGTGTGTCAATGAACTCGTTGATACATTATCGCAATTTTATGTAAACTAAATGACAAGCCTCCATGATAAGGTGTTGGTTGATATTTAAAATCACCAGTAACTATTAACTTTGCTATTATTTATTTAATGTTCTCATAAAATCGACGGAAATAGGAACTTTTTATACTAAAATTTGTATTTTAAAATAATGTAAGTCTTTATTTCTTAATCTTCTTTATTAATTTTATCGCTTGATAGTCGGAGCCATTTCTTCGAATAGCAGAGAGCACTATTTTGTGTACTTACAAATGTTTACGTAGCTGGGTGAGTGATCGGCCTTTATTATTTATCGTTTGTTTAAACTACAGTTATTATGAACTCGTCCAATGTCAAATGATAAACGATTTGCTCATGATTTTTGTGTTAGTCGATGTCGATGTTTACACAATTTTTATTGTCTCGTCACGAGATAGGAAATGAGGCAATGTTGCGCTGGGTTGCCCAAATGGTTTGGCCTTTGTGAATCATTGGCTAACATTGGCTCGAGATAATTGACATTAAGTGACGTAAGTTCGCCGATTGACTTAGGTTACATGTCTGTTTTGCTGATTACTTAGAAAACGATGTAGTTAAATGTCACGATAATCTAAGTGTTTGTTTTGTTTTATTTACGCAGCTTAAGTAAAATGTAACGATGCATTGTAAGACTGCAACACATGTTGACTGTAATTTCTACGAGGGTGAAAACTCAACGGTATTTGTCGATGACAAGTTGGGATAATTAATGTAACATCATTTATGGGTAATATGCAATAATTTGTTTTGGACATTAATTTATTTATCAGGCATAGAATTTCCAAATCAGTAGTAAACTCTGCTAGTCTGCAAAAGAGTTCAGAATTGGCTGAATTTTTGATAGGTTGTTGATTTGTATAGTTCAACTGAGTGAAGGAAGCTGTAAGTCTGTATGTTATAAAACTTTGTGTATCCAACAAATTTGTAGCTTTATTAGTAAAACATTTTATATTTGTATCCCTGAACTATTGTCATGCATATGAAACATATAATGAAATGAAAGTCGATTTTTTTATATTTGTTTTGTTACAATTTTTGTGTTATTGGTTACTTTTATTTAAAATATGTAGATATGCCTATAAAAAGATTCTATTTTACGGCATTGAAGTAAAATTAAAAGCTATAAAAAGTATTAATTACGTTGAACGTTACATATATTATAAAAATCTTAAGAATGTCATAAGGGATGGTTCTGCTACAATAAAAATATGTCTCTCCTTTTTACTTTGTCGCAATGGCACAATAAAGACACATTTTTCAATATCCCTTTAGTACTTATTTTCTTTTTATACAATTAACATCGTGATATCAATTATAAATGGCCACTATAATCAGTGTTTTTTTCTATGGATTATAATTATTGGAACATAATATTGTTTGTCTCTTTTATTCTGAGGAAGATAATGAAATGCAACTAAAGATAATATTTTGTTTAGTATTATTCTTGTGAGTAAGATCTTTATTTAAAAATACAGCGTTTTTATAATAAAACCTATAAAGATAGGCAGTTATTATTGGCGGTCTATATAAGAAGTTAACTGAATAGGTCTTCATTGTTGATTTTTTTATCTGTGCGTATGAATTACAGATTTTCACTATTTGTGATTCTACTTAAAAAAGGGTATTAATGAAAGTAATAATTTTGCTGTAATTAAGAATAAAACGTACACAGATATTAAAAAAATTGATTTAAATGACTGATTTTGAATTCTTCTTATAACTTGTATTTAGAGTTTGGTTTGATATTGATTGCTTTATTTTGACAGTTATGCATACTTATCGCCTTGAATATAATCTGAGGGATAAACTTTTCTTAATAGATATGCCTGATATATATTTTTGTGTACCGTTGAAAATTTTGAATTATTTAATAGAAGTACCGTTATTGTTATTTTTTAACGATTAATGAGATTCATAGGCGTTGAATTTCCGTGAATAAAATTATATAAAAAAAATTAAAAGTTAGCGTATAAGTATTGTGCCATTTTTCTGGGACATCATTCCTATTTTTGTATGGTTATTTTTAAATTATTTTTGATACGACTCTAATTTTATTTTAATATGCAAAATGTTGTCTAAACTGTAACGAGGAAAAATTAAATTAGTATTTAGAATTGATCAGAAGTCTTTGACGGTCGGAAATGCCTAAAACTTAAATGTGTGTCGAACAATTCGCTCATATTCTATTACAAATATATGTGATGGAGTATGCATGTGAGTGAATAGAATAAGATTAGCTTGTAATTGGAATTCCAAAATTCTTTCAAATTATAAGAAGAGAGAATCATTTATAAGAGTGTGCGTCCAATCTGTGTGAATACGGAATGTTTGCAAAAAAATATTGTTCCGATATTAGACATGTGTTTCATTCAGACAGGTTCTTGATAAAGCCGCACCATTGAAGCACTTACCTTACGAATAATTATGTATTACACTCTAATTTTACTCCATAGTAGATCAGTTACGTGTATTAGTGATATGAGAGTAATGAGTATATTTAACCGCTACCGAAAACGAGTTAGTTCTACTACGCTCGCTGTCTATACTTTAAATAAACACTTAAATAGATTAGTTCAAGAGCAATTGAAATATATAGTGAAGCAAAACTAGACTACTGAACTAAATTCACTTAATGAGTGATATAATTTATTTCTAAATGAACTGTATCTCATATTTCACTTGAGTGAGTGGTTTTGTGTTTGTCTATTTCAGATCCCAATGAAATTAACAGTCAATAATTTTATTTCATACTTATTTGCTCCGAGTGACCCTTTTTTGTTCATATTTTGAATGGAGTGTTCATAGCACATACTGTGTTCGTACAACTTGAACGCATTCTGTTTACATTAAATAAGTGGCCCTGAACGGTAATAATGCTTCGCAGCGTTGTTGAGTTTTCGTTCTGCGAGCAATTAGCCGCTCAATCCATTTTAGGAGGTCCGTGCTTTAGAGGCGTCTCGAGTGGTCGTCGTCGGTCTCGTTCCTATCTTACAAACCTCGTGAGCGCGGCCGCCCTCGCGGGAAATGCGTTGGCGTAGAGCAGCAGACTTTTTCCTCTGATGATGCTGTAACTGACGGAAGGTCAGCCAGCATTAGGTTCATATATAAAAACCGCTTTTCCATGGCTAGGATCTATATTAAGCTTGGCTTTGTGATGAACAAACTTTAAAGCGTCTTCATATGCGGTATGTAAGAAACATCGCAGATGTGTCGAGAGATAATTTATCTATTTAATAAGTTAGGAAATAATTTATAGTAAGGTATAATTTTGAAGTAACTTATATTTTATTTTTACTGTCTAAATTAGATTCCACCAAGAAACGATTAAAGTTAAAATTAACTATGTGTTATTACGTTTGTTTAAAAGAAATATAAACCTTATTCGATGTTTCTGCGAACTATTTTAAGTTATAGCTATCAATGTGGGATTTTAATAGATGGCGTGAAAAATTGATCTTTCTTCAGTCTCTCATTAGAGTATCATCTTAATGAACTCCTTGGTTGAAAAGGTAGAAGAATTTGATCAAGTATTAAACTAATGTCAGTTGCGATGCCTGATTCAGAAGCGTCGCTCATAAAATTTAACCTATCCGCTCTCCTTTCTTATCAACTCAGAAGAAGAGACAGACAAATTGATTTGAAACATGTGCCAAATTATGTATTCCATAGTACATTGATTTTTTCGAAGTCACGATTAAAATTGGTTTTTCTTTCTCTATAATTTCGCGATGTTAAGAAAGAGAGACAAGTCTTACACCTAATGCATGTGTTAATCAAGATCAGTGTTTTCGCAACCTGGGAACTGTCTAATATGTAATAACAATTTTGAGTTGCGTGTACAAAAACATTAAAGTGCAAGGATGGGTTTTCATTCCTCTTGTAAATATATAGCTCGAGCAATACTGTATTGTTTTTTTTGTTAACAACCTTTATCAAAAGTTATTCATTCGAGTCGCCCTTTACATAATTTTAAATAGAAATAATAATGATCTTATGCATTTACGCTCCAGGCTTTTATTGTAAATTGCAAGCATTCTACAACATATCAAGAAGAAGTAACACTAAACAAAAAATGTTATACATCATTATTACTTGTACAGATCAGTGCAATTGAACTTTTTGGAGTATCCTCTATTATATTATAGATTCATGTATCAGGAATATTTTTCTAAACAAAGTTTTACCAATACTTTAAGCAAATTTTTAGATTACTTATGTTTTTATGTACTTATGCACACGGATAAATATGATTTTTGTTGGCTTATGTTTGTTAGCAATAAGTGTAACTTTAATTTCATAATCACAACTTAAGCTTTGGACTGTGATATAGACGAAGAGTAAGTAAAATTATATAAATTATATTTTTTGGAAAGTTCATACCTATTGTTTGCGAATTGTGATTACGGAGTATAAAGTATTCGCTCTCTTCACTCGACACTAACCTGTTACTTATTGATATGGCTGGTTCATATTTTGTGAGTCCACAAGTTAGTCTATGGACAGGCCTCTGGTGTTACCAGTCAGTCGCCTCCGGTGTATCTTAATCACAGGCAGGCCTTTGACGCTATTGGGCTTAGAAAGTACAGTAATTATATATTATCGAATTTAAGAACCTACAATACATCCGAATTTTCTACTTAGTACAACTTCAACCTTTGGTTCTACAGAACTAGTATTCGGATAGTCCTAAAACTATTTTTATTACTTTGCAAGAATTTATTTAAATTATCGTTAGCTACAAAATGATTGTAATTGTTTAATTATTAAATAATAATTATCTCTGATTTCAGAACACAAACGGTTGCAATGTCTATCATGTATATTACATTTCAAGTTAAGAATAGACTTCGAAGTACATTTTTTCTTTTTAGTTCGTTTATTTTATATGTATATTTAGATGTCTATGATGAGTTGCTATTGATTCGGAAATTGACGTCACTTCTAATACGTGATTCTAGTAAAGGGTAAACATTAATTGTTTGTATTTATTTTAAAATATCTTTTTTTTGTATTGCATTTATATACGTCTTAGGTTAACTTGTGGACAACAATCCTTCGTTCTAGACATTAGTATTGTAAGATTGTTTGTAAATGAATAAAAATATAATTTTATTGCTATTGTTTTATTTCGAACGCGCCTTTTTAAATATTTGTATAAGAAATTATTTATTATTAATAAAGTACAACCGAATATAGGCTATACTTGCATAATAGTTGCCAACACGGAAAGTATCTATCTATTGTTTTTGATAATTACATATCAGATGTGAATGCGCCTTTAAATTTGAATCACAATATGAAAGAAAACATTTTTGTAATGTATTTAATTAACTTAATATCTATCACTTTGGATGTATTTGCATAAATTACACTGCTGTGTGCACGACACAGCTACAGCATTCCAGAATTAAACTATTATGACATTCTGAAAATCTCTACACTCATTTTATATGTGGAGTTTTAATATATGAAGTAAAAAAACTTGATTAATATTTATGGGTCGGAGTATGGGAGGTTTATGGGAGTGTTTTACTTGTAGTTAAAGACAAGAAATGAGGATTCATTTATCGCTTCATCTAATGTCCATACTATGTGCACAATGTAACAAAAAGTCACTTTTATTGCTCCTAATCCTGTTACGAAATTGACTACATCATACATACAATCAACTGTCTGTTACGAAAGTTCCTTGGAGTTCTCATTTATACTAGTGTTTACCATTAATTTAGTGTCAGGTCGTCCATTAATTAGTTATAACAGTGAAAAATTTTAACTCCATATATAATACTAATGCCGCGAAATCGATATGAACCCTTAGCGCAATATCTTTGATGGAATTCGACAAATGTTTAATACGAATTACGACAGTAAATATTCGGCCTTTGATCACACGACCGACAGCATGAAGTAAGTACAGAACAAGAGACACATCACATGAACAAGGAATATATTCTTGTGTCACTTGGTACGTAGGTCTCGTACAAAGGTCACACATAGGCATTGGAACCTTTCCTATTTCTACTACATAGCAGTGTTGTTTCGGTTTGAAGGGTGAAAGAGGCAGTAAAAATCCCGGGTTATGTGACATAATATCTTCTCTCTATATACTTACTTGTGATAATACGAGCGACTGTAGGCTGCGGTGACGCTTACTATCACGCGGACGGTATCCTCGTTTGTCGACCTGGTCTAATAAAAATAAATCTTGACTACCGGCTATCACTAGCTAGACGAACAAATGTGTGAAGCAACAATATTTACCATTAGAGCCATGTTGGCTTTTATGAAGGCGTATAATTTTGTGAATTAACATGGTAAGAATAAACAAATTTTATTGCTTTTTATCTATGTTGACACTAAACCTGCAAAGAAAGTGACTTGATACCGAAAAAATAAACTGAATACGAATGTCCAAGTATCACGTCCTTTGCATAAAGTTAAGAAAATGGACATCAAGGCTGTCACGTCTTGGCCATGACAGCGATAAATATTCAAACAACATCTGATACAGTAGGCTTACTCTGAGGTAAATCGCTTAAAGCACATGCGTTTCAGACATCAGACAACAGACGAAACACAAATACTATACCTACTTTAATATAAGTTTAAGAATAAAAAATAGAATCTTTAAATGATTGCCCTGGGTGGGGATCCAACCCAGGACCCAAGGCGCATGAGATAGGGTTACTACCATCTGCGCAATTAGGCCCGTCAAACGGGGATTTCCGGAAGGATATTATGTTTATATTACATTTACATTTACGTATATATTACATTTAGCTGACTTCAAAATCGATATTGCTAGCACTTTATGTCGTTATCAAATTCGCTCTGTTAAAAATAAAAGGCGAAGACCAAGACCCATGTTAACGAGAAGAGATCTCTGGACCGTCAAAAAAACTACGGTACGGTGTACAAGATCTACCTAAAACTACGTGATATTTGAGATCCAAAATTATTTTTATAAAGGTCATCATCATCTCAGTCATTTGAAGTCTACTGTTGGACATAGGCCTCCAAGGCCAAAAAAAAGGAGGAAATTTCCCCCTAATGCCAGCAAGCGTGTTGGCAATCGCAGAATGTAGCTTTCGCGACGGGAATGCTACTGCCTATCTCCACCCTGTACATTAGAGCTACACTGTTTCGGTTGGATATTTCGCCGTCCGCCATCTGTCGGTTTTGGTACCTTAGTCGTCTCTTACGAACCAAAGTTGCCGCGTAAGAGGTAAGCGTATTATTCTTTATAAAGGTCCGCATATTTCTCTCTGCGAAACGGTTTAGAATCATTAATTTCACTAGATTTACGTAATATCATTATTGCTAAAGAACTTATTTACATGAAGGAATCTACGTTACGCTCTAGTCAAATCGCTAGGACCTACACATACCTAAACATAGTAACGTGAATTGCATGTAAGTGTGTCAGTTATATAGGGGGCATTTTATTTCAGTCTCGTACAAGGCACGTGCCTGTCCGCTCCGAGATTAAGATAAACGAAGCGTTGCATTGGCTTCAGATAGTCTACGAATATATCCCATCCTTTGATTAACTTAATCGTGAAAGTGAAATTCTAAGTATGAACTGGGGTGATTATTTTTTTCTTCAACTGTTTAATATAAAATACTACATAATAATAATAGAATCCCTTGCCGTGGGGAAGGTAAAGTATAGTATAGTACCATACTACCATCCTCTGTACCAGGTGTCGTAAGGGATGGACACCGCCATTCCTGTCAAAGCTATGCTCTGCGGCCACCACGCCTGCCCAGCGAAGCAATTATGGGAAAAAAACCGCCTACGTTTAGGAGCCCATGCTAGGCTAGGAGGCATTTGATAAAATAATTCTTTATATTTTCTTGTTTAAGATTGCAATATGCAATGATAATATCGATGTACTTATTATACGGTTGTACTTCTTGATTTGTATACTTTTTAATTCAACTTCAGAGTAATGATAGTTAATAAATCAATTTATAGTCACGATATACACTCATTTGCAAAAAAAACGGGAACCTAAGCAATGAACCATTTCAAATGTTACTATTGTTTTTTGTGATAATTATAGGTAGTTTTACTTTCACAATTTTGTAAATTAATAAGCAAATAATCGTTTTCGTCAGTATTATCATAAAATTTTGATAACATTTATTGGTAATACCAAAGCTCACTAGTAGTGTATGCTCGCTAGTAGTGCATATGCTCGTGAAGTAAAAGTTAACATAGATTTTTGTTTGTTTTTTCTTAAATAAAGTAAAAGCAGATAAATGTTTAGTATCGAGTGTGACCCCCTCTATATCCCCCCGCGAGGATATCCCGGATACTTGCTTGCGGAATACGTTCCCACTCCGCGGTAATCACATTCTTCAGCTCTCTGATGGTCTGCGGAGCCAGCTGTACTGATCTCACGCGTCGTTTCAGAACGTCCCAGACATGCTCTATAGGATTGAGGTCGGGACTTCGAGCTGGCCAATCAAAACGACGAATGCCGACCTCTTGCATATACGCTTCCACATCGCCAGACCGGTGGGCGCGAGCGTTGTCGTTCATAAAAATTGAGTCTTCGCCTAAAGCGGCCAATGTAGGTTGTACATGAGGAATTAGAACTTCCGTTATGTATCGATATCCAGTGAGTGAGCTGTTTACAATGAAGACTAACTCGGTACGATCCATCGAATTTATTCCTGCCCAAAACATAACAGAGCCCTCACCATTAGGTGTGATTTCTTCAAAACAATCCTCTGCAAATCATTCTCCTCGTCTTCATAGCACTTGCCGACGTTGATCTTCACCGAACAGAGATATCCTGGCTTCATCGGAGAACAATACCCTATTCCAGTCTTCTTGAGTCCATGAATCACAATTTCAAGCAGACATAAGCTTGGCAACTCTTTACTCAACTCACGCAGTAACTTAGGGCCGTGGCTGACTGCGTATGCCGCGAGAAGCCTCCTCCTGACCGTCCATTAACTAATATGCAAATTTCTTACTTCTTCAAGGTTGTTCTTAAGGTCCACATACAAAGACTTGCGTTTTCTCAATGTGTGACTCACAAGAAAACGTTCATACCGTTGTCCCGTACATGATTTTCATCCAGAACCAGGCCTTCTCTCGACGGAACCGGTGTCTTGATACCGCTGCTAGGTCTTTTGACCCGTCGAGCGACTCAAACATAGCACGAAGCATTGGATCCAACCCTCTTCGAGCAGCGCAATAATTTTGGTAGCTTTTACCATTTTCTCTAACATTATTGAGACAGCTAAACAGCAACAAATGAAGCTTTGACAATTAAGAATATAAAATAAATTCATAAAAATTTACTAAAAGTTATGAAAAACTGATATTATGGAACTTCGCAACAAAAATGTAGGATGAAAAGTGGTTTTCTGTAAAAACGAGCATCAAACGAAAATTTGAATTTAGAACGGAGTGTTTTAAACACCACGGCTTTTTTAGGTCAGGCAAAACCGGCCAATAACATGTACAAATGATTGAATTAACATGAAATCATTAAGGTACAGTATTTTTTTAAAAAAAGAATTAAAATCAAAACTACCCGTTTTCTTGCAAATGAGTGTATATTTTATTGCAAATTATTTGTTAAAAATATGTAAGTCTCTAAGTGCAATAAGGTCTTAACCGCTGGCGGTGTAAGGATTACCTTACATCTGATTTAATAATGCAAAGTTAAATATTTATTTTTGGTACGAAGTATCTTGTCTCTCTTTTTAATATTTTCTCGTATCTCTTATTTATGCATAACTTATTGCATGCATATGTGTGCTTAACTTTTAAAGAAGCTAGTCTATAGTACGTCTACGTAAGGGTTCCGGCGTCAACGAATTCACATACGGCGACACATTAATGGAAAAAAAGATTAAATGTCATCCACAAACGCATTCTGGGTAGTACATACATTTTGACTGTCGCAATCTCGAATTCATATTCTCCAGGGTAGGTGGCGTCTCCTGGATCGATGAAAAAGGAAAATAAATAAAATTGTCACAATTTTTAGACACACACAAGGTTGTAGGACGGAAATGACACACTTGAGCTGTTTTACTGATACAGTCACTGAGGCAGCAAATTTAGTGTATCCTAATGATTTGCCAATTTTGACTACACTGTAGAAACAACAAGAAACGATTTTAAAGCTAGTTTATTTTCTCTATTAACTACACTGGACTGGATCAAACAGGTAGTATACACAAAAGTAAAATAAATCCATCCAAAAACGCTTTTAGCTCAACGGCGGATTAAAAAAAAATCTCCGTCCTGAATATCAAATCCCTAATACCGATTGAAACGTCAATTTCCCTTTATAAACGATGTTTCGACAATGGCGCATAGCAAAAAATGGCATATATTTTATCCTGCCCTTACCGAGAACAACGTAAATAATAAAATAACAGAGCCACAAAGCAGAATTAAATAAACAAGTGGAGGGACTGCGTGATGAAAATAGGAGCGTTTTCAATTTACACCGTGTTCCCGCGTTTCATCACTTTTATCTTTTACAGGGCTCTTTTGAGGTATGTACTTATGCGAATGGAATGGAACTCTAATTATTACAGTGGTTTGCAATGAGTGCATAATTCCACAAAAAATACAGTTTTGCAAATGAAATCATATTAAAATATTCTTTATTCAAGTAGGCTCATTACAAGCACTTTCGAATCGTCAAAAATTAATAGAACAATTTTAATTCAGAAATATGAAGTACTAAATTGTATTATATTTATAATACTGACGACCCGACGGGATCATAAATAATTATAATATAAAAAAATAAATCATACATTTTATCTGCCGGCACCAGACGGGTCTTATCACTAAGTTTAATACAGGTTTATAATACGAGACACCAAAAATAAACATATTTTATATACAAATATACGAGTACCTTAGTACTTACCCATATTTTAACAATATTGTATCACTTTAAAATTAATTTTATATTTGTATTTACTCGTGGTATTAAAAGTATGAAAAATGTGATGTGCAACATCAATATATCATCGGATTAGCCGTAGGTTGCCCACTGCTGACCCAGTGTCCGCTCACTAGCTGGGCTGGTTTTATAGCAGCTACTAGCAAGATATGTCAATTTTTATAAATAATGATAGTATACAATATACGGGACTATTATAAGTATTATGAGGGTTATTACACACACTGGGATTAATAAATATCACAGAAATATGTCGAAGACCATCTACAATCCTAACTTAAGATAAAAAATCAACTCCTTGAATGTATTCCAGTTACAGCAACCAAGGGATTCCTTTCAAATAAGTAACACGAGGTAAAAAATAAAGTTTAATTTATCAAAGTCTCAGAGGCAGTCATCTCGTTCGTTGAGCTCCCTTTGTGCGTGTGTCCGGGTATTTACAAGCTAATTAAAAATATTATTTCAGTCCATTTCACTCGGACGCAGCTCTTCAGTCAGACTCGTTGCGTTGATGTAGCTTGTGAGCGTAATTTAAAAACGAAAGCGATTTTCATAAAATTAAAATGTATATATATTTTTTTCATATTTAATTAAATTTGATTTTTTACTATAGTTATTTGCGTTGTGCTACAGGAAATTCGTCTCTGTGCCTGATCTAATAAAGAAACGAGGATATCCGTAAAATAACCATAGTTACTGACATAGCCCGGCGGATTAGCAAGTTGAAGTGGCAATGAGCAGGGCACTTATCACGAAGATGCGATAAACGAAGGAGTCATAAAGTTTTGGAATTCTGTAGACCACGTACCGGCAAGCGCATCGCAGGACGTCCACTCCAACCAAAACCACAGGATTGCGCTGGACGCAGGCCGTATACCACCCTGTCGAAAAAACGGCGCGACGCTTCTTTCACGTACTCGCGGATCGTAGGAAGATCGAGATCGCGATGTAGGCTTAGGTTATGGATGTACCATCCGCCCGCCCGGTCGCGCTACGCATGAACTTATTTCGAACCACTTGAAGAGATTTGATATGAGACGGGGCCGCGTGAGCAAATACGGGGCTCGCGTAAGTCATCACCGAACGGATGCAAGCCTTGTAGATAGTCCTTTTGTGGCGGAGGGACATCTTACTTTCACGGCCGATGTAGCAATTGAGTCTACCTAAAATATAGGAGGCCCTATTCTTAACTATTCTGATGTGAGGTCCGAACGTCATGCGTTGATCCAGTGTGCCTAGATATTTGACTTTATTGACCCAGGGGTTGGGTCGATCGAAAAGTTTGTACGACCCCACCACGCGGCTAATACTGTCCGCACCGTACCGACTGGACCTCGGGAAATTCACGACGGCACTTTTCTCAGGGTTCACTTCGATACGCCACTTGCGGAACCAGTCGCCAAGTATATTGACCGCGCGTTGGAGGCAATTGTAACAGAGGGAGGGGTCGCGGTATCGGCCCGAGTTATACAGGGCCGTGTCGTCCGAGAACAGGGCTAGCTCTACGCCAGGGGACCTAGGCATATCGTACACGTAGAGCGCGGATAGCAGTGGAGAGAGCACGGATCCTTGGGGGACGCCGGCTGATATGGGGCTGCACCAGGTGTCGCACTGCCGACTGAAATACGGGAACCGACGGATGGCAATGTAGTTATTTTTAATAGCGTAGTTCAAACGGAATGAGAGACATTTTGTCGGTGGCGCTGGAATTGACGTCTGAGTAGTCCAGCAATAGGTTCGTCCGAAAAAATGAGAGGCGACGGGCAGCAGCATTATCCTTCGCAAAGCTATTATCTTCTATTGCCAACACGTCTGCCTAACTCGGTAATTATTGGATAAAACCCTGAAATGGTTATTTATCATTTACGTCTGCGGCTGATGTAATCAGCTTGGCATGGTGGTATTTATATCTTTCTAAATACTAGGTACTAGATCGGTACTAAAACAAAAACGATTGTGTGTGATATAAGTAAAAATTCCAAAATTAAACATTAAATTGGTTTGCCCTCAGCTGAAACATCAGATTTTATAAATAAAAATCATCATCTTCATGAAGGCGTAGTATACGCTTCCGCCTATAACACTCACCTCATGGGTTCGGGCCTACAAGTCCAGGGGTCCGGCCGCTCGGGGCGGAAATGAAAAATAAACAGGACCGTCGCGCGGCGCCGCCCGCGGAAAATGGGCCCCGCACCTCCCTCTCTCCCAACCACTCGGCCGCTGCCCGACAGTGCCCGCTGGCGAGCTGTCAACGGCTCTGATTACAGATATGGTACTGACGCGTTTGCAGTCATGACTTTTCGGCTCTATGCAATTTTTACAAAGAATTTTGATATTTATCAATTTCCCTGTTCGGGGCATACATATGAAACATTTTTTTATTTATATTAGGTGTACGTTATAGACATTAATATATAAGAAATATTAATTTTTTTGGTACAATTTAACGATACTATTTAACATAAATAGACTAAATAAAGATAACTAGAAACATAATAGACTAAATGCAAAGATCGTCTGCATTGGTACCTCACTCTCACCTAGTCTACCCCAAAATAGCTGTGTTCCGGTTTGAAGAGTAAGAGAGGCAGTGAAATACCTGGTAACGTGACATAATATCTGTAAGTCGCAGTGCGCCGTTAATATCCTTGTAATATTACGAGCGTCTATAGGTAGTAGCGACATTTACTATCATGCAGGCTGTAAGCTTGTTTGTTGTTTGTTGGTGTATTAAAAATACAGAGAACAGATATTTTTTTATTATTATAATAAAAATGAATCCTGTAATCATCATCGTCATTATACTAGCTATTGAAAGTCCATTGCTGGACATAGGCCTCTCTAAGAAAGGAGGTATGTTGCCCATAATTGCCGTTCTACGCGAGCGTGTTGGCAATCGCAGAGTACAGCTTTGACGACGGTTATGTTTCTGCCCATCACCACCCTGTGCATGTGAGCTGCACTGTTCACTGATATACTGCTGTAATAACCACATGGCTAGGCGACCGGCGAATCAAAGGTCAAAATATTCTGTCTGAAACATGTGTGCACTGCCGTAACTATTGCAGAAACCGGACACTCAAAAGCCTTTTGACCTTTGATTGTCGAATAGTCTAGCTTTACTTTACCTTACGAATCAAACTAGTTAGATCCCTAATTTGGTATACGCTACTGTAATCGGTTTGTAATTATAAAAAAATACTAAATGTATTGTGAGCATTTACATCAGCGGTCGGGTGGTACCGACAGAGTACTCTATTCTGCCTGTACCTCTGACTCTGACTGATATGTGTCGTAAGAGGTGACTGAGGTACCGGCACCTACACACAGATGGCGGTATACTCACCTATAATACTACTCTATTTCGGATGAGTATACCGCCATCTGTTAGTGTCTCAAATCAACAGGGCGTGGCTGGACAAAAGCATTCTCGTCGCGAAGCTACGTTTTGCGATTACCGTCACGCTTACCCAGTGCGGTAATTATGGGCAAATTTCTCCTTTCTTTGGGAAGCTTATGTCTAGCAACGGACGTTTTATGGCTGCTATGTTGATTTTTATCAGCCAGGTGTCGTAAAAGATGAGTGAGGTACCGGAACCGACAGATAGCGGTATATCCACCAGATAATACTTAACTGTATTGCAACAGAGCAGGGACGAGCAGCAGCTACGCGCTGCAATTGCCACAACGCCAACTCAGTGTGGCGTATAAGGAAATAGTACCTCCGGCAAATCAATTTATTTGTGAACATAGGTATACAATGGTTATACAACATGTATTCGGTGTCACTATATTTGGTCATTGACATGCTCACAAATTTATGAGCTGAGGTACAAAATTACAGTGAATAATAATTATAAAATATAAAAATAATTAAATAATTTCGGAGAAAATATATATTAATAGCAGATGATATTTTGAACTTACAAAGTTTGTTTATTAAAAAAAAGTTTAATAATAATACGTCAAATAATTTACATAATCATAAGTTACTAACAATTATCGATATTTTTAATTTATATTATTCAAATGTAGTTATCATTTGAATATTATGAAATTATTAATGCTTATTTCCATAAAAAAACGCAAGGATGTCAATTTGATCCGATGGCGTAGACGGTATTGATTTTATCCTGTGCGCCGAAGGTCGTGGGTTCGATGACTACCCTGGATAAATATTTGTTTTTGTCTGGGTGTTAAGATATGTATTTAAGTATTATATTTGTGCTTCCTCTGTTGTCTGATGTCTGGAACACAAGTGCTTTAAGCGACTTATCACGGAGTCAGATTAATGTATGAGATTTTGTGTCAGTAATTTGTGGATAGTGTATATTTATACTATAATATTTGTGTTCGTTCTGCGTCTAGATATAAATAACTTCTAGACGCATGTTCAATACTTTTACATTTACATTTGTGATTCCTCTGTTGTTTGACGTCCTCGGAAACAGGTCAATGGTAGTTTTAGAGTAAATATTTTATTATTATATGATGAAACTAAAATCATATATGACGGGCCAGATCGGGCAGATAGAGCCTATCTTATGCGCCGGGTGTCGTGGGTTCAATTCCCACCTAGAGCAAATATTTATATGATGATATTTGTGTTTGTTTTGTTTGTGTCTGGGTGATAAATATGTGCTTTTAAGTAGTATTTTTGTGATTCCTCTGTTGTCTGGCGTTCGTAACACAAGTGCTTTAAGCGACTCAACTCGGAGTCAGTTCAATGTATGAGATGTTGTGGGAATTTATTATATTGATCAATTATTGCATTGAGAGAATCGATAATCAGATGTCACATTAATAAACCACTTATTATATTAGAGATATTGATTGCTTGAATTAATCGTACGTTGGCCATCAAAGCACCATCAGAAGGCGCGTAATTGTGGCAAATCAAATTAATTAATACAATAGCGGGATTGATTAGTACACGGCTTGTAACTGATACAGAATTAATTACAGCTTTCTGTGCTATCTAAATATACTATAGTAGAAAAGATGATATAATGTGTTGATATGTTAAGTATACTTAAGAATAATCTTATATATTCAAATTGTGCATCTCTATATATTTTATTAATTAATTTTCATTTATTATCTCTTCATATAGCTCATATAATATGAATCTTTGAACCTCTTCACATAAGAAGGTCGCCGACGGGAAGCAAGTGAAGTGTAGTGTTATGTATATATATAAACAATAATAAATACAACTTAAATATATATCATGGTAGCAGCCATAAAACGCCCATTGCTGGATAGGCCTCCCTAAAAAAGGGGAATTTATCCATTATTGCCATACTGGGCAAGCGTAGTGGCAATCGCAGATGGATGGATGGATGGTCTTATGGCTGATATGATGATGATAATGATGTCTGACTTCTTTTGAAATAAATTATCATTTCTAAAGATATGTTTGCAGACGAAGTGGTCAAGTAAAATAAAAATTATTACAGTTATTGCGTGATGTAACGGTAACAAGTAACGGAAAACAGACAATTGATGAAAAAAAACAATTTTATTTCTTAATTGTCAGGAAATGGTTTTCAGAATAATGTCTGGGCTTCTATTACAACTATCTATGTAACGAAGAATAATTTAACTGCTTCTCCAAGTTTTTCACGATACATTATAGGACAACAGCGGATCTAGAGGTCAAAATCAAAATACGTGACAAATTTCTTTAAAACCTGGTCACTGGGTAAGCCGTAAAAAATTAACAAGTGGACAAACTTGTGTAAGAAAGATGGATTTGAAATGTCGCTGTCTATTCTAAAAGTCGCCTTCCAAAGAAGTAGAGACTATCTGGCCCCAAAACAAATCTATAGAATAACCAATAATTTCAAAGGTAACCACGTAATCCTACCATTTGTAAAAACCCTTACCAACGCTGTTTGACATAACCCCACCGGGTACAAAGTATGGTAGATGATGTTTGCAGAGTGCGCACACCGCTCCCGTTTGTATTGGCGGCAACTTTGATTGGAGCTCTCTTTATTTTGGTAAATCAGAGCAACTTAACAATTGCTTTTCTTTTAAATTTGCTCGTGTGTTTTCTGTTCCAAGTTTAATTGTGTTGACGTTATTCTATACCGCAGTCTTTGACACTTGTGGTAAAATTGATAAGCCAAGCGGAGAGAAATACTACATTTACATATTGCCAAACATTATACATACCCCAGAAAAAAGAAGACTGTACATAACTGATTATATAAAAAACTAGCAGCTTCACCCGCGTTCAGTTGTAGAATTTCTATGCTAATAGCTTTTTGCAATAAATGGAGTATCCAACATTGAAAGATTTTTTTAATCGGACCAGCGGTTCTTGAGATTGGCGCGTTCAAACAAACAAATACACAAATAAACTGTTCAGCTTCATAAATTAGTATTTTTAAGTTTGTGTTTAAACAATTATCTCTTTTTGTTATGTGTGTTAAAAAGCTTTGCATTGTTCATCCAATATTCAAATCTGTAACATTTTTATTTAAACACTTTTGCGTAGTAAATCCTACTGTTTACTCTATAGACTGCAATGAACATTAAAACCTCTTTTTTATTTTGGTCACGTGCTTCATGCCATGCTTTGACCGCTTTTTTTACTGATGCTGAATTCCAATCTCTAAGCTTATGTGCTGGGTGTCATGGAATACATGAAGTAAGAGGTCTATTACAAAGGTCGTCTATATTGGTACCATACTCTCACATATTTCTACCGCCAAATAGCAGTGTTCCGGCTTGAAGGGTGAGAGAGACAGTGAAATTACTGGCTTTACCCAGTGACACGGTTTCTTCAGTTCACAGAGTTGGTGACACGCTAGTAATGTCTTTGTGACTATATGAACGTCTTTCAACAGTCACGATGGGAGGCCGATGATTTGACCGGTGATGACCGGTGATTTGACCAAGTGGTCAACCAGAATTGACTGTTTCAACTGAAAAAATCTCGTATCTAGACAACGCATTGGGAATAGTCCATTTTGTGTATTCCAACAAAAACTTTTTTCACTGTCTCAATGGTATTTTAATTATCCAACAATATACGAGAGCAAGAATAAGTAAAAATGGTGCACAATGGAAAAATAATGGCGGCGAGGGATTACTACTCGCTCCTCAACAGGGATCTAATAGAGTGGAAACGGTAACTGGTTATAATTGCTAATTCTTGGGTAGGTAGATGTTCTCTTATCTTTTACTTAATTATCCTTATATCATGCGGTCACGTTTTTGTTTTGGAACATGTCTTTATATTACTTTTTTGATGTATGTTATTTAGTAAATTATTTATTTTTCTCACAAATTTTCTTATAGGCTAAAGGAAATGCGGCATCACATACTTTTTGCTATATACTTCGAATGATATATTCAAACTACTGTAAAACGAAAAAGTTTAAATAATTTTTTAGTATTTGCAATATGTTGCATTGCAATTTATTTGTTGTTGTATTGTTTTTAAATATTATATAATATATAAAAATGCGAAAGTTTGTTGTTGTTCATTATAGTGTTTTTGCGTTGTTTGAGAAAATGAAAGAGCTCTGTCCCCAATGAAGACCACAACGGAACAAAGTAAACCCAAATATCAAGAACCTGTATCAGTTATAAGTGAATGGTTTTGCAAAGGTATATTACGCTGCCACTCAAAAGCCACTAAGTATTTATTTCAACGAACACCAATTTAGTTACAGAATTAACTAATAAACTTCGAGAAAGTTCCTTCCACACTACAAAACAGTTACCTGAAGTGGGCCAATCCCTTTAGAAAATGCGCATCGAGTCAGGGCCGGATAACGAGGTAGCAGCGAGAGGCGCATTAAAATTAACTTTTCCATTTTGTCGGCCTCTTAAGCCTCTTGCGTTTTGCTCATCCCGGGGTAGGTACGAGCCTCTATTCTAAGCGAATTCAGACTTAGCAAATAGTATTGAAGTTGTAACAAAACTTGCAGATGAGCCTGATATATACACCACATTTTAAGGACCAGTTAACGTCATAATTTTTAAACCTCTTTATCTTGAGACCGACGAAGACAACATATAAAAAAAAAAGTTTTAAAAAATATCGTACTAGAGAGTTTATGTATACAAACAACACTACTCACATTAATCTAAACTTTCTTTATTTTATTTTATTTCATTTAAAAGGATCACTTACAATTAATATATTTATAAAAACATAATTATTAAGAACTAAATATTAAGTCTAAATATATAATAACTTATAGATGATCACAGCATGCACATTTCAAATGTTTACAATATCTAATTGAAAAGCAATGTAATATTGCTGTATTTACAGAATATTCACAAGTCAACACGAATTTTGAGTCTGAGTTCTGTACCTCTGATTTTGATTACTTATGCCTAACTAATTAAAGAAAAAAAAATTTTATCTAATAAAGTTTGCTTTTGTAGTTACTAAAACGAAATTTTAATTTTTATGAAAAAGCTCTATTTCTTAATTTCAATTATATGTAAAAGGAAAACAGTTTTGAATTCACATATTTTTATTGACTTTAATTATACAAGACGGCATAAATAAACCCACAAATACAAAAAAGAACACAAAAAAGACTTTAAAAATGAACAGATTTGGTATTTCTTCTGTGTAAGTTGGGACTTTTTCGTATGAGCCCCCAAATGTAGTCACCCATCATATTTTCATTATATTGTCCTTGATAACGCTTTTCGAAGTTCATTATATCCTGGTGGAAACGTTCCCCTTGCTCTTCTGAATATGCACCTAAGTTGTCTTTAAATCTATCCAAATGAGCATGTAGCATGTGGACTTTCAAAGACATTCTGCAACCCATAACTTTGAAGTTGTGAAGCATATCAGTAATAAGCTCCGTGTAATTTTCTGCTGAGCCACGCTTGTTTTTCGTGCGTACTGAGGAGCTGTAGGAATTGTTCACTGGCCATTATTTTCTTTATTTGTGGACCGATGAAAATACCAGCTTTAATTTTAGCCTCTGACAATTTCGGGAAAAATGATTTTAAATATTGAAAGGCCTCAGAGTCTTGACGCAGAGCCTTTACGAACTGCTTGATCAGACCTAATTTAATGTGCAATGGAGGCATTAAAATATGATCGGGCTTCACGATTGGTTCATTTTTGACATTATGTTGTCCTATTTGAAACTCGCTCCGTTGTGTCCATGAGTGCTGCTGGTAGTGAAGTGCATCGGCTCTACTATCCCATAAGCAAATGTAACACGGATATTTAGTGTACCCGCCTTGCATTCCCATCAGAAATCCAACTATTTTAAAATCCCCTATCACTGGCCAGGCGTACTCTTCATATTTTAAAACTTGAAGCACCATTTTAACGCTCTCGTAATTTTCTTTTAGCATTACAGAATGAGCAAGGGGAAGAGATGGAAATATATTTCCATTATGTAGAAGAACTGCCTTTAAGCTTCTTGTAGAGCTGTCGATGAAAAGACGCCATATATCATGATCTTATATGCAACGGCTCCTAAAAAAACTGCTAAAATACTATAATATTCGTTTTACATTGTGTAAAGGTACAAAAGCAAACTTTATTTTTTATAAATGGAGTTTTTGCTTTTTTTTCGATGTATATAATCAGAAAATATTTACTAAATAACAGACTCAAAGAAAAATATTTTTTTTGTTGACTTGTGTTATTCAACAGCACTGAATTAATAGATATGTAAGTTATCCTGAGGCGCCGTTAACTTTAGCTTGTGTGGTATAATTTGTGACTTTCAATTCAAACCGGTTCAGATTGATGTTAATTTACCGTAAGTAGTATCTTTGACTGGCGTCCTGGCTGCTAATTTGGTTTGAATGTGGAATGGATGAATTTGTACTATTTTGCACTGCTTGTTTTGATGTTCAGAGCTGCTTTATGTGGTATACATCAAATGTATCTCGTTCCGCTCTTTTTTCTCTCTCGTTTAATATTTAGATAGTAAGAAGCAGTGACTCACAGCTACACCCACGTTAACTTTCATACTAACTTCACACCCCCCTTTTACCCTCTTAAGGAATAATTTTTGATAAAATATTGTACATGTGTTCCATGACTTTCAATGAAGAACCTTTATGCTAAATATCATTCAAATAACTTCAAATACAGCAAAGCTTCACACTAATTTTGCATCCCCACCGGGGATGACTTTAGGAAACTTTGCTGGTGCAGTGTGAAGTGTTTCATCATTCCTTAGGGAGTGAATTTTCAAAAAAAAATCTCCAATATTTTAAGTTCTTTCTAACGTCGTTAACTTTCGTTCTTAACCTTCTTACGTCGTTATAACTATTACAATTTAAGCCCTACGTTGTCGGTCATTCAGACAGTCAGTTTCTACTTATATATATATATAAATTACAGTATACGTCACAAACGAGCCAGTTCAGAAGTTCATAGTGGTTCATAAGTTACTGTCTTAATTTTAATAATAATAATTTGAAAGGCTGTTCTTTGTTTTATTATTCCCTAACAAGTGTTTAACTGGCAGTTTTACGTCTGCATAAAGTGTTTTGTTCATATATGCTTCTTCTGAGAAACGGTGATTTGCTTTTGTAAGATTGGAAGAAGCGTGTTTGTGACAAAATATTAAGACAGAGCAAACGTTGAGATGAAGAAAAGTGTACTTTCCACACCCATGAAGATCGAAAGAAATTCTACCGAAGGATGACGACGCCTAAGCAGGTTATTTTTTGACAGACCTCACGTAACACAGCTCTGACACGTTTAAGGTCCCTAGAGAAATGCGGCCTGCCTTCTTGATAAAAAGGTCGACGTAACACTTTCGTTGGACTCTATGGTAATATGGAAAAACTCATTCCACCATTACTATTTTTCTATTGGCTAACTTTTATATCAAGTGTCTTGTATACATAATTGAATGACTCTGATTACAATGTAACTATATAGAGAAATACTAGAAGTTTGTCATGGTGATCTTTATATGTATTTGACGGGTCCAATGGCGCAGATGGTAGTGATCTTTTCTTGTGCGTCGAAGATCTTGGGTTCGATTCCCACCCTGGACAAATACTTATATTATTATATTTATTTCATTCTGTGTCTGGGTGTTAAATATATGTATTTAAGTATTATATTTGTGCTTACTCTGATGACAGATGTCTGTAAAACAAGTGCTTTAAGTAACTTATCATGGAATCAGGTTAATGTATGAGATGTTGGGTGAATTTATTATTAATATGTTGCGGTCAACGATGTCATAAAGTAGAATAGAGATAGCATTAATGTCTATAAAGTTCATACCATAACCATCATCATTACAGCCATTGAAAGTCCACTACTGGACATAGGCCTCCTCAAGAAAGAGACAACTTTGCCTATAATTGCCGCGCTAAGCAAGCGTGTTGGTAATTGCAGAGCGCAGCTTTCACGTCGTGGATGCTGCTGTCCATATCCACCCTGTGTATTGTCTCGGATGGATATACCGCCATCTATCGGTTTTGGTACCTTAATCGCCTTTTACGATACCTCACGGCCGGTGCCTTACCATTACTATACTATACTATAAAAACAAAAGTTACGTATAATTAAATAAAAAATGCGTAAATGAAATATACTCTTCTACTGACATTAATTACTATAACGGGTCGGAGAGAATTGAATATTTTAATGATTTCACTATTATTTCTCAAAACAACAGCAAAACTTTCTAGAAGCATCTGCAAACATAAAAAAAAGAACACTACTTTGAAATTTTCAATATTGTGTATTAAGAATCTCATTGTTTATGAATTTAATGAAAGTTCTATCGAAATTTCTCATTGAGTTACGATATAAAATTCAGTACACTTTATAATAAATGTTCGCTGTTAATAAATGCAATAATTTTCTAGAAAGTTCACGTGAAAAGTTTTCCTTCACCGCAGAAAGTTGTGACTAAGAAAAATAATCGGTACCTCAATTGTTGAGATTTCATGCCGGAACCCAACGCGCAGGCAGTTAAGAACTTGGCAGATTTCTACTTAAATAGGTGTCGCATTTCTGAGAACATTATTGAATGGAAAGTGTTGATTTTTCTTAATAATACGTGACGTTGAATGATAAATCTGTTACAAAATGGGAACGTTTTAAGAATATTGCTTGCTACAGTGTCCCATGTGATAGTTTTTATAGAAAAGAAGTTAAGACTACTATTTCAGAGTATTTCAGAATAAACTAACTAAAAGAGATATTTTATAATATAGAAATTTCATTATATTTTGTTTATTCTTGAAACAGTTGTCATTGTCGGTGTCCATACAAAACTGAAAAATAATCATGTTTTATTTTCATTGTTTTTAAGGCCGAATTACGATTATATATATCCTCATCTTATATTAGCCATAAGACGTCCACTGCTGGACATAGGCCTCCCCAATTAATCTCCAATAGGACCGGTTGTATGCAGCCTGTGTCCAGCGCGACCCAGCGGTTTTAGTCAGATCGTCTGTCCAACTTGCGGGTGGACGCCCAACGCTGCGCTTGCCAGTACGTGGTCTCCATTCCAGAACCTTACGACTTCATTATATATATATATGTAACCTTTTTATTATTAATTATAAAAAAATATTCTCCTTAATGGGGGAGGTCTATGGCTAACAGTGGACTTTCTTCGGCAGAAATTATGATTCAAAAAAGTATAAAATAAAACTTTACTGGTAGACATTTAATGCATTTATTTTTTATAACAAATATTAAAACATTCAAATAATACCTCATTCTTGACTAGGAGATAAGTCGCTTAAAGTAATTGTGTACCGGACATCAGACAACAAAGAAATCACAAGTATGATCCTAAAATTACATATGTAACACTCAGACAGAACAAACACAAATATTCAATATTTATCTATTAGGCTAACCAACTGCTAATTACAATGACACCATGTCCAATTACAATGTGTTTAAATTCATGCTTACTTTAATAGGTACTTAAAGGCTAACTGCAACGGGCCAGATGCGCAGATGGTAATAATCCAATCTTGTGCTCCAAATGTCGTGAGTTCTATCCCCACCCAGAGCAAATATTTATATGATGAATGTTTGTATATGTTATGTGTGTTGTTATACCTTCGCTGTCCGATATCCGTAACACAAGTGCTTTGAGCTACTTATTTCGGAGTCAGATCAACGTATGAGATCTGTATAAAATAATAATATAATTTAAGGGTCAAATCTAATAAATTAAAAACGCATGCAGGTGAGAGCGGAGGACATTATTTTAACTACCTAAATAAAAAAAAATCTTCCAAAAATCAAACATAAATAATGACATAAAAAACTAATAGTGTTTAGAATATTTGTCATATAACATTAACCGTAAGCGTCAAAACTCACATCTATCCTATCGATTCAAGCGTTCAAGGCCTTGCTTATACTAGACGCTGACGAGTTTTGACCTAAGACTGTTCTTCGTGGTATAAAGGCGCTTTCGAGACATGGGTTTTTGATTTTGCCTCTTATACATTTATAAAAAAATAACAGATCAATAATATTCATACTGAATGCTAATGAGTATGAATGTTTCTTCTAAGTGCGAGATCGAACCTACAATCCTTGGAGTATAAGATAGGAGCACTAACATTTACGCCATCGGGCCGGTCACAAATTAAACCACAAGTGCACAATAAATTTTTTTGTTATATATGTTACAAAACATTCAACGTAATGCTATAGTTTTTAAATACATATAATGATGTTCGTTCATAACAAATATTAATGTGTGGGCATAAAATAAATCTTCAGCAACTCATCTCGTAGTAAACGAAGAAAATCATTTACAAACATGTGAGCGCCCTACTTATTCACCTGGTCAGGTAAAAACGTAAATAATGAGCGAGTTCCGAGGCAATTTATTTGCTCCTACACTACCCGAGGTAATGGGGAAATGATTACTCATTTGCCACGGGATTACCTTAGGTAAGAAAAAGATTTTCAAAATAAACACGCTCGTGGGAATCGCGCTTATGAGTGCGGTAATCATTGGTCGGTTTCCGATTAGAAGGTTAGGAATGGAACACGCGTTAGCGATCGTGTTATATGTTTCTTGCAGGTGTTTGTATCTTTTTGTTTTGTTATTATGAAACATATGTGGTTCTGAAGGGATTTCACTGGGTAATAATTGTGTTAAATATTTCACTAATATTCTCATCTCATTCATAGATCCTCGACAGTCTGTTGGTGAAAGTAAACTGAACGGTATCAACGATAGAACCGTAAAATCAGTTTATAGAAATAAATTCTATAAACTGATTTTACGGTTTTTCTTGTACTATACATTTGCTAACACTTAATAATTGCTACGTATAGCTTGCATACAAATTATAATAGATATATCTTATATTATTGCAGCCAAATATCTATTTGGCAGTGGACAGGGCTCTTGGTACTCAGAACCGATGGCCGATGGCGTCGTAAGTTTCTGGAATGGAGACCGGGTACCGGTAAGCACAGCGTATGGCGTCCACCCGCAAGATGGACAGACGATCTGACTAAAATCGCAGAATCGCGCTGGACATAGGCCGCATACATCCGGTCCTATTGGAGATTACTTGGGGAGGCCTATGTGTCGAGCCGTGGACTTCTTATAGATGGTATGAAGAAGACGATGACCTATACTGTAATAACTTATTAGTTTGTCTGTATTTATTGTATTGTATTTTATTTTGAAAGCACTTGCTGGGCATTTCTAAATTGAGATTAATTATATCTCAATCCCGCAGGACGTCAATTGTTGGACATAGATCATCAAAAAGGGTCATTTTGGTACAATTCCTATGCAGGGGAGGTCTGGTTATCCCTTCTTAAAGTTTTTAAGCACCGGACGAAGACATTGCAAACTGCCGACCCTGGTACCTTAGGCGTCTCTTACATCGTATATAGAATACCTTTATTTACTCAGCCGGTCATAAGTTCGCAAACCATTACTCTAACAAAACAAATTCCTTTACACCGTACAGTTCAGAAACAAACGGGTCGTTTTCACTTAATAGTTTGTTACGGTCTAAGCCCCGAAAGTCACTAGTATTCGAGTCACAATTACTAATATCCGTCCCGAGCAGTTGTCACGCAGCGACTATTATTTACCGCGCAAATTGAGTGACGCGGGTACGATAGGGCACAACATTATAAATCAAGCTCTCCGTGCTCCCGGATTGGCATGCTAATATATGTGTCGTTGGGCTGCTCCCAGTGATTTTTTATTTTCACAGTTTGAAACTACATTGAATAATAGTAAAAAAAACTTTATAGTAAGAAAAAATTTAACTAAAATAAATATACATTAAGCTCGCAGGCCTTGTGAGTGCGCTAACAGTGGTTGAGTGTAATACAATGACAATTAATAGAAAACTAAGTTACACTCCGGATAATTTTATCTTTATATATCAAAATAACGTGTCATTTACAAGTGTTTGTCTGGTATGAACTACTGAACTAGTTTTAGTTTATTTACTTACAGTATACATGTCGATTCTGTTTAAGAGTTATTTGAGGATAGTTAATATCAAGTTTAAAAAATATATTTGATAAAACATTGTCTTGTCTTAAATATATAACACTATTAGCGCCACGCGGTTTTACTCGCATTAAGTTGTAGAACAATCCTAGTATAATTTACACTGCGCTGTTGTTGGTCATAACGTAGTATTATATAGCCTTCTTTGATAAATCGACTATCTACAACTGTAAACATTTTTCAGATAGGATAAGCAGTTCCTGAGGTAAGCTCGTTTTTTGACATTACCAGGTCATATATTTACTTTTTGAAAACGTTACCCAGTGTAGGTTGCAGTGACGCTTTCTCGCGTCACGTCACTGTATGCTTATTTGTTGACCTGGTTAATAAGAAAAGACAAGCTATAACGTAATGGCATGATCAAAGTTCTATGTTCAAAACAACTGAAATTGTTTAAGCAGACGGACATAAAAGCGCAATACCAAAACCTCTCAATTCTTTAAGCTGACATATACCAAAGTGATTGTATCGTTTTCTATTAACATCGATTCAAGAGGAACACATAGAAATGTCAGTTTAAGCCACAAAAATATATTGTTTGTATGGAACGATGTCCAGTTTTTACTCCGATGCCGTAGGTTAGCCGCTCAATTGCGTGGAAATAAGAGGTCTTTGTATAGAGTTGACTCCGTCGATATTTAGTAACAGATTGCCCAAATGTCTCTCTTTGTATGGAAACAAAGCATATATAAAACTCACTTTTATAAGCACTTTTGCCTATACGGTGTTATCATTATCGTTTTTTTCAGAACTCTTCATGTATCCATTGGCAATTTAGCTATCAAGTCTTAATATTAGTAAGTACCGGTAACTACTGATTCAATAAATATATAATTAATAAAAACTTCTCTGTATCAGATGTCCTGTTCAGGGGACGAAGGAACTTATACCGACAGAGTGGAACAGAAATTTTAATTATTGAGTAAAATTAAGACAGGCCGATGGCACAGATTGTAGTGATTCTCTCTTGTGCGACAAAGGTCGTGGGTTCGATCCCCATCAGGACAAATATTTATTTGATGATATTTATGTTTTTTCTGTGATTGGGTATTAAATATATGTATTAAGGTATTTATGACTTCTCTTTTATCCGATGTCGGTAACACAAGGATCTAAGCGACTTATCACGGAATCAGGTCAAAATAAAACAATATTGCAAATAAAATCAATAGTTACTATTAATTTGTGTTGCAACCACAAGATGGACAGGCGATCAGGCTAAAATCTCAGAACGGACCTAAATAGAGGTCGTACACAACTAATATAATGAGAAATAAATTGTTAAATGACTATGATATATCATTCGCTTCATTTCAGGACATTCTGCACATCACTAGTTGCTTCGTTTCTATCCCCCGAATAAAATAAAATTCCGTGCTTATGGTTTTTTTTATTGTTATCCGTAAAATGTTTACGGGATTGATGTACCTACACATGAGACAATGGAGTAATGTCGTTACGGATTGTATTGAAGTCGGAGTATGGTCTCTCAGATGTAAACAAAGGATAATGTGCTTATTGATTATTAAGTTAAGGTTAAGGACTGCATGTGACAAAACAAGAGTGATGACTTAATTAAATTAATATATTTTCTAGCATTATGAATGCCAAAGCAGTTTTACATCACTTTAACGACAAAATAGTGATTAATTAATTAAATAATTATTTCTAGTAAAATTATAAAAGCAGAACAAAATTTTATTTGATTAAAGAAAAATATATTTGCCGCGAGGTACCGGCAGAGTAGAATAGTACCTCCCACTACACCAGGTGTCGTAAGAGGCGACGGTATATCCCTCCGAAATATTGAAGCTCAAATGCCACAGGGCGAGAATGGGCAGCAGCATTCCCGTCGCAAAAGCTGCGTACGCTCTGTGATTGCTAACACGCTTGCCTAGCGCGGCAATTATGGGCAAAAACCTACTTTATGGGGAGGCCTATGTCTAGCAGTGGATTTCCAATGGCTGGTAAGATGATAATAATGAAAATGATATACGAACGCAGACGAAGCCGATTAAAAAAAAGGGACAGATAAAAAAAATATAATTGCACTTTCAAAGTAGGTTTCGCTGATATCAGTTGGTAATTGAAATTAGTAAATTTTTCACTTTTACGTTTGCCTAAACTAAGTTCAAATGTCGAAAGTATTTAATATGAGAACACATATCATTACATAGAGAAATTACATGTCACGGGATAATGTAAGCTGCAGAACAGATTAAAATATGTTTTATCTTTACTGTGTACCGTTTGATTCAACAAAAGTGGTAGGATAGTTTACATCTCAAATTAGAACAAGTGTATCCTGCCTTAAGATTGTTTAAAGAAATTACATGTTACGATTAACGAATTTAAAAATTTAATAAGGTCTTTCCCTTTTATGGTAAATTATAACGCAGCGAAAATTACACTCCAAAAAATCTTATACTGCTTTCCCCAAAGCATGATCCGAATAAAGACAGCCCAGAAAATGGCAGATTGCAGGGCATCGTCGCCACAAACTTAAGCTATTACGATGGACAAAAATACTCCGACAAAGTTGACCAACTTTGCCCAACTAACGATGCTCGTTATTGCCTTAGTTGGGCAATATTTTCGTGCCGGACAAAGATGGGGGTTTCTTGTTATAACAAACTTGTATTGCACAGATTAGTTTTGATACGGAAGACTTATTGGTGCTTTATTCGGCCCATTTATCGATACGCAAAAATATGATCACAATAATTATATTACAAAATTGAAAAATAAAAGAAATATACATATGATTATCTGATATTAGAATTATTTAAGAAAACTTTCCCTTAGATGTTGTATTTTAACTTCTGTAGTAACAAGAATTTAGTTGACTTATTTGTTAGTATTTATTAAAACCTGTTTTTATAGAGAATAGAAAAAAGTATTATAATTTAAGTCCTATACGACTTTTTGTATTTACAACAGCAAAAATATTTCATTTCTTAATGACTTTTGTCAATCTGCCGGTTGCTGCAAGGTAACTGAACCGTCAAACTATGTTAAAACTTCAAACAGTTTAAAAAGGAGTTTTATTATATAATGTCATAATATAAAATAGCAATTATATTTAAGGTGGGCTTTAGACGCTGTTCCAACTAATTAGATAGAATTAAAATAGCTCTGCTTTAACACTATTTCCCTGCGTAGAAACAGACATTTAGTCGTGAGCTGTCGGCAGAGTAGAATAGTACATCCCCCTATACAAGGTGTCGTAAGAGGTGACTAAGGTGCAGCCCAGATGCACAGGGCTGTTTGGGCAGCAATATGCCCATCGCAAAAGCTGCGCTCTCCGATTGCCAACACGCTTGCCCAGCGCGGCAATTATGGGCAAAATTCTGTCTTCCTTGGGGAGGCTGTTATTATGATAATATAAAATTTAATACGATAAACTGAAATATCTTATCAAGTATATCAAAAGTTGACAAATAATTTTCAACTATATACATAAGTAGTATAGTTTTCTGTTAAGAGTGAACCTTTGACAGATTTCTCTTAGATCGAACTGTAGCTGTTCGTAAAATAATACATCAGATTTGTGTAGACACTTATTAAAAATAATTAAATTTCTACGCTGTTAATTCATGTACGAAGTGTCTATGTGAGTACTCAAACGGGAATAAAGCAGTGTACATAAGGGTGATTCCCTCTGGACTGAGTACTGATTGATCATTAAAATGGTATTGAAATTAATGATGGGAATGCACAGGTCGGATTAAATACCACTACCATTGCAATTGGATGTTCGGACTGTTTAATGATCAATGTGGTATGAGGAAGGCTTAATCAATGTTTCCCAAAGTATGCGGCTTGATATATTTAATTTGGAACCGAATTAATTTTAAGAATAATTAATAACGCGAAACTATGTATATGCTTATATCTAGAAAATAGCAGATTGCAGGGCATCGTCGTCACAGACATAAGCTATTCCGATGGGTGGATATAGGGAGATTACCACTCGATATATATGACCACAGTTACCTAATTAATTATAATACTTAATATACAAAGAAATTAACCTACGCAATATACAATACAGAAACTGAACGGAGGAATAACAAATATAATACTTAAATAAAAGATATAAATTAATTAACACCTAGACAAAGAACAAATAAAAATATTTATCTCATAAATATTTGTCCAGGATAAGGATCAAACCCACAGGCCTTGGCGCACAAGGTATTTTGCGTGGCAACCGCAGAGCGTAACTTCACGATGGGAATGCTGTTTCCCATCCCCGCCACGTACATTTGAGCTACACTGTTACGGGTTGATATTCCGCCATCTGTTGGATCTGGTATCTTACCGCCTCTTACGAAATTTGGTACTGGGGGAGGTACTATTCTCTCAGCACCGCTGCTTATATTATTCTCTGCTGGTACCACACAGCAAATAGAAAGTGGAAAATAGTTAATTTTTATTTCCTTTACAATTGTCCACTACCACATCTGTGATTGTATAATTTACCTACATTTTTAAGTAAATGAGTTTACACTTGTAACATTATTTTCCTGTGGATTGGCGCAGGGAACAGAATAAGATTTTAAGATGCTGGAAGTTTGGGAATCTTCGGTTTGCATGATTGGAAATAGAATATCAGCGTAAATTTCTAGTTATAAGTAGATCTATGGTGTGTCTGCTCTGTCCGGAGTATAATATTTATTTATGACCATAATGTGGTTCGGACTAGTGCGTGATATATAAATACGTTTATGTTTGCTTGAAGAATAAATATATACACAATGGGCCAAAAATATTTATACGAGGGCAAAAAGTTCATTTGAATTTCAGCTTAATTAAAGCTTAACTTCTTTGTTATTTTTTTTAATGATTCTATTTTTTAATGACAAATAAAAGCAAAGAAAGATTTATAATAGCAATTTTGCACTACATTCAAACCCGAACATTTTTTGTTTTTCGGCAATTTGTCAATATAAAAGATACAAATTCACAATATAACAATTATCGACCTGACCAATTATTGATCCGAGATAAGTAGAGTATTAAAAAATATAATACTTAGATACGTATATATAACACCCAGACACAAGCAAATACAATTGTTTGTTACATAATAATGTTTGTCCTGGGTGGGGATCGAACCCACGACCCTTGGCACACAATATAGGAATAACACCGAGTGCACCTGGAATAGATAAAAACGCTGTGTCACTATTATTAATAACTGTATTGGTCACAATCTTAACTGCTCCAAGACCTAACTATAATTAAGGTGGCCTTATAAATTGCGTCATTACACACATTTAATTGGTAGATGGGTAGGGTTGGGTTGGCTTTTCTGACGTGACTCAAGCGAGGATTATTTACATTTTAATAGAATTCCAACTCTGTAGTCTATTTTCACGCGATATAAGTTAATAGGTATACATAGATAGACATCAGACGAATCACAAAATAATACTTAAATTCATGTATTTTTTAGCGTATTGTAATAGCACAATATCTCCTACTTTTTTTGTAATTGTCCAAACATATTAAGTGAATATTTTTAGTACTCTGTCATGTTTTATGACGAAAACATAAAAACGCCTTATTCTTGGTTTCCGATGAAAAAGTCCTTACAAAGCTGTCCTAGGTTTGAATGTAAAAGTGAATGAAATATTATTATATATTATATATGTATAGCTGGGTAGAGTGGAGCTAATTATTTCTTTGTGGTATAATATATACTAAAATATAGAGGTACAAGTTATTGACGGACCCGATGTCGCAGCCGGTAATGATCTATCGGTATTGCGGAAAAGGTCGTGGGTTCTATCTCCACCCAAGACAAATATTTAAATAATGATGATTGTGTATGTTTCCTATCTGGGTGTTAAAAATAAGTATTTAAGTACTATATTTGCAATTTCTCTTTGTCTGACATCCTTAACACAAATGCTTTAAGTGGCTTATCTCGGAGTCAGGTAAATATACGAGTTGTAGTGTATTTATTATTATTATTATTAATATATGAATCTGTTGTTCTTAATATAATACAGTACATACTGAGACAGTCCTAGTAAGTATAAAATTAGATGTTATTGACAACAATAATATGTCCAATTACAATGTGCTTAAAGTCATGCTAATTGTAATAGATACATAAAAACAAGCTCCGAATGCAGATTAAACAATAATAAAAGACATAAAAATACTTTTAACTAATAAAAAAGAATAATATATACAAAAATAAAATATCAATAATTAAATTAAATTAAATTAAAAACTAACAGAGTGTGAAATACTTATGACAGAATTCACATCGATCCTGTTGCTATAAGCGTTCAAGGTCTTACTTATCCTAAACGCCGACGAGTTTTGACCTAAGACTGTTCTTCGTGTTGGAGTGCACAAAGGCGATATTTTATTTCGAAGAATCCTTGAAGAAGCTCGATTATGGTATTGGCTGAGAAACTACGGGATTTCTATTTGACTTGTTATTAATTTATAAAAAAATAGCAGATCGATAATATTCCTACAAAATGCGTAACTACAATAACTTGTAACATGAGATGTTACAAGTTATCTTCAAATAGAATGATTAGGGTCTAATTCTTTTGTTTATATAAATTGCAATAAAATATGATACTATGTGCATTTGCACAGTATCTCTCCATAAAGGGATGAAAGTCAAGCTTCGTCGAAGCTGAATCAATATTCGTCTATAGCTACCCAAACAGCTGAGGCCCGAAGTTGGCTCCCCATGAGTATCAGTTCGGTCAGTGTTTCGAGAGAGTTGTTGCAAAGAAAAACAAGGGTCCCCCGGATCGTCTCATTGTAGCCCTGCTCACGATCTCACTTTGTTAAGAAAACAGTCCGCCCTTTGATATAGGCGAGGCCATTTTTTAATGCATATCTTGAAGGGAATTATTGATGCGTCTGCTTTGGTACCAGTATCGGATTCACCCTTTGACTTTATCCGGGTTAGGAATTTAGTAGTGTCCTTTTACGTATCTTTAAGGGATACAGGTTTTATGGGATCTTTTTTGATTTGATGTAACTGTGTTTACTTTGTGTATTAGTTGTGCAGACATTATAATCAACAAATGGATAATGTATTTATGGTAACATTTGCTATAGACACGTACATTAACGCCATGTTTATGAGAAGAGTATTACAGTAGATAGACAATAAGTCATTATTTATAATATAAATAAAAATTAATGTAGTTAAGCGCAAAACTCCAGAACTGTTTGACTAATTCCTCTGTTTTCCTTAAGGCAAGTTTTTAAAAGAGAAAAATAGCCATACTGTCATTTTATGCTCTTGATGAAAACAATTTCTTTTACTTTAACGGGCTGCCAGTTAAATTAAAATTTAGCTTAAATAGCATTTTTAAAATAAATAAGTTGTACTTTAAGTTACAAGACCGAAGTAAATAAGTAAGAAACACTCCTAGAATTAAAGCGACCGCAAAACCAACATTTGTAGCAAGCAGAATAAATCACTTTATCCGAAAAGCAGCAACGGATTTAAGAAAGGAAAATTTCCAATCGAACCGGTTCAGGATTCGTCCACGTGAAACGGGAGAAAGTTAACTCATTTTTCAGCGTAACAAACACTCCCCCTTCAGAAATCTTCCTTTCAATTTCCGAATTTCTGATCCTTCATTCATTAGCAAGTTCAATCAGTCCGGGTGTGGTTATTTATTGCCTAGCATCGCCCACACAATTAGGTGGAGAAAGTTTCCCCATTACACGTTCAAGGTTTTTATATGAATAAAACCGGGCGTCCTCGCAGTGCGTAATAGATTCTACGACTCGTTTAAGGGTTTGGTCATTGTTGGTGAAAAAGTTTTTAGGTTTGAAACTTTTTCTTGTAAAGCTTTTTTTATATATTTTCTTACAACATTTTAAAATATTACCTTTCCGTAAAATTAGAATCAGATATTAAAATTGATTGTATTATTAAGTTTTTGTTATTTGTTGATTGTATGATAAAAGTTAAAACACATTAGATGAATTATTAAATACGGACCCAAATTTTGGTATTATTTAGCAGTATTACCTATTTTTATTTTAATTCAAATAAATATACTTTTATATATTTTCTTTTGTTTAACGTCGAATTAGGTTTATCGCTAAGATTATGTAGTTCTTAGATTATCATAACAGCCATTAAAAGTCTACTGCTGGACATAGGCCTCCTCAAGAAAAGGAGAAATTTGTTCATAATTGCCGTGCTGGGCAACGGTGTTGGCAATTGCAGAGCGCAGCTTTCACGGCTGGGATGCTGCTGCCCATCCCCGCCCTGTGCATTGGAGCTACACTGATTCGGATGGATTTATCGCCATCTGTCGGTGCTAGTACCTTAGTCGCCTCTTACGACACCTAATACACAGAGAGGTATTATTCTACTCTGCCGGTACCTCGCAGCTAAATTAAATTAAAATAAAACATTATAACCAACATGTATGCCTAGAGTTTGCTAGATATTTACTATAATAAATTTATATTAATTTTTATATCAATATATTCTCAATCATCTTTAATAACTTGCATTCAGTTTTACAACAGATCGTCAAAAGTGAGATACGAATCTAAAATCAAAAACTTTGCGGTTACAAAAGGATATTCCGCGCACTCGTTAAAAATTCCAATTTTACCTTTGAACTATTCGCCGGTGTTGTGACTAGACCGTGGAAAAAGAAACATTTCGATTTGTATTCCCAATTCACTGCAGTATTTTAAAACACATACACTATTAGAATTTACATATACTATTAGAATGGTAGCAATATTTACCCACCAAAATATATATAAATTTGATTTAGTAAAATATATATTCCTTATAATATATACTCGTAGAGCCATAGAGTACCGGCAGCGTAGAATAACACTACTCTCTGTACCAGGTGTCATAGGATGAGACTAAGGTACCGACAGATGGCGGTATATCCCTCCGAAACAGCGCGCAGCGGGATGGGCAGCAGCATGCCCGTCGCAAAGTTACGCTTTGCGATTCTCCAGCGCAGCCTTTTCGAGCAAAAAACCTAATGTCCAATAGTGACTTTTCTAGGGTTAATATGATGTTGATGAAGAATACAATTTTACGGTAAAGAAAATTCAAAACATGACAATTACATTGCTGCATAAAAAAATCATTAAATTGAAAAGTAGCGTTGATTTTTTACGGTTCTAAAGCTTTTATTATTGATAGCGATAGTTATTAATAATGCTGCTAGTTCGTTGTATTACCTACCGAGTTTTAATGCCGTACTGAAATTTTATCCGTATGATCTCGTTATCTAATCTATAAATTACCTACGTGCAAAATAATTTATTCAGTTATGATTGTATTATTAGATAATGTTTTTATTTTCCGGTTTAATCCTGTAATATCTTCGCCTAAAAATTACTATCAACAACAAAGAATTAATGAACTTGATGCAATCGTCTTAAATAAATATATGTATATAGTAAGAATGTATGTAATAATAATGAATCATTGGTGCGTATACAATTCAATTTTTTTTCGCTTCATTAACATTATAATGAGAAGAAGATTTCAATATTTGTTTGTAGCTAACAGGCTCAAAAGCTATTGAACCTTTTTTGGAAATTCGTTCACTGATAGAAAGAAGGCTACATTCTTCAGCAAAAGTTTTATTTAATAAATTAAAGATCTCTACCTAAAATGGAAATATGTAATCGGGATTTGTATTATTGCACGATTGTAACAAAAGCTAATTTCAAAAGTCTTTTATTATTATAACTTTTAATATTTCGTTATCAGCACTATATTTTACCCCCCACATTATTTCGGTAAAGAAAGTAACTATGCGAAGCGCTGCTATAGATACTAGCAACGCTGTGTATAATAATAATAATAACTTTATTCAACAACAAAAGGTAACTTAAACTAAAATACATTTTGATACTTAGGTACCTAAACTAGGTCTAGCCTGTTCTTATAGGCACCTAGTAGAATTATAATACATTAATATCATTAAATTTTCACGACCATTTTCAAATTATTGTTGCGTAAATGCTTGTTGGCTTTACTAATAATTTTTTATTTTTATTAATTGAAAGTATTTCACGATGTTCAGAAATTATAAAACAGTCTAAAAGTATACAAACGCCACCTATGAACGTACTATTATTTTTAAGTCTGCTACACATCTGACAAATAGACTGCGTGGCTCTAGAGCTAGGGAAGTTTTATTAAATTTCCATGTGTAGCCTTGTCTTCAGATCGTCGGCGCACCTGCGACTGAATTACGACGTACGTGCCGGCGACGCCATTAAGTTCAAACATGTGAGGTTATTTGTTAAAAAAGATCCAGCACTAGCTGAGACGAACTTTGGTATTGATTGTTCTGTTGCTGAGTTTTAGGTAACTGTAAAATTTTACAATACAGTTCGGCTGAATAGTTTCTCTTGATGGCAAAGATGCAAAATTACCATTATATTACCAATTCTCTATTTTAATTATAATATAATAAATTGTAGTCTTTCTTGTATACACACTCTAAAGCATGGGTACCAGTAAAGAAGAATGTTATTTTCATTTGTACCAGGTGTTATTAGAGTCGGCTGAGGGCTGAGGTACTTGAGGTTAGGAGGGTAACTTGTAGATAAATATCTAAGAATTTCGATGCATACCTCAAAAATGATAAAACAAAATAGATTATGTATGATCTCGAAATCAAAAAAATCTTCCAATTTTAGTCGCGGCATCATAAAAATTATTTGTTCTGTTTGCAAAATAAGCATGATTTTATTTTTTGCACTATGTTCATGCTTTACTAAGCAGTATTCGTTTTCTATTTACAAGAAATCTATTTTTGTTGCGAAAACATGATTCCCGAAAATACTTTCCAACGAAAGATAAGCCAGTATTCGCAATTACTATATCCTGGAAACGAGCTTTTGTAATAACCAAGGGAATTTATTTAATAATTTAACGTTCGGTGTGGGGGCTGGCAAATTGGAATATCCGGAGGTTCCTAGGGCCCACCTGTGCCGGACTGTTATGATCTCATTAGGACCATTTCCATTTCCGCAATTTGTACCGACAAACATAGGCCTAATTTGCATGTCTGTTATATCAGAGTTACGCAATGTCAAGACAAACTATCCTACGTTCATAACGACATAGGACATTGATAAACGCATAGAAAACAATCGTCGCTTCATTTTGTCTTTTTACATGCGGTTAATATAACTATTTTTTTTAAGTTTTGCAAATAAAAAAGTTAAATAAATAGTGTGTTTAGATATTTTAAAAGTAGGTTTATAATAAGTGGATTCGTATAAGTATACTACAATAGAAAACCAGTACAGAATATAAGTAATTAATAAATACATGAAGCTAAGACAAGCCCTCATACGAAGATCCCCACGCTCACCTACTTTTACCGCCAAAAAGCAGTGATCGCATTAATGTGTTCCGGTTTGAAGAATGAGAAAGGCAGTAAAATTACTAGGTAATGAGATATAACATCTTCAAGTCACAAGATTTTGATAAAGTGCTAGTAATATTACGAGCGTTTATAGCCTATAGTGACGCCTAGTTCAATAAAAAAAAATAGAAGTATGTTTAATAAAATTTATCATCATCATTATCATCACCCCCTATGAACATTATCAATCTAAAATTAATATTCTTAAATAATATCCATTTAAAAGTTAAAAGTTCCTGCGAAACTACAGTAGTTCCCAATGCCTTATTCAAGATAGAGTTACTGATCCTCTATAAGACTCGGTCGTCTTTGTAAAATTCCCTTATACGTTCCCTCAAATGAAATGTAAATAAACTCGCACATGAGATACCATTCCCAGGCAGGTTCGCATCAGTTTTTGTTTACATTGTGGCGTGCCGGAGGGCCTCGGCGTTTAATTATCACAAGTTTTCATACCATTTACATTCAAAGACAAATTAATGACGGCTGAAATGCGCTGTAATGAACGTTCAGTTTTATACTTGGAAACAGTTATACGTGCGTTTATTATGACTTAAATTTTTTGATTCTCACCTGAGACAAACTTTTATCTGGTGAGTATTGGTGTATTTAAGTATTGTATTTGTTATTCTCCTGTCGTCTGATATCCATAATATAAGTGAATTTAGAAAGAATGAGGTGTTGTTCATTAATTATTATATTGCGGTATGTACATTTTGATTAATATTTTTTTATAAGCATTTTATATATATTTTGGATAATAATTAACTTTTTTTTATTGTAATTACAAGGTTCTTTTCACTTTTTAATAATGCCTATTTCTCGCTTTGTCTCTTTTTATATACCTGTAAGTTTTAGCGATATCTTTAATTATCATTTACGATACAATATAAGTTTAATGTTTTTAAAGCTACGTGTATGTGTCTAGTAATAATACATATATTGCATACATATACATGTATATATATCATAACAAACTCTATTATGACGTATATGTTTGGATCAATGCGTCAATATAACACTGCTTTAAATAGTTTGGAAGATTTTGAAACGATTTTTATAAATTTGTAATCATTTTGAATCATATAAATCTTTTAAAAGCCGTTGCTGGACAACTCTGACGATGACTCTGACGTTACTCTACCGAAGTATTTTGCAAGGAGTGTATCGAATATTAACTTTTATATTCCCATATTTACTATTAGGCATTTTATCACCTGATATTAATACAGGTTTGTATATGTATATTCCAACAGACGTTGTCCTGCTTTAACTATACTTTATGTTTATTATAAATAATATATTGCAACTATAAATTGAGATACACACTGTCCTATCTCTCAAGTTGGATCAAAATGTACACAGTAAGCAAAATATGATTAAAATCGGTAAAAGCTACTAGGTAAAGATATAACCTGTCTGTTAGAATATACGTTAGATTATACGAAGTATTTTGAGCTTGTGTCTAATTAATATAATATATGTATATGTAGGTACTCGCGCGGTCAGTCGCGAATGAGTGTCCGTGTATGTAATATTTTTTTCTGTTTATATCTAATAAATACGTGCTATATAGGATTCAAAACTAGTGTTTATTTAAATAACCCAACACTGTCCATGCATGCGCTTGACACACTTAGCGATAGAATTTCAAAGATTAGAGAAAATACTTCAAAATAAAACTATTTTGTGGTCATCGACTTTGATTGGACTTTATATTTATGAGATAAAATCTATAAAAATAGATATATAACTAAGCTAAAGTTTTAGTTCTTATAACTGTCTTAAGATGAAATTATATTTCTTTACTAATTACCTTTTAAGGCGGGCTATTTGTAAATCTTCTTTTGTAAATCAATATAAATCTATATATAAACTGTAAGCTAAACTTTTAGTTCTTAGAACTGCCTTAAGATGAAAATATGATTACTTACTTTTTACCTTTTAAGGCGGTCTATGTAAGCACAGTTATATAGTTTTCTTAAATCCCTTGTTTTTTCCCGATTTAGTTGCATCCAGATAAGGCTCTGGACGCCTGGACAGATCCCGGATAACGATGCAATTTACAGCTACAGCTGAAACTTATTCATTCACCCTTATTTTCAGACCCCTGTTAAGTGCTTACAGATAAACGGGGACATGACATCTTGATTGGATATTTGGAAAATGGAGACTATTATTTACTATAAGATAAAGTCACTTAAGTGAAACTCATTATCTAAGTAATTAACTTACTTTTAGGATTTGTAAGATAAGTAAATTTATTCTTAAGTATGTTTAAGGTAAAACGAATTTTCTATTTAAAAAAATTGTTTCGTGATTTCACTGATGGATATTCAAATAGAAAATGTATTCCAACATTTAAGCTTTCACTACTCAAAATAAGTCTCCTTTTAAACGGATTAAAAACGGGCTATATATATTTTTTTGAATGTTCCGTTAGACGTTTAGTAGTAGTAGCAGAACCTTTATTCTTAAGATAAAAATTAAATTAAACTATATAAAAATAATTAAACCTGTTGTAATAAAATATTATGATGAAGTGAGTGTGAGGCCTTTACTTAACATCTCACACATTGACCAGACTCCGAGGCACGTCGCTTAAAGCAATTGTCTTATGGATATTTATCAGCAAAGGCATAACAAATATAATATGTAAATACTTATATAACACCCAGGCATAGAACAAATGTTCATCATATAAATGTTTATCTTGGGTAGATATCGAATCCACTTGTAGCGTACACGATAGGATCACTACCATCTGAAATCTTGGGCCCGTCATGCCTGTCATCGTTATTATTTATTTAAAATATATTTAACCGCACCACCATCCAAAAATACCCCGAAACAATATTTATCTCCATTTCTAAGATCACATGGAAAAATAAAACCAACTAGTTTACGTAATCGGTTCAAGTCACTCGCAATTCGCGGCAACATACGGGCCTTGTTTCGTCCGTCGCAATGGAAATGTAGCGGGTGTGACGTGCGTGACGCCGACGCAAATGTTGCGACTTTGCAAGCGTCATGTTTCGTACGCTCGCCGACAAATTGAGTGTGAAGTGTCAGGAACGGATTTGGGGTATAATCATAGAAAAAATATCTGGAAAGCATTGTAAGCCATGTTTAAATATGTCTTGCATGATATCGGGAATAATGTAAGCTATACCATGGTAATTATTTTTAGAAAAAAATGCATTAGTTTTCAGCCTAAGTAATCATGGGGCTATGGCTGAATGCTACCTGGCGTAAGTGTATCAGGCGTCGAAAAAAATGACTGACATGCCGAAACCGACAGATGGCGGTATATCTATCCGAAATAGTGGAGATGCAGCATGGTGGGAATGGGTAAAAAAATTAACTCACTCGACATCTTATTCGACTTTGAGATAAGTCGCTAAAAGCACTTGAATTACGAATATCAGATAACAGAGGAATTACAAATATAACACGTAAATACATATAAATAACAGCCAGACATAGAACAAATACAAATAATGCTCTGGGTCGGGTGTGGCCATGAACCCGTAATGTGGCTAGGTTTTTACATTCAAATGGCTATAGGCGTCCAACGGCTGATTTTTAGTATTGAGTCATTGATATCATATTCAATCGAATATTACGCATTGGTTTAAAATAGCTGAATTAAGTCCTATTTAGCTATCAGGGTGATTTATTTACGGTAAGGCTGAAAAGGACCGAAGGCGTAAATTCAGACAGATGGAATATCTTAGACTTCCCAAGTCAATAGAAAGGGGAGTCCTGATCCTCTGATCAGGACTCCCCTTTCTGTTGATCTTTCTGATCAGAGGGGGCAGCGAATGTCTTATTCGTCTACCAGCCAGATTATAGTCAGAGAAAGTTTTCAGCTTCTTTCATGCCATCGATAGACCCAATACTCGATGGCAGGTACTTGTTTACTATTAATAACCTTAATTAATAATTTTCAATTAAAAGCATGCTTAAGGAAACTTCATTGGGTCTTCTAAATATTTCAGTTTAATTGTCACTCAGCTTGAAATGCAAAGTAGTTGCAAAATAAAGGCTTGGTAATTCTGATAATCAGGCTGTCATAAGTTATAGTGGAGTTCATCATCATCATTGCAGCCGTAGAACGTCTACTGCTGGGCTTAGGCCTCCACAAGAAAGGGTGAATTTGACTATAATTGCCGCGCTGGACAGGCGTGGTGGCCACAGCAGAAGGTAGTTCTGCGACGGATATGCTGCAGCCTATCCCCTTCCTTCTTTCCTTTTTTTTTATTTAACTTTATTGCACAAAATGTTACAAAATGTACAAATGGCGGACTTAATGCCAGATGGCATTATCTCCCAGTCAACCATTACACAAAACTGAAATATATATATATATATATATATATATATAGTGGTGCAGGCAATACATATACAAAATATATATACCGAGGTCAGTTCTGGTATTTTAGTCACCTCTTACAACATAAGTAGAAGTACATTTCAAACAAAAATAATCTAAATTTTATTTTTGGTTAAAATAATTTGTTTATACCCTTGAGTCTGCAAACGTCAAGAGACGTCGCCGGGACGTCTACGTGACGCGCGACTTGGGCCTAGATTGAACGGAACATGGAGTCGCTTTGATTATATTTTTCCATTTTTGATCTAGCCGAATTCCATCGGGCATCTGTGACTGGGACGCTCTACATGTTTTCCGATTTGCAAAACTGTTTCGAACACCATCCGCTTTGATTTTCATGCAAAATGTTTTTATATTTTTACCAGTTGCACACATTTTGTGAAACATGTGCTGTGAACTTGCATTTACGGAATATGAGAACCGTGTCAAATTATTTCTGTACATGTATCTGTTCTCGTGCTTATATTCACCATATTTAGACCAAGGCAAGGGAAGCTATTCATTCACAATTAAAATGTAAGCTCCATAAAACAGCAGAGAAAATATTATATTTTTGGAATGGTCCGTAATGTCTATGAAAATAAAACATACAACATATTAAAAAAGACATTAATATTAAACTTAATAAATCTAGTTCAATGTTTCTGTAGGTACTAGGCAGAATAATACTTTAAGGCAAAAACAAAATAAGTATAAACATATTAGCGGATCTTAAAGGCATACTGAGTCTTTACAGCGTTTGACAGTTTTCTGACAATCGCGCCAACTGTCAAACGATTGACAGTTACAACATTGTCAAACGCCCTGAGGCTGCACAAGAAAAAGTTCTCGGTCATTAATGTTTTCTTAAATTTAATAGTTTTCTCCGTTACTTTCTTCTTCCAAAAAAATCTTCTCTTGATTATTATTTGTTATTAAAAAATACATAAAAAAAGAATCAGTCCTGCCGTGTGCCGTGGTGTGGAGTTTAGAGAAATAAGGATTCATACTATATATAGTCAGTGCTATTTCAATACCGCGTATGTAGCTTTAGTAAATAAGGTCCATATTCTCTCTTTGCTTATTCAATTTTCAAAATTTATTTGCAACTGTTACTTATTAGAAACTGAAATGTAATCATAATATACCGGTGTACCAACAAGTATACAACTAGAATACCAGTCTCCTTAAATAGAGGATATATTTGCCCTATCTTTAACTATTGTGCCGGCATCAGACGGGTGTTAAATCTAAAATAATTTATGATATCTAACTTGTAGATAAAACTTGAATCAACAGTAAATAATTTCCCATATTTTTAGGAACGCTTCTAATTTAAACAAATACGCTGGATGCGTTGAAAAAGATTTCATAATACATGTGGCGTTTTCTTTCCAAATAAGTATCATGGCATCTAATTGACGTAAATTTATGTAGTCTATATAAAACTGAATTTTCAAATGAGAAATATAATATTATATACTGTGATAATGAATAGACTTACTACCCAATCCTCCTTACTGTAATTAACCTAACGTAGTGTATTGTACTGCTTAATAATCAGGTATCATAAATATTGAACGCTCATGCCAGATGTTAAGGAGCCAGTTCCTCGAGCTAATGGGGGCTGACACGACCCACGTCCAGGCCTGACGTTTATGAGGGTCCACCAGTGTTGGAGGACGTAATTCGATATGTCTATAAAACAAAGCCATAAATTGACTGAGCGCTGTTTTAGTGTTGCTAGCAGGTTTTGTTTACCCTACAAGTGTGTTTTGAACTATGTTGCCAGTGTTAAAATTACATTGTAATGTATCAAAAAATACTAATAATATGAATATATTACAATTTATTCAATATATTTGTAATATTTGAATGTAATTATTATATAACAAATATAAAAAGGTGATTATTACATTTTAGAAGATGTTGAACATATTCTTGGTACTTATGGGTTTTTTAGAAATATAATATAAAACGTATTCAGTTGAAGGTTGGCATTAATATATTTTACATGAGGTAGACTCATACAAAGTTTGTAATGTGACATAATATTTGTGATAATACGAGCGTCTTTGAGCTGCAGAGATGTTTACTATCATGCGGATTAAGTGGTTAGTTATTGAACTGGCCTAATTAAAAAAATCTTAGAAATAACTCCACCAATTCAAATACAATTAAAAAGCTTTATCTTCACCGAGTAACATAGACTTAAGTATATATTATATAATTAAACTATAAACATTTAAAATGAAATGTAACAAGGTAAGATTAAAATTATAGTGCTTTAGTAACGAATGAATTCCAAAAGTGGACTTGACTGATTGCAAAAAAATATTTTCGAAAGGCTGCAATGCCGTTTACTATGACCAGCCTGGTCTAATAAAGTTTGTTACTGCTTTCGCAAAGAAAAGGCGCTATATTTCGTAAAGGAACATTAACTTTGCACCATCCCAAGACTAAAAACATTGAATGCACGCTACATTCAGTGGGTGAACGCACAAACGAGTTTCAAGTTCCTGCAGCTTCTATTTTATAAATGTTTGCGGGATGCGTTACAGTTGGTTTGTACCTTTAGATAAAGGTTTATTTATTTAATGACTTTCAAATACTGTTTCTGATGTCAATATATATTTTTAATCTGAAATTTTTGTAAACTAAAATTATGTTTTTTTCAGTTTGAAAACCTGAAAAAAAACTGATAGGAAAAGAAAAAAATGTTTAATTATCACCAATAATTAGTGGAATCCTGATCAGCGTTAGTGTTAACATACCTTTCTCTTAAGATACTTTTTACGTTTCTTTATGTCTGTGTAAACTGAGCCAAACGGTTTAGCTTCGATGGTAGTTATGCACAGGTGGAATATTAGCTACTAAATTGGTTTTGTTAATATTTCTTTAGCTACAAATATATTTCTGCGCCATTAGCTTAAGCTCCCGTCTCTGGTGTTAGTGGATTCGTAGTGGTTTAAACATAGCCGCTCATGCTAAGTGCGGATCCATGTTTATCAACGCAAGCAAATGTAATAATAAACATCTTCACCATAAGTAAGTATTATATGCAGCTATATATTATTACTCTATAGTCCTTTAATATTAATCTTGATTAGTATGAAACCTTTGTCAAGTTGTGAAAAGTCACGGACAATGGAAGTCCACTGTTAAACATAGGCCTCCTCAAGAAAGGGGAGATTTTGCCCGTAAGTGTTCAGCATTTGTGCCGGGGTTGCCATGCAGTATATATGCGTTAATGATAAGTAAATAATAACTTAAGACAAAATTTAACTCACCTGATTCCGGGATAAGTTTAATGGACTTAATATATGTATTAAAGGTTGTTGATATTATAAATTTATATGAGAGTGTATAATTGATCTATTGTCAGACATCCTACATGTCTGACAACAGATCAATTACAAATATATTTTTTACACCATATATTTTACACAGTCATAATGTCCCGTACATTATGACTGTGTAAAATATATGGTGTCAAAGTTTACCGTGAGATAGCGGAATATCCATCCGAAACAGTGCAGCTCAATCTTGGGCGGGGATGGGCGCCAGTATCTCTCCCCGTCGCGAAAGCTGCGCTCTATAATTGCCAACGCGCTTGCCTAGCGCGGAAATTAAGAGAAAAAAACCTCCTTTCTTGGAGAGGCCTATATCCAGTGGTGAATTTCCAATGGCTGGTGTCATCATTTATACCAAAACAAACACAAATGCTGATCACATTAAAGTCTGTATTGAGTAAAAATCGAAATATGTAGCGCATAAAAAGAAACACTACCGATTGCACCATCAGGCTCGTCAACAATGAAATTACTTTTTTATTATGCCATGATTACATTTTGATTGTAAGAATGATAAAAACATTGTTTGCAGTAAAAAAATGTGATACGTATAGTAAGAAAAAAATACATTCCAAAAACAATAAATGGGAGCCGCTTTTAAAAGAATAAATGAAAATGAAAATCACCGTTAAATTTATTTTAAGATTATGGGACTCGGAATATGTATAGTGGATAATACACTGCATACATTCTCATTCATGTAGGTACCTGTTTATTTGAAGGTAGCCAAAAATAGTATTTTCACGATTTGAACTGGCCCGTGTAAAAGGTCCGTCATTGTTAAAACACAACTGAAAACTCGAGTAGATTCAACGAGAAAAACGTGATAAACCAGACTCCCGGCAAAAAATGTTAGCAGCCGCAAAAGCCTTTCACCAAATCTCCTGCAAAGTATCTATTGTGCTCACACAATGAAATCTGACAGCGCGTATCTTTCGCCAATCCTCTGTAGCAATTTATTTTGTAAATACTCCATCATTTGCGGTTTTAATAAACCATTGTTCTGTGGGTAACAAATTATGCGACTGCTTACCCCTTGAATGACTGAGAGGAATTATCTGATTAATCCACTATAATGTAAAGATGAATAATTCGCGAAGTAATGAAGAAACGGGTAATGAATCTCGCCCGATAAGTAGTTGCTGAAGTTTCTCCTGCCGGATATAATTTAGAGAGTTGGGGAATTGGGATTCGTAACTTACCTCTTCACTTACTCGATTTTCTTGATTAGATAATAATTAATTTATAAGACATTAGAGGTAAGACGTCACAAGCCTCATTAGTGTAATTATGTTCTTTTTGTCAAAAGTATGAAGAGGTGTGCATTTTGTTAATGTAATATTAGATTTTTCCTAAAGAACAAAAGGATTTGTGAAATGTTTAAAACAATATATGACATTGTTATTCAATTACTTTTTCTTTTTTTAAGTATTCCAAGGACTATATCTTGTGTATCTAATATTAGATTTAATCGTCATTAATTAATATCATCCTAGATATTTTGGATAGGTAAAAGCGAAAAAATATTTCATATAGAAGTAAGTAAAGATTCGGAAATCACATTCGTACCTAATACCACAATAGATCGGAAAATGACTGGTACAAAAGCCGTACATTATTAACAAAGGCAACTGACCATCCTTTGAGCAATGCCTAAGCTCTTGTTCTGTCAAACGTCGGCGTTCCTTTAGGTTGGCCCTTTACACTAGACGACAATTAAGCATTAAAAATTGAATAAAAAAACTGAAATATGAAGAAACGGATTTCAGATTTCTACAAGCAAATTAAATTGAATCATAATTATTACAGTAGATTGGTAACAGAACTGGAGATAAATCTTTAAAATAATTGTCGCCATTGGTTTCTTACTCTCACTTAACAGTAGTGTTGTTTGTCGGAGTGTCCCATTTTGAAGGTATAAGGATTGAGTTTTGGGTTATATGGCATATAATAATAATAATAATAATAATAAAACACATTTACTTAAATTTACAATATGTAGCAAAAAAGAACATCATACTTAACACACATCAATCAAGTTAACCTATTTGTAAGAATCTGGTTCCTGAATTATATTTATGTTGCAAAATACAATAATTATGTAAATTAAATGCCTGTAACTATAGGTTACCCGGTCCCTATAGGAATAATCATCAAATCAGCCATAAGACATCCATTGCTGGATGGAGGCCTCCCCAAGTAATCTCCAATAGGACCGGTTGTATGCGGCCTGTGTCCAGCGCGATCCTACGATTTTAGCCAGATCGTCTGTCCATCTTGCGAGTGGACGCCCTACGCTGCGCTTGCGGTACGTGATCTCCTATAGTTATGCCTTAGATATCTTTAGGTCATTTAGTTTGCGAAATATCCTAACATGACGAACGTGTCATCCGAGCGTTTATACGGTACGTTGACAGTACTTTGTAATTAACTAGCAGTAAGATAAATGTAAAATGGTTTTTCATTAGTATTAACAACTAATAGAGAATTCAAATACAAGAAGGAATCAAAATACAATTGTATTAGCTTTGCGATGTGTCGTACGCTGCAAAAGTCGGTGTATGTGACGCATAATTAAAATTGCAGAGCAAGGCTGAAGCTCCACACTCGAGTCGGTACGTGCCTGCGAATAATTCAGTCGCAGGGATTCCCCCGTCTGTCATGCCGTGTGTCAAGGAGAAAATGGCGATGGATCTTCTGATGTCATTTATAAATATTATATTTTAATTTTTATTAAATTAAGGTAATTACATCGCCATTTCTATATCAGCCATTGGAAATTCACTGCTGGACAAAGGCCTTCTCAAGAAAGGGACAATTTGGCTCGTAGTCTGCGCGCGTAGGCAAGCATGTTGGAAATAGTCGCTCTTACAAAACCGGGTAAAGTGTAAGGTACCATTTCACTAATCTACTTTATATATATACCTTAGGCAATAAATATGATTTAATTTAATGAGCGTATTTTGTGGAATACATTGTCGTCCTAGGAGATATTTAAAAATGTAAATAACACAAGTCAACAAAAAAAATATTTTTCTTTGAGTCTGTTATTTAGTAAATATTTTCTGATTATATACATCGAAAAAAAAGCAAAAACTCCATTTATAAAAAATAAAGTTTGCTTTTGTACCTTTACACAATGTAAAACGAATATTATAGTATTTTAGCAGTTTTTTTAGGAGCCGTTGCATATAAGATACAGGAGAGGGGCAGGGGGGGCTGTAGGTGTGAAAGCTTAATGGCAATTCTTCTACATAATGGAAATATATTTCCATCTCTTCCCCTTGCTCATTCTGTAATGCTAAAAGAAAATTACGAGAGCGTTAAAATGGTGCTTCAAGTTTTAAAATATGAAGAGTATGCCTGGCCAGTGATAGGGGATTTTAAAATAGTTGGATTTCTGATGGGAATGCAAGGCGGGTATACTAAATATCCGTGTTACATTTGCTTATGGGATAGTAGAGCCGATGCACTTCACTACCAGCAGCACTCATGGACACAACGGAGCGAGTTTCAAATAGGACAACATAATGTCAAAAATGAACCAATCGTGAAGCCCGATCATATTTTAATGCCTCCATTGCACATTAAATTAGGTCTGATCAAGCAGTTCGTAAAGGCTCTGCGTCAAGACTCTGAGGCCTTTCAATATTTAAAATCATTTTACCGAAATTGTCAGAGGCTAAAATTAAAGCTGGTATTTTCATCGGTCCACAAATAAAGAAAATAATGGCCAGTGAACAATTCCTACAGCTCCTCAGTACGCACGAAAAACAAGCGTGGCTCAGCCTTAAAGCAGTGATTCATGGCTTTCTTGGCAATAGAAAGGCAGAAAATTACACGGAGCTTATTACTGATATGCTTCACAACTTCAAAGTTATGGGTTGCAGAATGTCTTTGAAAGTCCACATGCTACATGCTCATTTGGATAGATTTAAAGACAACTTAGGTGCATATTCAGAAGAGCAAGGGGAACGTTTCCACCAGGATATAATGAACTTCGAAAAGCGTTATCAAGGACAATATAATGAAAATATGATGGGTGACTACATTTGGGGGCTCATACGAAAAAGTCCCAACTTACACAGAAGAAATACCAAATCTGTTCATTTTTAAAGTCTTTTTTGTATTCTTTTTTGTATTTTTGGGTTTATTTATGCCGTCTTGTATAATTAAAGTCAATAAAAATATGTGAATTCAAAACTGTTTTCCTTTTACATATAATTGAAATTAAGAAATAGAGCTTTTTCATAAAAATTAAAATTTCGTTTTAGTAACTACAAAAGCAAACTTTATTAGATAAAATTTTTTTTTCTTTAATTAGTTAGGCATAAGTAATCAAAATCAGAGGTACAGAACTCAGACTCAAAATTCGTGTTGACTTGTGTAATTCTTGATTAACTACTTAGATTTATATAGGATATAGATATTCATTGTCTAAGTAATGATAAAACACACTACTTATCTAAAATGATCATTCATGTAAAGAAAAATCGCATTAGCAAAATATAACTTGACGTGCGAGTATCTAATAGTTTTAAACAAATGATTCAATCGATAAACTTAGACCCTAAATATATACCATCTTGCATTTTTACTAAATACATCGCATAAAAATAACAAGTATTGAATCTACCTTCCCTTGAATTACTTAGAAGAAATGTAGAAAAATGCAAAACTCTTGTGTATCGAGACTCCGTCCTCTAGAGGCTCGATGGACGAGAGCAATCAGATATTTGTTCCGCTGACTATAATTTGAATGTGCCTTATTCTTTGTTTATTTTCTGTATGCAAATGCTGAGACATTGACTATAAAATATAGATCTAACACGGGCTGCCTTATAAATTTGTTAAAAAGTAGTTTTATTAGCACTAGGTTTGGATGTTTTATGTTAAGCCAAGATATAACAATGTTTGTCTTCACTACTTTGTCTCATAAAAACATTTTACGCGTTTTGCACAACTGATGAGATTGTACATCAATTTTTTATTTTAATTTTATTGATTGCGGATAAAAGTTTGTACATGTCTGTTTTTGAAATACATAAAATGTATGTAAAGATCTTAAAATTTTGCCTATATCTTAATTTTACGAACATATAAAATACATCTAAATCTTAAAATCTAGTGCGGAGTGAGCCCTCACATTCAGCCTATACAATTGAAGTTAGATCTGTATTAAGAATTTATGAAAAATGGGAACTGCATGTTGTACGTGAATCGCAATTGAACATATTTAAGAAATTATTCGATTAGTTTGGGATCACATTTAGGTTACTCTGATAGAAGAGACATCGAGTTTTAAATAAAAATGGTCATCTATGTGTCTAATGGTCTAATAATTGCTTTATAAAATTATTTAAAGCAATTCTAAAGCACTTGTGTTATAACAAATATATCACAAATATACTACTTAAATACATATATTTCACACCTAGGCACAGAACAAACATAAATATCATCATATAAATATTTGTCCTGGGTGGGGATTGAATCCACAACCTTTGACGCACAAGATAGAATCACTACCATCTGCGTCATCGGGCCTGTTTAATTCGTGTCAGAGATTGTATTTTCTAGGTACAATGTTAAGGACTGCACCAATTAATAGTAAAGAATGGAGAAACGTAAGAGTAAAGACTATTTCTTATTTAATAAACTGATTTTGATATGCCTTAGATGTATTAGATTTATGCGAATAATTAAGAGCGTTATTGAGGTGATGAGAACTAAAGTATTTAATACTGTCTCAGCAGCATAACGTTCGTAGTCTACAAATTATCCTTCAACTTACGATTACAGCTACAGTCGTCTAAACTTGTTTTTTTCCCTGATTCTTTATAGCTATTTCGGGACCAAAGAAGTAATATTTTTAATCTGTGAAAATGGAAATAAGGCCTATTTATGGATTAATTCTAAATTGCTTAGGATATAAGAAATTGAATATTATAATCTCAATCCTGCCAATAAATTAGCCCACTCTAATCTTATGGAATGAATAAGTCACTTTGTACACGTATAGTTAAGTTTTTAATGTAATTAGAATGTTTAATTAATTATGAATATCGTAATCACTTATTATGTTCACCAAGCCCCTCTCAAATCACGACTGCACCCTTCCATTATTGCATAACTTGACTATCCAAAAGTTTTTCTAATAACCGACACTTACTTGGACATAACTTGGGGAGTTGGGAAACTGGTGGCGCGGCTACGTCCAAACTCAATAAGTTGGTTGGGACAAGTGGCGTCCTGCGGGGAGTTTCCCACTAACAAGAGGTTTGGCCGTTAACATATTCTTAATTATATAATAAATCTTAGAATTTGAATTATCTTTAATTTTTTTTTAAGAGACAATCGACATTAAATGTCAGGTCGACAATCAATTGCGCAGCCCGCGTGATAGTAAACGTCACTGCAGCCTATAGATGCTCGCAATATCACTATGATATCACTAACGCGTTGCCAACCCTGTGTCTTGAGGATATTTTGCCATCTAACCCAGTAAATTTATTGGCTCATTCTCCCTTCAGACAGGAACACATCAATGCGAACACTCCCATTTGGCGGTAGGTATAGGTGAGAGTGAGGTACCAATGCTGACGAACTTTTGTATGAGGTCTACCTCATGTGATTGCTTTTCTACTGTTAATGAGTTTATTGACATCTTCGTGACAGCGTCAAACCAACTAAGTCTAGCTTAATCTTTATACAGCCAGGAGCAGCGCTCCACGGTTTCATCCACATAGCTCCCGTTCGAGAGAGAATAATAAATAATAAAAGTAATCTAAGTAGATCCTTATAATATCAGCTATCTACCAGTTAAAATCGGTCTACTGGGTTCAAAGATTAACCGCAATCATGAGGTATGAGTTATTGGACACACTTCAATAATTCCAAATATTAATATCAAAATGGCAGCTACTCTTAAAAATCTCCCGGTATTTTATACGTCGACCTGACTTTGAAATAAGTAGCTTGAAGTACTTGTATTACGAATATCAGACAGCAGAATAAACACAAATATAACACTTCAATACATATAAATAACACCGATAAACTCATAATCATCAAAATCATATAATTATTTGCTCTGGGTGGGGATTGAACCCACGACTTTAGCGCACAAGATAGGTCAAAAATTAAAATTAAAATGTCTCAATAGATTAAATTTACATTTAAATTGTTATTGCAATACGTCAATACGTATTTGTAAGAAGATTAACAATACCACGCAAATAGAACGGAACACGTTTATAAGAAGGAAATGCCGATAAGAAACGAAATTTCGTCGGAAATGTAAGCACATTTTTCTCACAAAATGTTGTCAATCAGTTACGGAGTTTCCTTCGGCCTGATTTGATTGAAAACTTCCTTCCCAGCACCTGAGCCTGTAACTAGACGTGCGAACGCAACAATAATGTGCTGAGCTACAAATAAATTGCAGTTGCCGAGTTGGAATAATGGGAAACGTTGCCGCTTTTGGCAATTTAAGGGATTATTTTAAGTCGTTATTTGAGGATATCTTCTATGGGTTGAAAGTAATAATATAATAAATTTTTACAAAATTTGAATTGAATATTTCAATAAAGCCTTTAATTTACATAGTTAGGTATTAAGGATTTTAAAGTATTTGCTGATTATTGCCGATTTTAAAATATTATTTAAAGCAAGCTTATTCAGGTGACAGTTTAGAACTGATATCGCTAGCTTTTGAATAGAGTTTTATGGTTTTGCACACATGCTATTTACAGATTATTTATATATATCTATGTAGAATGATGGAAGTAGCAGCAATAATATGTAATATTTGTTCTTAGTGTTTTGATGTATAATATTACTGTTTTAGTGTGTGATTTGGTACTAGAGTACTTCATATTTGATAGAATCACAATTCAATGCATTTTATAATCACATTTTTTGATTTAATGCACCTATCAAATACGAATTTTGTCTCCCATGGAAAGCACTGCATGTTTTGTTTATGCCGTTTACCTTAGGTGATGCCTTATTACCTATCAAACAGCAACATCAATTTTATATAAATAATACGTTATATAATATATCTAACAGGTGTTGTAACAGGTGACTAAGGTACAGGAACTGACAGATTGTGGTATATCCACCCGAAACAGCACAGCTCAAAAACAAAAAAGGGGAAGGTAGCAGCATTTCTATGGCGTTGTTATGGTCTGCAATTGCCACCACACTTACTCAGTGCTACAAATACGAAATACCCCCTTTCTTAGGGAGGCCTATATCCAGAAGTAAATGGTGTACGGCTGCCATGATAACGATGATGAGAATGAAACTTTATGAATATTTTTGTCTAAAGAATAAGGCAGAATTTACATCGGACATCAAAATGAAATATGACATAATCTTTTAACTTACGAGAATAAACATAACAAAACAACTACCGCGATTAAAAACAGAAAGTCTTAATGAAAAGGGTTAACCCAAACAAAGTTATCGCATTAACCCGCAACCGACGGCGCTCCTTCGGGAGCCCATCGCCACAGGTACAGGCATACGCGAACGTGGCCTGAAATTGTTCGGTTGAATTCGTTTATTTAGTCTCGACATAGTGTAATGATAAAAAGAAGGCATGAAAATAATCTATGTTCGACCATGTAATGAAACTAAATTTTAACAGCTTTAAAACGATAAAAAAGGCATAACACGGTTACATATTTAAAATAAATTTTAACGGCTTCAAAATGTTACTTCAAAACGTTAGAGATTACTCTATTAGATAATAAAGGAGGCATAAAATATATAAAGAAAGCATAACTATGTTTGGTGTCTATATTAAAACTACATAAAACTTTAAAACGAGGTCTATTATTTCCTCGATATAAAGTAATGATAAAAAAGAAGGCAAAAACAAAAAGTAAGCATAACTATGTTTGTCTATGGTATATTGAAACTTCATTTCACCGACTCCAAAAGTGGTCTATTATTTTTTTAATATAGAGTAATGATAAGAAAGAAGGCATAGAAAATTAAAAGAAAGAATATCTTTGTTTGGTTGTATACTGAAACTACATCTTAACGACTTTAAAACGTGGTCTTTTATGCTTATTGTAGATTTAGTTTAGTCTCTCTCATCTTTTGTTTATAGTTATCAACATCTTCAGTTTTTATTTGGTTGTTTACTTTGTGCATTCTTTCATCTAATTCTTCGGTGTTCATGTGACTACTTATCTATATTTACATAGATATATGTTCATCATATCAGAGTTAGAACGTCCACTGACGGGCATAGGCCTCACCAGTAACAGGGGAATTTTGACCCAGCATTGGTAGGCATAATGGTCGGCAATTGCATTACTCCGGGATGTATTCTGTTCATCCCCGATCTGCTGCATGAGAACTACGCTGTTTCGCGTTGATATACCACTATGTGTACAGTACCTGTGGGGGGGGGGAAGTACTATTCCAATGTAGCAGTACTATGGCTGATACATATATATTATTCAATACAAAAATATATAAAAATAGTCGATGCAACTATTTAACCTTAAATATACAAATATTTAAATAGACGTTAATAACACCCAGATACAGAATAAATACAAGTATTCATCATACAAATATTTGTCCTTGATGGAGATCAAACCCACGCACAACTTTTGGCGCGCAAGATGGGATCACTACCATCTGCGAAATCTGGGCTGTCATAGATACATATATTTTCACTATGACAGCAAGCTGAGGTAAGTAACGTTACAATTGCTCCCCTGACATTTGCAGTTTTGGGTTAATGCGTCCCGCGCTGCGATTGGTCGGTATTAGGGCATACATTCAGCTGAAACGGCCTTCCGCTACCGTGACATCGGCATGTTCAATTTAACCATCGAAAAACCTGTGTAAACTTGTTAATTCGTTCGTTAACTATTTAGCCATTTATCATCATCATATTGGAAGTCTACTGCTGAACATAGGCCTGCCCAAGAAAGGAGAAATTTTGCCCATAAATGTCGTGCTGGGCAAGCGTGTGTCCTTAAACAGACTAATTTAAGGTTTAAATTTTTTAATAGAGTTAAATAACTCATAATCTGATAGGGTCATCAGGGTCATTATTATCTATATATATAAGGATAAACTAACTGACATATCAACGCTGGGCCTAAACTATAAAATTGAAGGTATTTTACACAGTGGTATCTTATATAACTTATAAAGCACCAAGAAAGGTTTTCAACTTCATGGGGCGTAAAACGGTATTGATATGAAACTAAGCTGTCTTTGAAGAATGAAATTAAGTATGAAGGTTTTTTATTGAAAGTCATGAAAAATGTTTGGATTTTTTTTAATAATCTCTTAAGGGGGTAAAAAGGGCATGCAGAGGTAGTATAGAAGTTTTAATATTTAACATGGGTGATGATACCGCGAGGCGCTGCTAGTTATTGTGAGTTTAATTACTTTTTCTTAGAAATGCTGTAATTTTTTTGTTGACGATTCAAAAATACTTATAATAAGCTAACTTAAAAAAAATATTAGATTGAGTTTGCAATGCGAAAATAACTATTTCTTTACAAAAATAATGCCTGAAAATGAAGACTGCAAACTTACACACGGGGTGGGTATTTTAAAAAAATAATCGACTAGGTACATTTTTGTATATTTAAATAAATTATATACAAATTTACAAAATGCGTGAGTGTTTTTCAATTAAATTTTTTATATAATTTATGTATTAATCTTTTAATTAGAGACGTTGATATCTTTAAGATGTTGATTAAAATCAGTAATTCGAATTATAAAAACATGCATTTGGATAAGGATGAATATATTTTTGATTAGACTCCTTACCAAATAATATACTATTTTTGAATGCTTTTAAAGTTGTGTTTTAAAATAAATATATGGTATCATGGATTTTATTCTAAACTTTATTCATAATACATAATTTTTGCATATCTTAAGCCGTTTACGCAGCGCTCGTAACGGAAACACTCAAAAGGATATAGTTAAAAGGTTTCTATTATTTCGCGTTTTTACATTTTCGATTGATTATCATTCTGGTCGGTCTCCCCAAGAAATACGGAATTTTGCTCCTAATTGACGCGCTGGGCAAGCACGTTGGCAATTGCAGGAGCAGCTTCCGCAAAGTGGTGCTGTTGCCCATGCCCACCCTGTGCATTTGAGTCGGTTCTGGTACCTAAGTCACCTCTTACGAAACCTGGCATTCGATTGATGCTCATCTCTTATAGGTCATAGTCTTCCGGGATAAGTGGAAAAGGCACACAATAATAAATCTTAAATCCAAACCAATAGTTTCTAGTGTTAGCGAGTTCAACCAAACAAAAACAACAAACTCTCTATCTTTGTAATATTTGTATAGAACGGATATAAAATATGTTTGGTTATTAACAATAGCGTATATGCAACACGAATATCTCTACCTAATAAAACTCTTTTACAATGTAAAGCTGATCTCATTTGCGATTCTCCAGACTTCGTCGCTTGGTTCGTAAACTTTTATAGTTTCCTTAAACTGAACTTCAGCTTAAACTTTCGCGAATTTAATCAAAGCAGAACATTTTTGCAATAATTTTTATGAACTAACTTTAGAGTAACGAGAATGTGACATGAATATTTAACACAATAAAGATGATCACGAGACGAACGGTGCTCTCAATCTAAAAATCTCATATAGATTGATTTTGGTAGTCGTATTTCTCGAATAAAACAATTATGTTAGAAATATTGATTTATATAAAAATTTCATTAAGTTTTTAGGTTAAACTTTTTAACTGATTTTTATCAATGTATGCTTACTGTGCAAAGTTTGATCCTTATTGAGTATTAGGATAGTTTATATTTCAATTTAGTCACATAATTTTTTTCATAATATCATATATAGTTAAGACAGGACAAATCTGTCTTGTTAGACATTTATTCATTTTTCATGAAATTTTTCATTGATATATTGAGAATTTTTTATTGATTCTTAATATTACATAGATAACATTTTCAAATATGGTAAAACTTGATGTTAGAATTATTTTTTATTTTTGCTGTTAGACCATACCAACATCAACGTAATAAATTATTTGATTTAATCTGAAATTATATCATCTGTAGGACGTCTGAAATTATATCATCTGTTGGATGTTCTCTGCTGGACATTGGCCCAAGTGATTATAATCATTGAGGTTTTTTCCAGAACTGCCATGCTAGCAGCAGTCAGGGCTGTAATCGCAAAGTGTTGTTTCGCGACGAGGATGCTCCTACTTATCCCCGCCATACTAGTCAGGATGGATATACTGCCTTTTGCGATATCCTGATATATAGAAAGAAATTATTCTACTCTGCTGTTATCCTACGGATTAATTGCGATAAATTATCAAATTCAAAATATACTTTATTTAAGAAGGTCCATTGCAAATATTTCAAAACATCAAAAACAATACATAAAAAGTAATTAGTACAATGAAAAGACCAGTAATGAAAATGAAATTCAAAGGAGACAGTTCGTAATAAGGACTTTAACTATTTTTTGTTATTTATTTCACTAAAACATGACGTTAAAACTTGCCTTGGAGTACTGAGAGAGTAAAATAGTACCGGTATGTACCATTTATAGCAAGAAATATTGCTGATTATTATCTATCCGCACTAAATAGTAAAGTGAAAAACAGATAAAGCGCAGTAGCGTCTTGAAGCTGTGATCTTGCGATTACCACAACCGTCGAGCAAGGCAATTATGAGAAGAATTTTCTTGGAGATACCTATACTCTACAGAATTCATGTTATGACTGTTGATAAAGATAAGATCATTGACATTGAGACTGCAGGATGTTATTTAATAATAATCGTAATTAAAAAGCAATTTAATATGCTGCTGAAACAAATATTATAATACAAATTTTTGTCCAAGGTGAGGATGGAACCCATGACTTTTAGCGCACAAGATAAGAGCTCTATCTCCTACGCCATCGGGCCCGTCAATGCCGTTACCGTAAATGCCGTCAACCATACTGAAAGAAAAATTAGGTCACAAAGAAAATTAAAGCACCCACAAAAAATTGGTCCCATTGTAATTAATTAAAAGATAAAAAACTTCCGTGAGAATAAAACTAGCAATAACCGAGAAACACGGAAATAAAATCGGAACAAACGCTGCGGGAAAGTAAACATTTCATAGAGTATTTGTAATTTTTATTGTGCACCGAGGAGTAACTTGTGACAATAGTTTATAGTGTTCTACAAAAAAAACTTCATCAAATATTAAAGTAAAATGAGGTAAGAAGACACTTGTAATAATAAATCTTTTTATTCATTCATACAAACAGCTCACATAATAACTTGACTTTGAGGATTTTCACTTAAAGCACTTATGTTAAGGATATTAACAGAGAAATCACAGATATAATTCTTAAATACACATTTTTAACACTCAGACACAGCACACGATAGGATTACTTCCAGCTGCATCATCGGGCCAGACAACGGGAATTATCATTATAGATATAAGACTTGTTATTATTAACATATTCCTTCCCGAGCATTTTAAAGTATTTTATCCATTTTTTCCACGCTGGGCAAAAGTAGTGGCAAGCAGCTTGTATCTTCGTGATAGGTTACTGCTACCCATCCCCACTCTGTTAAATTTAAGCTGCGCTCTTCGGGGTGATACGCCATTTGGTTTTAGTGTCATAGTCGCGACTACTGGTACAGGAGAAGGTACTATTATTCTATTCCGTTGGTCTTTATGAGTACAGCCATTGAATGTCTACTCCTGGACAGAAGTGTCCCTAAAAAGGGAATTTTTTCCCCATAATTGTTGCTCTGGGCAAGCACAGTGGTAAGAGCACAGCTTCTTGATGGGGATGCTGCTGCCCATCCCCATCCTGTGCATTTAAGTTACACTGTTTCGGATGGACAGACCGCCATCTGGCAGGTCTGGCACCTAAGTCACCTCTTACCACACCTGGTACAGAGGGAGGTACTATCAAGACACGCGGCAGAATATCGGCCAAGTATAAATAAAAGAACTGGTAACACAGCAGCCGTGTAGATTTTTACCTTTTAATAACACAAAATCTATTTAAGATAAACACATGAAATTTGGTACAGTTATTAACCTCTTAGTTAACAAGTATCCTAATTTAAATATGTATAACCCATACGGTTATTTAGATATTAAAGTTCAAAAATCACATTTATGTTTTTGATGGGATTCTACTCTGCCGGTATCTCATGGCATATTGCATCAAACATTTAAATAAAAATGAATTACTAAAATGTATGTAAGCGCACAACTCTTTGATGATGAAATCAGATTGGATATTTTTTATGTGCTTGTAATTATCAAGACTAAGTACACTTTCAGGTTCAGAAGTTTCTATGGAATATTTAGAAACCACTGGATCAGAAAGTCATGCAAAATATATTACCTAATGTTTATATGTAGGTATAACTTTATAGGGACTATAGCTCCCATGTTAACAGGATGAACCTAAAAAATTTTACTGTGTCCGGAATTGTTATTATTGCAATAGACCTCAACTCTTATTAACAGGAATCAAAGTATATTTTCTAAGGAATAAACAATTATGCAAAAGTCAGACACAGTTGTCTTATTCAATTCTCAACAAAAAAAATACTTTTGTATTAAGAGATTACAAAATGTTACCTTATAAGTACAGTACATGATAAATAAATAATAGCGCAAATGTATTATTCGTAATATAAGAATTATATTTTTATAAGACATACATTAAGCAAGTAGAAGATATTCTAAGTAAAGGCATAGTGCTTCTTTTATGCGGCAGCCCTCTATATGTATTGAAGGATATTTAAGAAACGAGTAAAGCATAACCGGATACCGGAACCGGTAATGGTAAAAATATAAGGCACCACTAAAATGAATAATAGAATTGGAGAAAATCCTTTGACATTCAATCAAAGCCTACGGAATTTCGCTGGTTCTTTTATTAAGCGATGTTCTAAATAAAACTGACGTCATATTTCGTTAATATTATCACGATTTAAGTGACGCATTGTGAAACATTTTAATAGGTCTAATCAACTTCAAATAGACTGAAGTGTAGCGAACCTATTGTCCAACTTTTTGCAACTCAAGCCTCCAACCGAAACTTGGGTGAGACTATTAAACTTCACGGGAGTTTACCTACAGTTAAAGAACTTTTTAATAAATTCATCCATCCGACACGACATTACGTGCAGGACTAGCGACAAAAGAGGAGCCATTTGAAAGCCATTCCTCCATCTATCAGAGTGACATGCAATCAAACAATACAATAAAACTTCTCTACCGAAAAATACTTGAAAATAATTCTCCATTTAAATTCAGAAGGGAGGGGCGAGTCTTGTACAAAGGTTCCTGGAGGTAATAAGCGAGGTGCTGTGGTGTATTGTGTTGAAAGGCTGAGGAGTGGAACACCTACACTGGGAAGTTTAAAAGAAGCATTTGTTTCAGCGCTCTTCGTTTTATGTTAAAAAGTTTCATGAATACAACTTTGTCGAGGGCGCAATTGCTTAATTTATTTTTTGGTCGGCCGTGCGTACGAAATTTCATTTCGGTGTGCGTTGCTAAAGCTTTTGTTTATTCAAATTCAGTTACCATTTTTTAATAATCATGCCGTTTGATGCGATGTTGTATCTCGTAAAAGTAGCATTGCCGTCATTTTACCATTTGCACGTTCATATTCATATTATTATTATTGCATTTAATTTTATTTATTTATTAATTTATCCTTGTTCTTGAGACAATCAACAAATTAATTCTAGATACTTTCATTTCATATGATAATGCATTTTAAATGTGTATTCATTTTTATTATATTTTCATTACAAATATTTTATTATTTCATTATCATCACAAACAACACCAATAAACAATGATTATTGATTGAAAATGAGAAAGAGATTTTACCGATGGATTACTCGTATGTAGCGAAGAAATCTTTGCTACATACTGGATATCATTTCTGTCGACCACTAAGATATATCTTATTATTTAGAGTATAATTTTACAGTTAGCCTTAATAAGTAGATTCAACTCATGTATTACGATACGATTATGAGTTCAATATCTATGTTTTTGTGATAAAATCATTCAATAAAAAAAATCCCAAGTAAAAAAATATATGCTACGGGGCTGTTTTTCAAAAAAGGTGAACATTAAATAAAATTGCATAATAAGTATTCAGGAGTTTTTTTCCTTCGTACTTCCCCAAAAAGAAGTAGAACTTGGCTGTTCATTACTTTGACATTTCGTAACACTACAAATCTCTTGAAAACAGTTGAAGTGGAATTCCTAGATCTTAACAACATATGCAAGTATATTAAATCAATCTTTTTTTCTTGCTTGTTTGAGATCTCAAAGTTAGCAGGCAGTCACTTGTTTAGCCCTAACATAATAGGTTTACCAGTGGGCCGCAGCTGCGTCGTTACACTTTGGAACCCATAACGGTTATTGAACTCATCATCGTCACCATTTACTGTGATCACTCTTCGCACCGCTCCTCTTGCAACTTTGGTTAGGGACTATTTAGGAAATCGTGTTGAGTATATATCCGAGGGGTGGAAAGAAAAATATAAACGTAGTACGTTACGGGATGCGTGAAAACATAAAGAAAAGTGTATTGTTTTATGGATATATTTTTTACTACTTATCTCCAAGATTTAAGTTGATAATTTTTTTTCGATTAATTGATTGAAAGTTTGAGTTGTAATGATATTTGACATGTACATAAATGGAATCTAGGGAAGGATAAAGGTTATCATATCGGGGTAATTTCCCGTAGGACGTCATATAAAATTAGGTTCATGCGAATAGAGACGCAGTTGGAAAGCGGCACAAATTCTTCGCGCCTATAAAATGGGAAAAAATAAAAATCGATTAAATTAATTGATGCTACAGAATTCGTAATAATGATAAAATGGAAAAAAGAACGCCAATTAAATGTCACAGCCATATTTAGTTGAACTGTGCACTATTGCTAGGGACTGGCCCGATTGTGCAAATAGTAATGATATTATCTTGTGCACCAAGGTCCTGGATTTTGTTGCACAGGGCGGGAATAGGCAGCAGCATTTCCGTTGCGAAAGCTGCGCTTTGCGATTGCCAACACGCTTGCCCAGCGCGGTAATTATAGGCATAAAGCCTCCTTTCTTAGAGAGGCCTATGTCCAGCAGTGGACTTTTAATGGTGTGTATGATAATAATTGTAATTGTGATCCTTTGTTGCCTGATGTACGTAACACAAGTGCTTTAATCGGCTTATCTCGGAGTCATGTAAAATATTTACAACCATTTATTATAAATCAATGGACCGAGAGCAATATTTTTTAATTAGTCGTATTTTATTTGTTATACACTATAATCCGATCCTATATACACGACAAAGTACGATTTAATAGAGTCCCATGAAGGCTCAATAGACTAGTTGAAACTGTTGAAAGCGGAACAGCTCCCTCGTGGCGTATATCTAAGCCGCAAGTATTAACATCCGATAATCGATTTTACATGCAGAATACTGGTCGTCCGCGACTTAGTTCCTATGGGAATTTAGTGAAATCACTTTCGCAGCGCTTACATATTATGTCGTTTGGGGACACTTTAGACTTTGTTGGTGCTTTTCAAGTGCTTTTTAAAGAGGGTTTGCACTTTTTTAATATACATATTAGATACGTAAACGTATCTTGGATGCTGTGCCTGATAAATAAAGAGATGTTTACTAATATTATGTCCAGAACAGTCTGCAATGGTTTTAATGTTTTGTTATGGTTTATTATAATATATGATATATATACTGACTGATTAATGCAACGTTCATTTGCTATGTTTAAATACCTTTTTGATCTTAAGATTACCGTATTACGATAACCAATAGCCGTGAGGTTTTGGCAGAGTTGAATAGTACCTCTCTCTGTACCAGGTGTCGTTGGAAGCGACTGAGGTACCGGAACCGTCAGATGGCGCAGCTTAAATACTGCAGGGCGGGGATGGGCGGCAGCATTTTCTAATATCCATTCTTAATGCTCTTCTACATTATAAAAAAGAAACTCCTGTGTGGAATTCCAAGTTTTTAACCCATATAGTTTAGGCCCTGCGTTGACATGTCAGTCAGTTAGCTTCTACTTATATATATTTATATATCAGATCGATTTGTGGTACTACAAGTTCCCTCTTAGGTAATGGAATCTTTTTTCAAACAGGCTTCAAGTCCCTATGCCGTGTTCAGAAGTATCCTAATATTATGCGCCAAGCATATCGCGTTCAATTTCCACATAAGACAAACATTTATGTGATGAAAATTTGTGTTAATTACGTGTTCGGGTGTTGAATACTATATTTATAATACTTCTGCTGTTTGATATCTGTAACACAAGTACTCATTACCGAGTCAGGTCGATGTTTGAGATGTTGTATGTGTTACATTTAAGATTTTATGCATAGAGAAATGCTGAATTTCTTTCTTTATGTGGGACGAAATTGAAGAAATAGCGCTGGCTTGGCATAAAAATGACACTAGAAAAAATTTGACGAGTCTGCTAAAGTCTTGTAGTGCAGTTCCCTAGCATTGGAAAGAAGCAGGTTCAAAAATTAATTTTTTTCTTGCAAATATCTACTTATCTTAAATATATTGTGTGAATTTATTTACTTATTAGGTTCAACTGAGTAGTTGGAAGTGGAACAGATTCGTTGTGATTATGACGCACATCTAAGCCTCGCGTTACCGGCCTATAATCGCCTTCATATGCAGATTGTGATTGTTCTCGGCTTAAGGTGTGCCCGTTAAACAATTCAGCTATAGGTGATATAATAGATTAATCGCTATTTCACAGTACATTGGAGAAGTTATCAGTACACATTATCACCTCGTTATCTCGCACAGTCTATCGGTGACATATAAAAGTACTGCCTATCCCGCGGTATTTTTCAGATTCAAGAGAATCATATATCTTCTCCTAGGATTAAGGCAACCTACATGCAAATTTTAATGGAAATCACTAATTCGTTGGCCTCGCTGAGAAAGTATTTATTATATATTCATATAATGTAATTAAGCTGTGAGGTACCGGCGGAGAATAATAGTACCACACACTGCACCAGGTGTCGTAAAAGGCGATTAAGGTACCAGAACCGACAGATGGCGGTATATCCATACGAAATGGTGCAGCTCAAATGCACAGGGCAGGGATAGGCAGCGGCATTTCTGTCGTGAAAGCTGCACACTACGATTGTCAAAACGCTTGCCCACACGGCAATTATGGGCAAAAAACTTTATTAAAGAGGCCTATGTTCAGCAGTGGACTTCCCAATGGCTGGTATAATGATAATGTAATTGATCGGAACTTATACATATGTATAATTTGGTTCTTAGATATAATGTGACTTAGTAGAACAGCACCCACAACAGTCCGTAAGAGATGACTGTGGTATCAGAACCAACAGGTGGTGGTACATCCAGCCGAAATAGCTCAAATACAGTATCGATCGAGGATGGGCAACAGTATTCCCATCGCAAAAGTACACTTTTTAATTGCCACCTGTTGCCAATAACGAGTAAACTTAGTCCTTTCTTGATATGAAAATAAAGCGGTAGTGTTTCATTTTTGAGCACTGACTATAGAAAACACTATAATCAATGCGCAAAAGTTTTGAATATATACCTTTGAATTGGCTACTCTCTATATGTAAATGCGATCCTATCTTGTACGGAAATGGTCGTGGATTTGATCCCCATCCGGAGCAAGTATATATATGATATTTGTATTTGTTCTGTGTCTAGGTGTTATTTATACATATAAGTATTGTATCTAAGTATTGTATTTGTGACTCCTGTGTTGTCTGATATCTCGAGTGCTTTAATTTCGGAGTTCGGTGAAAATATGCGAGGTCGTGAGTAAAAGATAGAAATTTGTATAATACCTTTCTTTGTACTCTGGCAACTTAGGTTTTACTAATGGCATTTAGCTTGTCCAGTGTGGCTATAGCCTTCTTTTCTAATGAAGGCTCATTCGCAGTAGTAGTGTCCAACGATTCATATGTAATGTTCTATAACGAATATACATGAAGTCAACCTGATGGATTGCTCGTCTGCATACTACCTCTGCGTACTACCTCACTCTCACCTATTTATATCGCCATTGCAGTGTTAGAATTGGTGTGTTCCGGGTTAAAGGGTAAAGAGGCCGTGAAATTACAGGGTTATCACAAGGTTATCAACGCGCTAGTGATCTCCTTGTGATATTACGAGCGTCTATAGGCTGCAGTGACGCTTACTATAACATGGATCGCGGGGTTGTCCATCTGGTATAACTTAAAAAAAATTGTAGTTAATTCGTAAGGTCTAAACTGCTGCTATATTTTTAACCTTATAAAAACAGAACCGACCGATATATTGAAAATTCATAAGCACTGCGAGATAACTCGCTGAGTTCCACGTATGTTGAAGGCTCAGCATAAGTTTGCTAATGTGTTTGCGTTTAATTTTGAGCAAGTCTACTGAACTGAAATTTACTTATGCATTTTGCCGGTTAATCGAATACGCCCGATATTTTCTAAGTATTATAGTAGATTATTAGAAGTTTGGAACTCGCACAACTTTTAGAAACGTAAACAGTATGTTAATTTTAAATTTTCATTAGTCTTTATGTATAAACCCAGTGAGTTAGGAAAGATGAACAGAATATTCATCCAAAATACACAGACGGAGAGAAAAGGATAATTTTGTTAACCACCAGAAATTGGATATGTACGTTAGCATTATTAACCTGTTAATTCTTTTTTGTTACTTATGAGACCAACAAGCACACATACCGCGTAATAGTAGGTCTATAGACGCACGTCGCTGCAGCCTATAGGCGCTCGTAATATCACAAGGATATCACTAGCGCGTAACCAACCTTATAACTTCAAGATATTGTGGCACATTACCCAGTTATTGCACTGCCTCTCTCACCATTCAAACCGGAACATAGTAATTCTAACATTGTTATTTGGTAGTAGAAAAGTACCAATGTGAGAGTGAAGTACCAATGCAGGTGACCTTTGTGTGAGGTCTACCTCGTGTAGACCTCACACAAAGATTTATAAGAGAGTGTTGGTGTGCCAACATAAAACATATCTTTATTCATGCAGCAACTCTATGTCATGTTTTTTTTTATTGAATACATAAATAACTATTGTTTGAGTATTTATTACATGATATTATTGCAATAAGACATACTTTTTATGACTTTTCGGGACTCATGGTAGGAACTATATGTCTATTTAGGAACAGCTCTAGTGAAGCACGGTAATCGCCTCCTGTTCGACGATACAAAATGAGTCAGACAAGACATTTATGTTTCATTTATCTATGAAATATCGTAAGCTTCCTTCTGAGAAACATATTGTCGATGGGGCCCCCAGGGGCCGCTCGCAATTAGACGGTGCCCGTAGGTAGAGCAAAGCCGATTATTGTGCAGAGTCGGCCCCCCTGCTTCAGATTATATACCAAACTTCTATTGCTCTTCTTGTCTTCAATTATTCAAAAAACAATCGAAATTGAACGTTTGGAAAATTATTTTTGCGTAAAAATACTGGCTTATAAGTCTGAGAAGGGATTTGCGCGAGAGAAGGTTGGGGAGGCTTTGAGATTCTTACCGTTTATTAAAAATGTGTATTGCATTTTTCCCCGTTTTCGGTCCTTGGATTGCATTTCTGTATATTCCATTAGCCCGCTGCTTTAGGCTGCTTTATTCAGACATGTTGTGTGGAAAAGTCTGTTCTGTAAGTTACATTTTATGTTGACACTTTTATCTATTATTAATTTATCAAATGTGTCAACTTGAGAAAACCTTCGTACGAAGGTCGTCTGCATTGATAACTCACTCTCACTTATTTCTAGTTGGTTTGGGGTCTTTACCAGGAAATATATATGCTCCTTTTAGAAAGGGTATGATGTAAATTTTATTTTGGATATTAAATATTTATAATGACTTGACATTTTGTTTTTCATATTTTTTTATCGTTTTAATTATTGTATTAATTAATGTTCAAATGAATGATTTTTCTGTGTCCATCAACAACAAAAAAATTGTTTACATATCAATTATTATTATATCAATAATTGATAATAATTAATTTAAGATTCTGTAAAAGATTTGTCTTGGCACAATTAGAAGGCAAATTGTATTTTCTGTAAGCTACAAGTATTTTGATAAAAAAATGAAGTAATAATCTCAAATAGCAGTATTTGCATTGCTGTGTGCTATGAAGGGTGAGAATAGCTGTGAAATTATTGGCAAATGTGACTTCAAGTCACAAAGTTGAGAACGCACTAGTAATATCCATGTGATATTATGAGCGTCTATAGGCTGCAGTGAACTGTAAGCTTATTTGTCGACCTGACTTAATAAAAGAAATATCAGTTAAAGACTTTGAAACGGTCGTAGTATATTATATCTGGTTTTATGGAGCAGAAAATACTTATAAATACTTGAAACACGTACAGCGATATTAAATACAAGTTTGATACTTTGAAACCTACCGATCAAAACTATATCCTGCCAAATCCCCGAAAGTTACCCGAGCGGAGTTTTGAGTTAACTGTATAAAATCAAGAAAATACAGTTATATCCCGTATAATTTATCGCCTGAGTCGAAGTAAGTATTGGAAAGTTGTCACTGAACATTTCTCGAAGCACTGGATCCAGCGAAAAAATCTGCTGTTACAGTAGCTAAAACACTTTACTTGAGACTTTCCTGAAAGCATTTGCACATTTAAGCGGCCGACAAACATTTCATATTAATCTTGGAAAACACAGGAACCCGCCAAGAATTCCAGATGTTGCATTTTAAAATTGACTCGCCCTAGTTTTAACGTTTACTTCGGGTGCAGTGAGAACGAATGTGGGCAGTACCTCAGGTACAAACGTAGAAGACTTAGAAGTATACACAAATAATATTTTTTCAATTCAAATTAATCATTTTTACACGTTATCTAATTAACTGAGTAGAGTATAGACGTGCCCGACGGTGCAGATAGTAGTGATCTTATCTTGTGCATCAAAGGTCGTGTGTTCGATCTCTACCCAGGATATAATTATACGATAAATATTTGCACTTGTTCCATGTCTTGGTGTTATTTATAGGTGTTTAAGTGTTGCAATAGTAAATCCTCTATTTTTTGTTATCCGTAATACAAGTGTTTTACATTTAATTATGTATCAACGTATTAGATACCGTGAATTTAATCTACACATATACAAAATTATATTGTATATTTATACTATCAAAAAAACAGCATTTTAATATAGGGCTATTAAACCATGTACAGTACTTGCAACAAAAATAACTTTGTACTTAAACTGAAATATTTGCGTCGTCTGCCTTCGTAACTCATTCTCACTTCACTTCTCACACCGTGCTTTGGTTTGAAAGGTGGGAAGCATTAATTTATAAATATACTCGGTAATGAGATAAAGTCCTCAGGTCAAACAGTTGGTGATGCACTTATGATGTCCTTGTGATAACACAATACAGTGAAGCTTACCATGACGTGAATCGCATGCTAGTTTGTCTAGTAAAAAGTATCGTTTTTAGACCCAACTGATTAGAACTACTGTTTTTTTTTAGATATTTACTATGTCTTAGTACTGGAACGTTGACTGCGTTTTAATTCCAGCGAAATGTTTCTGGAAAAGTATACTTTGCGATTTTGTTTTTTAAACGTCGTGTCGTTAAGGCCTTTTACGGAATAAGTACATTCTAGCTTTTTATAAATGAGATTTTGAAAAGTATAGTGATCTTTAACCTAGAAACCTGATTTAAAAGTTAACTTTCATATTCTTAAACTTTTTAATTGTTTGAAATCATAATTCGTATTTATATAAAACACGAAAGACTGGCTGAGTTAACCTTCGCAAAGTCTTGGTTAAATAAAATAATTAACGGGTTTATCTAGGCAAATTTGAATATGAACATGCGTTTTATTTTGCTTGCAAACTTTAAGGACCATGTTAGTCAGTGAAATTAAATCCTCAGTTGTACTATATATTCAAATCCAAAACCCTTCCCGTTGACGCTGGTACTGGAGTCGGTGTCAATTAGCATTAGGTTCATAAAAAACGGAATATTTTTTCCGTAAATTATAGTTTAATAATGTGTTTATTTTATAAAATTTAAGTTGTATTTATGCATTCATTGGTATGTAAGTTTATTGTTTTTTATACATTTATTGGATTATTATTTGATTTAATTTATTTCCTTTTCATAAATAGAATAAAAAGTATTACATAAAAGTTGAATACGTGTATTTCTATTATGAAAAGCGGCAAACGTTATTGTAATTGTTTAATCATAGCGCTTTTGAAATTGGCGCCATATCGCCTTTAATCATGGTCCACTAAAACCTAAGAGAAAATAAAAGTTTATGATTTCTTAAAGGTTTATATTTTACATCGTGATAAACGTTAGAATCCCAAAGCGTGACTCACATGCAAAAAAGAGTGCACAATATACGAGCAAAAGTATACCAATCACAAAAATCCATTTTGGGTATACCATTACGCCTATATGACACAAAAAAACTGCGCAATAAAGATAGCCAGTTGGACTAAGTCCTAAAACCTGATTTATTTAATTTTCCTCGATATGTTTTGAACCACATAGTGACTGTTTAGAAAAAAAATAGGGTAATAACAAAATTCTAAAACACAAATTTGTAGATAATAAGACAAATAATCAAATTAATCAAACATCATAAAGATTTACAAAAAAAACGCGATTTGAAGCCTATATGAATTAAATATAATAACTTGCAACGCCCCGCCTTGCATGGGTTCTTTACGGGAATATAATATAACCTGTTAGGCAAAAATGATTTAACTTTATAACGGTAAAAGATTTTTTAAAAGATTCAGTAGCGTATAAGTTAAATCGTAACAAACGAAATATCAAACATTTCCCCTTTTATAATAATACATTGTATTAGTTTAGAATTATTTATTTTAAACGTAAAAACTTTTGTTTTCTTCATTGACAACATTTTCCTGAAGGAGTACTCTATTGGTGAAAACCGCATGAATATCCGAGGAGAAGTTTTTAAGTTTATTGCGAATGGACAGACGATAAACAAGCGCAGCGGAGGACTTGTTTTAAAGTATGTAGTGGGAAAAGTACTAGGAGTTAATGTTCCAGTTTTCTTGCATTTTTTTGGGGGCTCGTAGAATAAACCTGCTTTAAACTTAGTTTTAAACCTTTCTAGTGTTGGCACTTTAAAAGTACGTCACTCAAAAACTATTTGTGGAAATAATTCTTAAAACCCTATAAGGCCATCATAGTCATACAGAGTCGTCAATCACTTAAGTAGTATTGTAAGCAGCGTCTTTATTTATACAATACAATATTTTTTACAGGTCTATCTAAATAAAGTATGTTTAAGTTTAAGAATAACGAAATAGTGGATGGAAAATGGCTGTTCTATCTTAAATACTATTCTTAGTTAAAAGTAAAACAGTAAATTTCGTAGTACGCTACGTCACAGTCATATTTGCATTAGTTTTAATGATAATTTACACTACATCTCATACCTTGACCTGACTCCGATAGAAATCACTTAAAGAACTTATGTTATAAATATCAGACAATAAGGGAATCACTAATATTATACTTAAAATAACACCCAGACACAGAACAAATACAAATATTCATCATGTAAATTTTTGCCCTGGTTGGAGATCAATCTTACGACCTTTAGCTGTTTCCGTCATCCGACTCCCTCGAATATAATTAAACGTTTATATAAATAAGATTTCAAGCTTTTGTGGCAAAAAAGACTGTAAATAACTTTTTATAAACTTTTCAGCTCGAGCGGAAATCTGAGCCGAGCGAGTTGTACTGCCGTTCGCCAACCGCCGTTGCACTTTGAAGGTTCAGCAAATTGTTTTATAAGCCTAAATAAATCAAGCAGCCACGTGCTGTCGATAAAACAATGAAATTTATTATTCAAATCCATTTTAGAAATAGACGCACCGCTGAATGTCAATGTACCACGATATTTCACGGCCCCTTCGTCTCTAGAGCATATTGAATCTGAAATAAACCGCACGGAGGGGAGCGGGCGGTTACAATGGCGAATATGACAGGATGGGCGCATAGAAGCCTCCCAGGTGCCATAGCGCACCTTTTTATTATTTACACCACATTTTCAAGGAGTGTTTGCTTTGAGCTTTACTTTGATTTCGCGAAAGTGGCGAAATGCAAACGTGTGATCTGAATACAGAGGTACTTTACATCCTTTTTATGGTGAGTGCTTGTGTTGAAGTAGTGTTGGTACGGGGCAGATGGGATCCTTTAACGGTTTCGTTTTAGGACGCTTTTGTCTTTACACAGGCCATCCAAGGTCGGTTTTATGTTATCTCGGCGGTCTTAGTTTTCTTTTTATGTAAATATGAGAAATTGTTGGAAAATTACTTTTTGTTAGGGCTATAACTACCTGTGAAAATATTAAATAAAATAGTTTATAAGTTATATGCATTGACAAATTCTGATAGCCGTGAGGTAATAGAAGAATGGTGGTGAGGTACCGGTAGAATGGCCGTGAGGTAACGGCAGAATGGCCGTAAGGTACAGGCAGAGTAGAATAGTACCTCCCCTTATACCGACTAAGATACCAGAACCGACAGATAGTGGTAACTGTAAGCTACACTGTATCTATCCGATACAGTGTAGCTTATGTGCACAGGGCAGGGATGGGCAGCAGCATCCCCATCGCGAAAGCTGCGATCTGCGTTTGCGACAACACGCTTATAACAGCTTTTTTTAGAACCAGGACGGAATAAAACCCACATCCTTTTCTCTCTGAGGTGAAATGCATCAACAAACAAACTTCATACTTCAAATGTAAAAATGTTTCAACAACTTAGTAATTTCTTTAACATTTGTCATACATTAGACCAGCTGTACCCTATTCAGTATTTGTTTTCAGTTCTGTAAGGACAAGTCTGTTACTATATGTTAGGGACAAATCTAGACCCAGATTTCTATCAAAATCTTTTGTTAGAATAGAATATTTTAGTATATATTTAATAGTAGAATACTACAACAAAAGGTAAGGATTTGAATGAAATAACTTACTTAATTCTTGAATATGAATAACTCTTTTATTAGCTGAAAGCTTTATTTTAAGTCAAGTGACACAGTTTTTCAATTGTTAATAACTGATTGAAGTATTCACTGGAATCTATATAAAAGTTGTGAAATTTATTTTATAATATCTTTACAATTCCTTTTTACCTCCACTATTAGACATAGGCATCCTGCTTCATTCTGCGCTTTCAGCTTTATGCCTTTAAAGACTATTAATCTAATAATCTCGTTTTAAAACCATCCCCCAACCCATCATGACACTTTATCGAGCCTATTTGATTCACACGTCACAATAATACGCGCCCACTGGGTCCGTGATCCGAATTAGCGCAAGCACGTGAAACCATGCAGTTATTTATTACGACGCAAACTTCCCGCTGGAACACGATGTTAAATTCCAAATGAATAGGCTCTGTAAGAGAGCATTAACTCAACTCCGCGTAAAGTACGGAAACGCGCTCCAACGCTCCGCAATTATTGTCAATGATTACGCTTTGCAGAGTGGCAGTGCCTATATTTTAGTTAATTTATTGGCGTCTATAAATATAAAATCATGGCCCATAGTTGCTAAACAATAGTTCATTGAAACCTTTTTTATTGAAATTTCGATAAAAAAAGAATTTTACTTAAATTTTACTTATCTGTGATGTACGGGCAAAGTAGAATAGTACCTCCTTCGGTACCTCCTTTGTTAATTAAAGCTAATAGTTTATGAATCATTTGTTCTGTAGTATATAGGTTGTAAAAGACAAAAACAGAACGGTGCAGAAAACTTGCAGGTATAACATTTATGACTATGATAATCGAACAAACAACCTTTCCCGTAGTTTCAACCACTGGCCGACTCGAGCACGGTTATTAAGTAAATAAAAATAATAGAATAATTATATGAATAATTCTGTTACCTCTATTTTTCGGCTTTATATGCCGCCGTAGCCGCCTCTAAAGACAAAATAAGAACAAGAATTGAATCGTCGATGTTAGAAAAAATGCGGCAGAATTGTGTAGTAATACATTGTTACATTTATGAAAAATATTGAATATTCAAAAAAAAGAACGAGTGTTGTTCATTTTTTTTTAAGACGAATCTATTCCATTGCCACCGAAAAAGGGGCCAGGCCCGCAAGGCGCGCGGGATCTGCGGCGATCGCCCGAAGGCCCCTCTAAAGGCTCGACCTAGGCTCGAGCGGCCAACTGTTGGAGGTATTGTTTACATGCTGTTGGAGAGATTATATTTAATCATAGTCGAAATACCTGGACGTGCAGTATTTACATTGATTGTAGAGATCTATATCGCCTAACAATTTAATACACATTTATGCACTATTCGATGTATCTGATTTCTTTGATCAATAAGCGGCCAGTTTTTAGTATTCAAATAAGTTACTTATTGGTTTGACGCATATTATGCGTCAAACCAATAAATGCATTTTTTTAAATTTACATAAAAGACATCATGCCAGATACACTCTAGGCATCACAAATTTGCTTGCGTACAAACAATTTTGTTCCCCGTCGCGTCTGTTTGAGCACGGGGCATGTTCTATGTTTGAAAATCAACTCAGCCCGGAATCTGTTCGGAGCGGTACTCGGCGCTGTTCATTTGTCAGTGGAATTACAAAAAGCTTGTGGTCCGGCCGCGCGCTGTCGTCGCTTTAATGAGTTTAATTTCGTGCGATGTTTAACTGTTGCTCGCAATTAAACATTAGTTATTAATCGTATATAGGCTTGTATAGATCGTCGTTTGGTCACGTTTCATTGGTTTATTAACATAAGCTATACTATAAGAATGGCAACACTAGTATTAGTATTTTTAGAATAGATTAAGTTGATGTAATTTAAAACATATTTAAACTTAGAACGTTAATATTTTTTTTGAATTATTAAAGGTAGATAAGTAAATATAAAGACAAAAACTAATTTCGAGGGTAATTAAGCACGGAGTTTGTAGAAAAACGCATTAGCAATATTTTAACATATTATTATCAAAAACATAATAGTATGAAAACGTGTAATGAGTAATATTACAATAAATAGCTAAAAGCGCCAACCTGTATCAATTTTAACGTTACATAACCTTAAATAAACTCAAGGCCACAAATAACATTCTAATTCGCAGAAGCTTACAGTAATTTTTAACATACTCCAGATAACAATATACAAGCTACATCATAAAAGGAAAGTACATCATATTACCCATAAAGTTATAAAATGTCCTGATTATACAAATCAAATGCCAAGTTAACCAAGTATCTTTAATTGAGTTCATTTCCTGATAATTACACTCAGGAAATCATAAATGAAATCTCCAAACAGATAATGTAAATTTTTCATAATTACTTGGCCCCAAAATTTCCAGGAGAGGCCAAACGACACCCGAGGGCTTCTCACGCCCCTCCACTTATCTATTTCCGATTAGAAGCAGAAATAAATTTCGTTGCTGATACATCTGGAGAAACAAAGGGAAACTTTCAGAGATTAATTTTCCAGATAAAATTTCACGCTGGAACTGGCTTAAGTACTTTGGACTCTGTTTTAGAATTTACACCGATATGGTTTGTAGACTAAAGTGTTTTTAAAATAAATAAATAGAGTGAAATCTATGTAATATTGAGTAAAAATCTAATCATCATATCAGCACTTATGCTGCAGCCTATCCCCACCATGAGTATTTTAAGCTACCTACGCTGTGTCGGATGGATATACCGTCTGTCAGCTCAGGTACCTCAGTCGCCTTTTACGAAACCTGATTCAGGGATCTTCCCCTATTACATTTTACTCTGCGGGCACCCCAAGTATACTAACTAGAATGGAAGTCATACACAATAATATATATAGATCAAATTACCATATTTGAAAGAATCTGATTGCCAGAATTAGGACTCGCTTAGACCCCGCAAAACCTAGTTCGTTCATTAGCAGCTTCGCCTATCCTTCTGGTGGAATTATCGTTTGAGTAATCCACAATCAGGTTCGATCCAAAGAAAGCCAGAATTACCATATCAATAGCTACAGGTCTCCAGTATTCCACTTTGGGAAAAAAGCAATAGTATTTTTTAAGATAAGTATGTAGGTGCAACTACGTTGAATACATAGAAAAAATGTATTTAGAAAAATCAAAATTTCTTATGTAGAGTTAGGTCGTTACTGATTGCGACAATTTAACAGATTAAATCTATAGCCCTGATTACACTTTTACTGACTACTGGTGGGCTATTTTATAATAATAATTTTCTTATGATATTTAATACATTGACCTATATCTTTGAGAATTGTGGTGTATGTATTATTTTGAGTGAATGCAATCTTTATCAGGAAGTACAATATATTTAGCACCCTGATACGGAAATAACACAAATGTTAATTACTTAAACATTAGTCGTGTGTATCGAACTCAGGACTTTTAGCGCATAAGACATGAATACTGCCAAATGTGCCTTCAGGTCTGTCAATACGAGTTTTAGTTCTTATATTGTAATTAAAACAAAATTTTAAGGGTGTTTGTTTTTAATTGGAGTAGGTATTGGACTTCGCTTTTATACTGAACTAGATTCCCGCCCGCATCTTTCGGCGTTGACTTCTTTTTACCACCCGCCTGGCAGGAGTATTTAGGCATAAAACAGAGGTATGATCACTGAAACGATGTACCGGTTACGATACTCTAGAAGAAGGAATAAGTTGTTTGTACGGCAATATAACGGCTATATAACCTTTGAATTTTTCGGATGTATTACAAGGAATTAAGAACGTATGCTTTAAGTACACAAACGTTTTCTTGCTTTTAAATTATTAGTCGGGTAAAAAATAGTAGAAACCAAAAAAAATATTCCACTCGCGACTTAGACCGCGAAATCTTTATCGTTTCCCTGAAAAATTTGTCATTCCGAGGACAATTTTATGGCAGCTAAACTGTTCAAAATTTTGTGCTGATTCCATAGAGAAAAATAAAAGACCGGATTGATCCCACATGTTTTCGGAATAAAAAGTATCCTACTATATACTACTCCAGATTATCAATAATTCTTGCGCAAAACTTCATTTAGATCTGTGAAAGAGTAACAAGCACACATAGATAGATCCACACATTTACATATACACAAACAAAAACTTTCGTGTTTAGAATATTAGAAAGGATAGTAAAGATGTTTGAAAAGGATTTTTTTTTAAATATTTGATACGCAATATAATCTATTACGCGAATTCCTAGTTTTTTTTTATTGGTAATATATTTAAAAAGTAGAAATTACTTTTCTGTAATGCACTATTCTAAAGGATTTAAAACTCGGTTTATTTAACTTTTAAAGCAGTTACAGTAAGACGGTAAAGCCGTTAAAAGAGTATCTTTATTATGCGTAAATGTTAGAAAATATTATAAAAAATATTTATTTGATTGTTATAAATATGGAAATAACAAGTAAAACCTTCGCAATAAACTATCCGGTTTTTAATTTGGCTCAACGACCAAAAGTGGACTGCCTCCCCGGGGACTTGTGATGCTGCCTTTTTATGGCCTTGCTCCAGCTTTAATGTTTGGTAAGGAACATTTTATCTTCCCTAGTTTGTCTTACCAAAGGAAAAGGGTTCATTTACTCTGTGACACACTTCTGATAAAAAACGTTGAACCCATCTTATCAAGTTTTTCCGCCCCTCTGGATAAGACGGAATACGATGGACTTTACAAAGATGTAGCTGGGAAAATAAACATATTTCGCGGTTAAGGCGGGATATAGTTGGACAATCTTATTTTATTATGGGGGTGGACAGGCAAAATTAGTGGGGTGGTGGCGCCAGTGTGACGGGTAATATGTTATGTTTAAGGTTTAGTTGCTTATAAGCTCAATTTATATGGAAGATAATGATCTCATGCTGAGATCTTGCAAATTGAGTTCCTTTCAATCGAGTTGATATGTGTACAGATAGTAGCTCAAATAAATTACTTAAGATAGACTTATAGGTAAATAAATTCACCTCAAACATTATTTATTTCTCTTTTTTTATTATCCAAAGGTTGCCTGTAAGGAATGCATTTAGCGATAAGGCCGCCTCTTGTACCTACTATTCCAAGTTTTTGCGATGTTCTTGTGTTGTTTTTATTGGTGTACAATAAAGAGTATATTATTACTATTATTATTGGTATTAAATAAACATTTTTTTATCGAACACCTGATCTATATTTTAGACTCGTCTGAGGTCTCATTTAGCCTTGTGCTTGATCCCCAGGACACATATTTCTGTGATGAACATTTGTTAATATTCGTAACACAAGTAAGTACTTTAAGCTACTTATTACGGAGTAGGGTGGAATGCTGTGTGGATGTTATTTAAAAAAAAGACATCATAAATCATTTGCTTGACATTCAATAAGACTAAAAGGAATATATTCTGTGCAATCTAAATTCAATTACTGTTGACATAATTAAAATATGTTGTGTGTTATTCAAACAATAGTGTCTCTAACATTAATTTTGATTGATTTAATGTATTTAATTTATATAATATTTTTAACACGCAAAAACACTAACTTTAATTGATTTTATGTTCATTAGTTCACGCAACTTCCTTCTTTAGCTGTTATAATGATATTTATGTTGTAGTAAGTACAATAATAAAAAATTAAATACAAATTGATATATAAAGGAGATTTCATTTAAAATTAATCATACATTTTTAATATGTCATGTTAGTTTGGTCAATCCAACGCAAAATGTTAAAATTTCGCGCATCGTGAAATTTGCCTAGCAATTCCGCAACTGCGATTTCAATCGATTAAAATGCTATTGTCTGGCATTGCCAGGAATTATGTTTTTTGTTCCTAATGTATTTCCAGCCGGGAACAAAGGGCAGACAGTAAAAAGAGGGTTGTAATAAGAGAATGAAGATTGGATTTGCTTTGTCAGGAAACTAAGCAGAGGAAATAATGAAATAATCTCTCCCAAAGGGTTCATATTGTAATAGAATTCCTTTATTTCTGCACAAAGTATCGGACTGGGCGGATTGGAAAGTGAGTGTTTAATTACTTGTCTATAATTTTAAGAAAATGTGCATATTTTTTTACATGAGATATTCAAATGTGGTTTTTCAGCTAAAATATATTTTTTCATCGGTTCCGTGCCAATAACATTTATTCTTTTGGTTTATTATTTTAATGATAGGTTCGTTGTATAGCTAATAACACATGCTTTTAAATTATTTGAATAGTGTTGTCTTCATTTTACATAATATGCTTTCTATGTGTGATATCACACACGCACAGTGTGATGTAATATATTTTTTTTATTGATTAAAAATATGTTGCCAGATACCAGATACTATATATGGCAACATATATAACTCGTGTATCACTACTACATTGACATCTTTTATTCTGATTAAGCTATATTATAAAGTATATCATAATTTAAGATGCAAAAGTTTTTAAGGGCTTGACTATAGAGCAGGCAACGTAAATTCGTCTATAGTTCATTATATCTAATTATGTTATTTTTATACTTTTACCTAATAATATTATAAACTAAAATTTACTTTTTATTTTATTTAAATAAATAGGTTTCATCAGCATATTTATCAGCTATTCGTCGTCAGGACGTGCACTGGTATCCTTAGGCTTCCTTATGTTTTAAATAAGATCATTTGTATGCGCTTTGCATCTAACGCGATCCTGTGGTTTCATCTTGGGGTGCTGGCAATCGTTAAGCGTACCTTCGCGGCAGAAATGCTCCTGCTCATCCTCATTCTTTTATCATCACCGTTTCCTTAGGTTTAACCACCATCAGTTGGTTCTGGTACTCCGGTCACCTTTTATGATACCATAGGAAAGTACTATTCCACTCCACCGATACACCACAGAAACTTTGTCTATATAATTTTCTTCACCCAGAGCAAATATTTATATGATGATATTTGTATTTGTTCTGTGTCTGGGTGTTAAATATATGTATTAAAGTAATATATATTTGTGATTCCTCTGTAGTCTGGCGTCCGTACACAAGTACTTTAAGCGACCTACAATGGATTCAGGTTAATGTATGAGATGTTGTGGGATAAATTCAAAATTAAAAAAATAATTCTCCCTATAAATAAAGGTTTGATTTTTTTCAAAGTTCGAAGACACAGGTTATAAAAATTCACCTTTTTTCTGCCAAATAACAACGTTCGTCTAATGAGCCGTATGAATGTTTATTGACTTGGTTATATAAAAATCGGACTTAAATTAAAAAACTACAGTTTAAACAGTTTTGACGCTACAGCCAATCCCCTGAGCGCAGTGTGTTTTACAATATGTCAATTTGGCAAAACCATAAATTATTATACTGTAAAGTTGCCAGTAAATTAAATTGGTAATTAAAATACCAGGAAATTGAATAATCATGTTTACTTATTCTGTTTGCGGTGCAATTGAGCAAATTTGATGAATTTGTTCCCATGATGCCGATATTTTGCTTTGGGATGCCATAACGAATTTAAATTACAGCTAATTATCATACTGAATACATTAATTTCTTGCGAAAGAGCACGTGAACAAGCGAAATGATAATTTATTCGATTAAGCATAAATAACATTATTGTTTATCAAGTTAATTTAATCGTTAATGTCAGCTTTGTTATTTTTTAATTTTTATAGGTGCTTCTAATATTTATTCGCAAAATAATTTTAAAATAAATTCTCATTTGTAAGATTCGGAACGTCACATTTCTCATCATTTTAAATACATTTATTAAGTATCAAAGTTGTCACCGATCCCTAAACATGAAGTTTTAATACCTCAGCAAAACTCCACTTTCAGTTCATGTCATTTCGCACTGTCAGACACAACGTCAAAATTAATCCTAACAAATTAGTAGTCCTCCGTCAAAATATTACGATAGGGGGCTCTGTTGTCATCAGGTCTCCATTTTGCAGAATGGCCGATAATGGAAGCAATTAAAATGTATGGAGGCTTAACTGCACTGGCCTGCGCGAATTAATTTATAGTCGTACCAAAATATCCCCTGTTTTCTGCTCCCCTTGCATTGTGTAACCTGTTTAGGTTATGTTTTTTCAGGGTAGCGTCGCTATTGGGTTGTGGTCGTGTTTTATTTTTAACACACTTGAGTGTTCGGAGTTAATTGAATTATATTAAGGCAGTTAACAAGTGCCTCCTGAGGTGCTTTTTGTATACAAACAACTGTTCACAATGTTGTTTCCAGGTGAATTTTTATCGGTTCGTAATAAAATTTGGATAGTAGGTAAAAAAAAAGTATTTTTATATCTAATAATTTTAATATGTGCTCATGTATTGCTATTTAAGTGAGCTTACGCAGCATATTGTATTTATATCCTGAAAAAGAGTTAAACACTGAACTTTGTGAACAATAGCACCTGATACAAAGTTACACAATAAATTAAATATTTAGTTGAGTTAAATATTCTATCCTTGTAGCCCGACCACTTACGGTCCAAATTGTCAATGGCAATATATAACAACTATTGAAAAGCCGCAAAAGGCCCGAACAATGCGGTACCTAAGCTATTACCGAAGACGCCAAACCAGCCAAGCCATTCCCGGCACTTGCTGCCAAAGGGCATCGGTAATTAAAGCAATCGTGAAATACACCCGTATGGTAATGTTCCGGCCCACATCAATTTATTGTCACCCTAAACAGCCAATTTGTCCTTCGCACCTCCTGCCCAATTAGTGGTCGCCTTAATACGCCTAATGTCTCAATTCTACGTGCCTTCATTCGAGCCATTTTGTGCGATTAGACTTTTGATTTGAATGGTATTAAACGTTTCCAAATCTGCCGAATGAAGTGCAATTAGAGTCAACGTTTACGCTATTAGGAGCCGTATGCCTCTCGGATTAGGGTGGTGAATATATTTGGTTCAGCATGCGGTGACTTTAGTCCTAACTAACGGATTATACCCTATGAATGATTCTAGCTTCAAAGGATATCGCGACTGTCAGCCTTGTTATTGTGTTATGTTGTTAGCAAGGTTTGAATATAGACTTGAACCATCAAATGGATTAGAAACTACCTCACTTACTAATTGGTATGATTAAGTCAATGGTCAACAGCTCTTCCAAATGTAGAAAGGCATGCTAGCACTTTCACTCTTATCGTTGAAAATTCCTTATACTACATTTTAGATAACGTTAGCGTTCCCAATAACGTTTGCATTCCCATAGTATAAAATTAAAAAACTATAATAAATAAAAAATGTAAAGTTGAAAATTTAGAAAAAATTATAATAATAATAATAATAATTCCCACAACATCTCATACATTGACCTGACTCCGTGGTAAGTCGCTTAAAGCACTTGTGTTTCGAATGCCAGACAACAGAGGAATCACAAATATACTACTTAAATACATATATTTTACGCCCATACACAGAGCAAACACAAATATCATCATATAAATATTTGCTCTGGGTGGGAATCGAACCCACGACCCCTGGTGCACAAGACAGGATCACTACCCTTTTACCTTTACCATATCTTTTGTGAATGTCAAGAACAGTTACAGCAGGAAACCGAAATATCGAACAAAAATTTGGAATATTAAATATAAAACCATGTTTTAGAGCTGTTATAAGAGTTGTTTTAATATGAGTAATGTTAGTTAGCATATACTCTATATTTTAAAACTAATTGCTATTTAACACAAAAACATAAAAGATACAATAAAAATTATAAGTTTTACCCATTCCAATAAAATATAACTTATTATCAAAGAGCAAAACCACGAAAAGAAAGTTAATGATAAATATTTTTATAGCGAGCCAATTAGGGGTGCCTCGGGTATAGATAGGGCCTTACTCGAGCACCGTAATTCTATTAAATGATTAAATAATTCCAAGTTCAAAAGAGATGCGCTTTTACAAGTAAAACGAAGCAAATAACCTCGCAAATAGAAACGGGGGGGGGGGGAAAAAAGCAAGGACCCCGGGGAATCAGCTTTTGTCGATAGATTAAATTGTCTACTTAGGCTCAACTAACAAACGAACGATTTTGCTATTTGATATTGTTTCGAACGCTGCACAAGATTTTTTGTAAGACGAAGATTTTTTTTAAAGCAATTTAAATATTATCGCTAAAAATTATACATTATATGACATGTCAACTAGCAGAGCCGACCACATGTTATTGTGGTTAAGGTATATTTTATAATAGCAAAATGTTAAATACATCTAGAATCTTATGATAATTATAACTGTTTATCATGTTATCATCATCATCATTACAGCTATTAGAGTCCACTGCTGGACAAGCATCCCCGGAAGAAAAGGGAAATTTTGCCCATTATTGCCGCGCTTGGTAAGCGTGTTTGCAATCACAGAGTGCAGCTTTTGCGACGGGGATGCTGCTGCTTATCCGCACCCTATGCATTTCAGCTACACTGTCTCTGATGGATATACCGCCATCTGTCGCTTTTGGTACTTTAGTCACCTCTTACGACACCTGGTACAGAGGAAGTTACTATTCTACTCTGACGGTACCTCACGGCAAAGTAGAATAGTGCCTCATAGTCATGAGGTGAGCTAATTACATGATTACCAATTATGTATTTACTACCATATATTTTATGTGTTGTATTGTCCGTTGTACAAGTCATATATTTTTCATTGTAAATAATTTGGATTAATAAAATATATGACTACATTGAAATATAATTAAAATAAAATAAAATAGAGTTTGATAGATAGTTTTTATTCATCCACGAGTAAAGTTTGATCCAACTATCAAGTTAGATCAAATTTATCTAAGTAACATTTAAGTACCCCACAGTATTGTACACTACAACAAGGTCTACAAAAAACTTTGCGGTGATATATGACTATCTCTTAGGGATAATCCCAGGGACCAGGGACCCCATAATAATCAATTTTTATCCTCATTGCACTCGTGCGAAGACGGGACGATATAATCTACGTCGTCACAATTTTCGATAATCGATAAGTTTAATAATTGTGCCTTTGAATAAGACCCCTTAAATATTTAATCTATTTTTACACACTATCGATAAATTTTCAAGCTCATCACTAACCCAAATTGCTGTGCAGTGGCTTTTGAAGGAAGGGTGCAATAAGGTGCACAAATTAGAGCAATTTAACTTTGGAGCGTGTCCCGCCCGCCCGCGTGATATATCGCATTGGGTATGCAAATCAGCTGAAATGCTAACGTACTAAATCATTGACGTACTTACCTTTAGAATGAGCCGAGTCAGGCAATTTTTGGAGGAATTATTGGAAATAATAATTTATTTGATACTTACGTATCAATGAGGCTTTGCTACATAGCAAAATGATCTTTATGACCCTTAATATTTGAAGCATTTGTTTTAAACAGTTGAACAACAAGAATTACTAAAGTTAGTCCTTACAAAGGTTATCTGCAGTAGTATTTCATCGTCATTATCACATTAGCATCTGAAGTTCACTGCTGAACATAGGCTTTCCCAAGATAGGGAGAATTTTGCCCATAATTGCCACGCTGGACTAGCGTGTTCGCAATCACAGAGCGCTGGTTTTACGATGGGTATGCTGCTGTCCATTGCTGTACTGACCACTGTAGGTTCTGGTACATTATTCGCCTCTTATGACACATGGTACAGAGGGAGGTACTATTCCGTACTACTCTGCGGATACCTCATTGGTACCTCAATCTCACCTATTTTTATCGCCATGGAAGTGTCCGCCCTGCTGTGTTTAAAGGGTACAGTTTACAAAGTTGGCGACACTAGTGATATCTTTGTGATGCAATGATGACAAGAGTGTCTATAGGTTGTGGTCACGTTTATCATCAAGCGGATCGTATTTCTGACTTAATAACATAAAAAAAACATGTGGGTGTTCATATTTTTCTTTCGTAAAACTGCAGTACTCGTTTTGTTGTGTTTATGCATAATGTTTGAGAGAAGTATTGGAGAGAAGGACAATGGGTATACTTTAATTTACATGATTGGATTCACAAAGTCTCGTTGCGAATGACACACATGATTGTTTAATAACTGAGTGCCAGTAACATAGAAGAAAGTATACCTATTCACAGCCTGATCAGATAATATATAAGCATCACAGCTATATTTGTTAATGTATCATAAGAATGAGTTATTACCTTCTTGGGAGATTATTTGCCATGCTCGGTAGGCGTCCACCATTCTCAGAGCGTAGCCCTTGATTCTGATGCCTATATATCAGGGTAGATATTTTAGTTATGCTGTTCTAAATGAATGTGCTATCAATCACCCTTTTTCGATAACTGTGATAGATCTAACGACACCTAAATCTGGGTATCCTGGGACCTGATGATGATGAAGATGATAATGATTGTTTTTAAAATAAGAGAAATCACATAATTCATTAAAATCTAATTGCATAGCAGATATAATATACAATCTTATTTTGAAGAGGATATTACGGTCAGAATTAATTAAACGCCCTCAAAATAAATGAATATCTTTAAGGTCCGTAAAAATATTATTTAGCTCATCCCCTTTTGATTCAGGCTCGCCAGCGCCCGCGGGAAGGTCCCGTAGTAATTAGGTGATTTTTTTCTTTCTCTTTGGAATTATGGAACAAACATCCCATTCACTGGCTTATAAAAGATTTTTATCTTACTCTCACCGATCGTCGATGTAAATAACAAACTCATTTCTTTCGGTTTTATGACCGAAAATGGGGAATGTTTTTTGCGATATCTTGTAGCGACTATGGTCTTATCAAATGGAAGGTTTTTATGAATTAATTGTGGGTGAGGCGCCTTGAAATTGGGGATCTTATTTATTTAAGTGATACAAAATAATAATAGGTAATTATTCCTTTGAAAGAGTAACTAAAACGCTCGTTTTTAATATAAAAATGTCGTGTCACGTATATCCAGTATGAAATTCTAAAATACTAAATCGATTTTTAGTAATTTTCGCTTTATGTGTATGTAAAGTTTGATTTACCTTGAGAGATTAGATAGTTTATATCCTAATATATAGTCGCAATATATTTTACATGAAAAATTAAATATAAAAATAAATAATTAAGTATTTCTTTTTATTATAAATCACACATTCCTGAATCATTACAAATATAATATATATATTTTAACACCTGGACATCGAAAACAACAAATATCCTTCATTTAAATGTTTGTTTACGCCAACCCCCATCATTTAAAAAAATAAGGGATGAGCTAGGACTGATCACCAATCCTGATTTTATCACTATATCTTATTAACTTCGTTATGTAGAATAATAATGAGAAAGATAATAATAAAAAAGATTTATAGGTCTTTTTTTTCTTATGTTTTTCAGTATATTTCCAATTGCAATATTAGAAGTGCCAGCAACTACTTAATACCAAACACACCAGAGAATCAAAGTTTTAGTAGCCGATTTGTTAACTAACCAACTATACTTTGGCAGTAACATTACCATTTAAAAGTTAAACTTCCAAAGTTTAATTTAAGTACATGATGGCAATTTCAAACTTGACTGCGTCCCGATTCAAATTCAAAGTGGCTTCAGGAATTAATTCTATTTTTATTGAACTTCACAGACAATGGTATTCTTTACTCTTAACTTTAGTTGCAGTTTTAATTAATGATTCTCATGTATGCTGCGACTAAGTGGCCGCATTTCTTTAAACTGAAACTTTTTATCTGAAGACATTTGTTTCTAGCCTTTATAGTAATTGTTTGTTAAAAAAGTAGATAAAGACTGGTACTTTACTTGTTCCGTTATATAATTTTATTATTTATTTTATCTACTAATCATAGTTAGTCCACCTTTTAGTGATCTTATAACGTTTTACATTATTTTGACGTTTTGGCGTGACATGCATTTTCAAAATAAATACACTTTGGTTAGTAGTTTTGTAGAGTATGTGGTTTGTGCATAATTATTTGGCTGGCCTGCTGGTGTTTTCTATAGGAAATCTTGGGCGTCAAGGGTCGTGGGTTCAATCCATATACAGGATAAACATTTAACTCATGAATGTGTGTGTTCTTTGTTATATTTGTAAACAAAAAAATATATGAGCTGCCTTTAGGTATATTAGCTGTGAGGTACCGGCAGAGTAGAATAGTACCTACCCCTGTACCAGAAGGCAAATAAGGTACCAGAGCCGACGGATGGCAGTATATCCACCAGAATCCAGGGCAGTAGCATCTCTGTCACAAAAGCTGCGCTCTGCGATTGCAAACACGATTGCTCAGTGCGGCAATTAAGGGAAAATTCCCCCTTTTCTTGGGAAGGTCTATGTCCAGCAGTAGACTTCCAGCGGCTGGCATGATGGTGATGATATGATGATGAAATGTTGGCTGTGAATTATATGTTACATAAAGGCAAATATGAAATTTCACTAACATAAATATTTTATTGACTGAAATAGCACAGGATAGATAAATGTACTTAAACCAAAATAAGCATGGTATTCAATATTTCCTGATACTTACAAGGTAAGGAACCGTTATTAAAGAAAATCATAAAAATGTACAAGAATATTCTGTCTCTCGTGTTCGGTGAATTCGTATAAGTAGTTTTCTCTCTTGTGACTGGCGAGGTTTAGTGTCTATATTTTTATCCTAGTAGAAATATCAAAGATCCTAGTAAAAGTATAACCATTGAATAGCATTTAGAATACCTGGTGTAGTAAACTTCATGAAATATTCTAGTTTTTTAAGAACTCAAAGAATTTAATCATTATTGTTTATCAATTATTTAATACTAGCTATAATAATCACTAGTTTAGTTTATATTTACTATTAATATTAGTATAGTACGATTTCGTCTGCGTGGAATAGTTTCTTTGGGTCGATACCTCTTTACTTATAAAAACTTTAAATTTCATGTTTATTTATATCGAATCAATTGTAACATGGGTAAGAAAGAAGAAGAGACGGTAGAAGTAAGAGACGCGGTACAAGAATCGATAAAGGGCGGAATATCCGTTAGAACGGCGTAGCTCAAAAGCAACTAAATGAAAATGGCATATCTACCGTGAAGGTTGCGATTTGCGCCAACTACGCTATAATTAAGAGCTAAGTTACCCATTTCTTGGAGAGGCCTATGACCAGCCGTGGTCTTTCTTCAGCTACTATAATGATAATAGTTATGTCAAAACTATAAATTGTCTAATAAAAAAAAGAAACAGGCTAAAAATATTGCAATAATTTAAAGGACGTAATGTGGTTAGAAATCGTCATACCGTTTAGTGTCATGGCATGAGTTCCTTATCTCTATCATTATATATATTCTTATAACATTACATTTTGTTACAATAACACAATATTATAGTTTATGTATGTTTTCTTATAATTATTAAAATGAATCTTCATTAAACTTGGTTATGATATCACCCATGAACGGCTGGACCGATTTAGCTAATTATATTTTTGTAGTGTCTGTTATTATCAGAGAAGGTTCTTTTGAAGGCATAAAATAAGATATTTGCTGGAAATTATTGAATATTTTAACAAAGCTTAACGAACATAAAATCTTTTCTTATTTAACCTAATCTCATTCAACACAACTGTCAGTCGTATGACAGCTTGCACTGTCTAAGACAGCGACCGGCTGGACAGCTAGATTCATTATTAAAAGCTCCATATGTTTACATTCTTTACTCCATTAAAAGGTCCCATTGATTACATTATAACTCCCTAACTTCTCCTTGATCTTGGTTTATTCCTCATGGTGCTTGCCTAAAACGAAAAATATATTGTCTAAGGGCATGATACACTTGCTAAAATATCGCGGGGTGTACCAACATAGGGCTGGCACCCAATTCCAAGACGTCACGTGAGTCCCGACCGCGATAAATCGTCTGGTATTTAATGAGTTTCCTCTGTCGTTAACCGTCCGTCCCCTGGCAATAATGTTACGCTATCATCGCCTGACATTATACAAAACGCTGGAACACATGTGATATGCGATATCTGATATCTAATAGAAATGGAGCTTTTATATTCGTGTGTGTTTTCTGTATTTATTTCTCCTATTTCAGAGCAGATTTTCTATAAGAAATAAATTAAATATAGATGGAATGTGTACAAAATGTTTAGAAAAAGATATAATTTTTTATTACACACTTGTATTTATATTATATAAATTTGAAAGTTTGAATGTAAGCTTAAAACATTAATACGTTAGTTTAAAAAAGTACAAGAAGTAATTATTATTTCATAAAAATTCATGGAGATAAATACACTTGCTTTTTATTTAAGTGCTTTTATTCAAAGGGAAAAAACCCTTTTACTTTTAAATCGTGTACTAGTAGTCCGTTGCAAAATTAAAATATTCGTAATTATTATTCGGATCAAGTTATTTAATATACTTGTTTATGTACACGAGTACATCTGTACTAAAATGTTAAATTTTATGTTATAAAAATCGATTTAAATGTAAAAAATAAGTTAACAGCAAAAGATTTTAAGTGAAAGTGTTTTTTTGTTATCTTTACAGTTTATTATCAAAAAAACAAAGGCTAATGTGGTGTTTCTTACGGGGGATCAGTAATATTGAATACAAATCAATATTCCTTTAGTAGTTCTAGATCAGATAATAGCTTAGCAACCTTGTTAAGATATCTGAAAACGCTCTGTAAAACGCGTTATAAATGATTAAGTATTTTTTAAACGTTAAATAAATACGATAGCCTGGTTGAAGAAAACAAACAGAAAAGTGCTAACTAGTTCTCATTAAAGTTTCAAGGGCTGTCAATCGTAAAGTGCCTTACTACGTTTTAAAGAACCCCTTATAAAAGTTATTAATTGACATGGCATTGAAGAGTAAATAGGTTGTATTCTTTGACTTAGTCTAGATTGACAGGTTTCATTTCTAAGAATATAAAGTAATGTAATTACGTCTTTGTTTTTTGTTTGCGTTAAGGTATTTTTTAACAAAAAGTTCTTATCTTTTTGTAAGGTGACGTTGCTAAAGTGATATTAACGTTGTCTTTGGTAAAAATCGAACTGTTATATAAGACACTGGCAACCTACCCTAACATTTTCCGGGTATAAAGTACAATTTTATTTCGGCGTTTATAATATTATGGGTCAACTATCAGATCTCTTAACAAGAAATTGAATAGTAAATAAAAAATAAGATTAAATTATTTATTTATAGAATTAGACATTTCCAGCAATACTTTATCGTAATACAAGTATCCACATAAAATATGCAATTTAAAGTTATCAACATTATTGGACGAAATATAGTTCTAACAGTGTTTTATTCTCCTTTTATTTTTTTATAATTAATGCGAATTATTAAATATAAACAAACAAACAGACAGTATAACCGTATTAACAAATAATCATAATACTTAATACCCTTAAAATAAAGAAGCTGTTTTATTTAGTAATTACTGCAAAATTTAAATCATTTGCTTAGACTTCAGTATCGTTTATTAATACAAATTATGAATATAAATGACATAAGTATCACTCTTATTGTAGGTAATATGTTATATATTCAGTGAAAATATTATTATTTAAAAAATACAGCAAGCAAATATATGGTTAAGGAAGATTTGAAATCTCAATGTAATTCTAATTAAAATAACTTTATCAAAACGAAATCGGATGAAGAGTCAAATTAGCATTTACTGCCGCTGTTAAAATTCAAAGATAAGTTGCTATTTGGTATGAATGGAACGTTTCCCTTCCGAGATAAATAGGACGACTCAAAGGGCCCAAAGAAATATCATTAATGAAATCAAAGACAAAACACGCCTTCCATTGCAAAAAGCCCTGATTAATGAAGTATGAGGGAATTCCTATTTGTAGGTAATAAATGAGGGCTATTTTGAAATCGTGCGAAATTGGAGCGTCGAGATTGGATAAATAATGGAAAATCGCGATTTACATATTTGAGTTGACAATTCAACAACTCATACATTAATCTGACTCCTAGTTAAGTCACTTAAAGTACCCGTTTAATAGGTATCAGACTACAGATAAAAAACAATTACTTAAGTACATACTCGTATTTAATACCCAGACACAAAACAATTTGGATTGGATAAATAATGGAAAATCGCGATTTACATATTTGAGTTGATAATTCAACAACTCATACATTAATCTGACTCCTAGTTAAGTCACTTAAAGTACCCGTTTAATAGGTAGCAGACTACAGATAAAAAACAATTACTTAAGTACATACTCGTATTTAATACCCAGACACAAAACAATTTATTTCGAATAAAAAGAAATAATAATATATTGTGTGATTTGTTTTATAAATAATAATCTTAATAAATATGCTGTATATGTTCTAATTGATCAGTTTACCCAACCTACATCCACCTCTAAGCTGTGGTTGTAGTGAGTTCATTTTCCCATCATATATGTGCAATAGTTTTTTTGGGGAGGGGGAGGAGTTCCATCCATCGTTCTATTGCCGCCTAATAATGATGAAGATTAAAAAAACAATATTTACATTATAGTACATTAAATTTGCTATCAGTTACAACATATCTTGAGTATGTATCATTTATTTATGTAATTTAATTTGTACTTCTCATGTTGACCTTTTAATTATGCCTAAATTAGATAATAGAGAAATAAGGTAGACACTTAAGGTGGTCTGAGTGTGAGAATAAAACAAGAAGGTTTATGAGATGAGATGTCAAACATTTTGCTTCGTAACTGATGACGCCCGTCCTAATTTAAAATTACAATGTATTTGAGTACACATATTTCAGTTACTTTAATATAAGGTAAGGGAAAGACACCACATCTTTGTGTTTAAGATAATATTTATTAGAAAAATAATCAAATAATCTCAGGTTTCAGGCGGGACTCGAATCGGCATCTTTCACTTGCCGGGAGACTGTATTTCCGTTCTTCAACGGAGACCTTAGTAGACACGTTACATTTTTCCTATTGATCTTTCTGTGCTGAGAAGTCAAAGCTCATCATACACTCAAAAGTCATACTATTATTTTAAAATACGTAAACATTAAAAAAAAATTGAAAGGACCCTTTTGTACTTCGGCTTGTGAACCTTAGTACAGACAGGAGTACTAAAGACTATAACTTTGCTTAAAAAACACAACTGAGTGACTGTATTTTATACATACGTAACTTATAAAACTTGGTTATTCTTTGAAGTTATTTGTTAAATATTAATTTTATTTGATGCTCTCTGAGAACACTATTCATTTCATTGGATTTAGACAGACATTATAAAATACTATTTAAGTAACCCATTTTTTCAAATATTTAACAAAACAGTTTGTAATCGACATATATAATAAAACCAATGCACAAAACAAAAGTCATCGTGCGCGTAAACATGCGAGTGCTTGCAATATTATCCTGACTTCCAGACGGTCACGGGGTAAGTGACAAAATCCTTCAAAGGCCTTCTTTGCGGGGCCCGCCCTCCCCTTGATTAATTCGAGGCCCCTTAAGCTAGATTAAAAGTTCTCGAACGGTCTCATCGAGGAATGTATGAGCTTATTATTAATTGAGAGAATATTAAAGAATGTCTTTGAATAAATGTATTCTTTATAAGCGTTTTATGAAGCTGAAACCGGTGCATTGAAAGTAAGATTATACAAGAGACAATTCATTTTTCTTTTATTATACGTATAAAGAAAGTAAATATAACAGAATTAATAATTTAAACATTATTGATATATAATAAGATCAAGCAAAACAAATTGAAAAATATACGATTTTTTAATTTACAATATTATTTTTTAGTTTAAATTATGATATAATAAATGACTGTTCTGTCCCGCATCATTGGCTCAAGAGAGTCTTTTTTATTTATTTTTTCTGAAACCTATTCATCCTTGAGCGTTTCTATATCCTATTGTACCTGCGTATCCCGCGGCGGCCGAAAATTATAATAACCAGGCCAAATAATGTTGTAGGCATCACCATTTTTACATAAGTGTCCGTTTTAATACAATCTTTAACTTTCTGTCATTAAATTAATCCATAACCTAATTTTCGAGGGAAAATTAATGTTCGTTTCATTAAATAAATTTAAAACAAAATATGTACCTATAATGTAGTGCTACCGGTAATTATATAACAAACAGCCGCATCCATCATATGCGAGCATCATTTACCTCTTTAGTTCACAAAGCCGGACAGTAAACATATTGTCAGCCGTTATCGTATGAAATTAAAATTGACATTTTCCGAGCACGCTCGCTCGAGCCGACGCGACTGTGGGAACAATTTATTTTATTACACGATTAAGAGCTTACATCGAATTTTATGACGTCATAATATACGTTTTTAATAGTTTTATCGACAGCATACCAAATGCCTAAAATTGTGTGATCAATTTTCTTTATGAGATAATCGAATATACAAATGCACTTCCGTATGCTGACTGGAATTCTTCGAAAAAAAAGGTCGAGAAAAAAAAATTCTGAGATAGCATGAGTTATTATTATTGTCATTATCATGTTAGCCGTACGACGTCCAATGTTTGACATATATCTTTTGACATATATCTTTCTTGTTTGACATATAGATTTCAGTTGAGACGGGTAGTATATACTTCTGGTATTACTTTCAGCCAACGTTCTTGTGGTTATTATCAGATTGATTGTTCATATTCGAGATCTTCACACCTTCATCGGGAGAAACTTTACTATCCTCTAGGCTGAAAAAAACCGCGATATTTTTTACCTAACCTAAGGTTCTTTAAAGACGGTTCAGTGGCCAATTTGTTCAAATTGATCATATAAATTTGACAGGCCCGATAACGCAGGTGGTAGTGATCATATCTTGTGTGGCAAAGGTCGTGGGTTCGACCCCACCCAGGACAAATATTTATGTGATGATATTTGTGTCTGTTCCGTATCTGGGTGTTGAATATATGTATTTTAGTAATAAATTTGAGATTTCACTGTTGTCTAATGTCCATAAAACAAGTGCTTTAAGGGACTTATCTCGGAATCAGATCACTATTTGAGATGCTACGTGAATTTATTCAATTTCACTATAACTGTAATAGTGGAAGTAACATCAATATTTAATGATAAAATATACATATATATATATAAGATATGCGTATTTAATTAAAAAAAATGATTTGTAATTAATGGGAATAATTTAGTATTTTTGTTTCCTTTAGCTATTATCAGTATGAATTTTTTGTTTACTTGTAAATATTGTTTCAGTATCCGTAGATGTACGTTTTAATAAAATATAAGAAATGTGGCAGGCTAAAAACTGCTGATAATAAGTTCTAGCTAATGTTTAATAGCCATAACTATGTTTACCAGGCGTTTTGTGGATCCAGCATTCAAGTTCGTTAAGATAAGCGGAATAGGATTACGCTTGCGCCAACAAGCCGTAAGTACAATGCGTTTGCATTTTGCCTGTTAACGTTTCTACTGTATTTAGCTAAACAAAATGTTTTTATAGAATTTAGAAACACATATTGTACGGAGAATTTTATATTTGAATTGTATAATTTATTTAATATAAAATTTTATATTTGCTAGAGATGCATTTCTTACACATTATTACCATTTTGTTAGATGAAGTGTCAATGTTTGTTCATCATCATATCAGGACGTTGGACGTCCAATGATGGACACAGGCCTCCTCGTGCCATTTGCAGATAATTTCTAGCGCGATCCTGCAGTGTAATATTTCCAGTTTTATTAATTTTCAAAAAACGTCAATGATAAATTTTCTTAAATATCCGATTATGTATACTGCAGAGCACACATAAGAATATTGAATAGCATACATTTTGAAATACCTCTTACGTCAATATAATTATTTACTTTAAGCTATACAATACATTTTCAAAAGAAGGAGCGGCTACATTTTATTTCACTCGCGCCCGCGGGCTGCGTAATAAGAGCGTCATATCTACTGCAATATGGTCGTAATACATTATATACAGATGTATTGGAACATGTACATGGGATAAATACTTTTTAAATGTCGTACTGGGTTTGTCAATTATGTATATCAGCAACAAATACCCTTTATATAATTATCCCGGAAGCACCAACGCAACATTTCAATTATACTCTCTGAAAAAAATTAACTTTATTACAATTGTATGGCGTAGATGGTAGTGATCTTTGTGCTTGTGTGTCGATTCCTACCCATGTAATATATGTATGATGATATTTGATAACAACAGCTGATGTGATGATGCAGATGATATGTTTTACGCACATAATGATAAGCATTCATGTTACATTAAAAAGTCTGTAGCCAAACTTTAATTTGATAATTAAAAATAACCTGCTAATAGTGTATGAAATAGGCAAAAAATACAAACAGGTCATTGTTTTTAGGACACGGTCAAAATAAGACGTTTGAATATGTTTTTTTGTTTGGATCAGAACAGCCGAAATCACTGACTGACATAATTTTTAAACCTTAGTTTTTATATTATAAGCAGATTAAAAATATAAATAGTATGGAGATAAGAGAGAATGGAATTTGCATGAATTCAACTAATGAAAATTTATTTGGTATCTCAATTAGTGTATTTTGTGATAAGTATAAAAAATAAAAGAATATTACTTTTAAAATAAAGGTAGGTAGTGGCTAGTAAAAAATCTCTTACCTTGAATAACTTGATAACAAACAATTAGTAAAACGTAAAAATACATATGAATGGACAGATGTTATCAACGTTTATTTTATTAGAATATATGTGTAAATATAAAAGACTAGGCTACATATACCAGCTGTGGATAAGCTAAGTGGGGCTAGATTTGATTACGCGTGCACCAGCGGGCCGTGTGATTGGGGCGTTACGTTGGTATAACATGCTTGCAACATTATTTCTTGATGCATGTCTCTTCGTATTAAATGAATATATTTTGCCAGTGTGAAGAAGAGCACAGAAGTAGGCCCTTGATAGAAGAAAAGCTGTCGCTTGCGGTTTTGAACGCTTGGAAACGTGGATCGAATTGCGGAGATCACCAGTATTGGCATTGTTTGCCAATACTGGTGAATACCATGGGAATTTATTTATATTTAATAATTATTTTATTGTCTATCCTTTCTAAAGAGATTTTATGTATTTGTTTTTAATAAATTCAAACTAATATTTTGTTAGAGTAACCAAACATCTTTTACCTGTAAAAAATGTTTAACTGTTACAAAATTTCCAACGTTTCTTATGGTAAGTGACATTAAATTTTGTTCCTCACAAATAATATAAAATTCTTTAGAGTAGTAATTTGATTACTCTTTTGATGGCTCCTTAACGCAGTTTATCTAACATATTACATTTTTGTATTACGTTTCGGTTATCTTGGGGCAACCGTTTTAAAGATTGACAGAATATCTTGTTATATAATTGCGTCAAAAATCATACATTTTTTCTCGAATACTTTTAAAAAATCGTGAACTGTGTTGTCATAAAACGAATCTTCAATTCCAGAACTAATTCAAACGCTGGCTAATCGCCACCACTAATCAGAAGCTCAGTTCCAAACGCACTCATTTTGTATAAGAGTTAATTGTCCTGTCAAACGTGGAGCCATACACGCGTAATTGCAAAACCGTTGGACTCAACTATGCAATAAATTGTTCAATGCAATTACGCTCGAATATGTATTGTGGTCGGATAAAGATTGCTGACTGCGATGCATCGAGCTGGCTGTGAATTGTTATATTTTTGATTCCAGCTTTACTCATTTGCGGTATTGTTATTCGATTGAATACTTCGGGCGCGCGTTTGAATGTAGTCCACCCAAGTTTAGCGCTCAAACTGGGTATTTTTCGTGATACAATGTATTGTATGAAATATGCAGCTACAAAGCTGCTTATTTCATGACGGGCCTGATGGCGCAGATGGCAAAGATCCTGTCTTTTGCGTCAAAGGTCGTGGTCGCCTTAGTTTTACGACGAGGGTGAGGTAACCGAATAAGTTATTTTATGGCTCTCTATCATTTTAGTTCGCTTTTTACATGTAAATGGTAATTCTAATCAGTTTCTTGTATATAATTATCATAAATATGTACAAACCGTTATTTAGTTTAAATAAAAAAGCGTTTGCCGTGACGTACTGGCAGAGTAGAATATACTGCACCAGGTGTCGTAAGAGGCGACTAAGGTACCAGAACCGACAGATGGCGTTATATTCATCCGTAACAGTGCAGCTCAAATACACAGGGTTAGGATGGCAAGCAGCATCCCCGTTACGAAAGCTGCGCTTTGCGATTGCCACATCGCTTGCCCAGCGCGGCAATTATGGGCAAACACGTCAACTTTATATATTTTTTGTGTTTACTCCAAAGGACTATTTTTTTCATAAAAAATCCCAACAGAGCGTTTACTATAAAAGGATCTCGATCCCGTTTCTTTATTCCCAAGTTAGAGCACGTAATGTTTGTATTTGCCGGGCATCGCGGACTTATCTCGCCGAAGTTGTATGGTTAATTAACTCGAACGTTCGAGTTTCTCGGCACGTTATGCCGCCAGGCCTCTCATGTAACGCGCACTGAGCGTAAAAATAATATAAAATAGCTGAAAGAAACTCATATAGTTACACATATTTTAGTATTGTTTTTTTTTATTTTTATTTAAATGGATCATCTTCGATTAATACATTTATGAAAAGATAATTGTATTGTAATAAATATAAAGTTTAAACGTACAATAATATGAAGATGAACACAGCATCCACAAAACAAGAACAAACATTTATTTTAAATCGAATTTTAACATATAAAAGAAAGCGAAAGTAGTGCGCCCAAAAATCATAATATCTACAAAGGTATTTTTATTTATGTTAGAAAGGACAAACCCTTGAAACCTAGTGGTATAAATGGTAACAAATTAAGCTAGAAAAAAAATTTAATAAATAGAATAATATAAACAATACATGTCGTGCACACATCTCTTGGTTACCGTCTATTATATTTAATTATGAATTTCAGTATGTACGACAGTAATCTGTAAGTGTTCCTATACTAAATCAATAAACACATTCAGCTTTAAACTAATACAATTCAGGTCAACGTCTTGCGTCTCGGAGTCTAGGCTGATTATGTTAGTAGCTATGGTCTTGATAATAAAAGTACGTGATGTGTATTTTCGAGAACCATTTTGGGGAGTAGTGAGTCTTGACAGAACTACACCACCAAAGTTTTGGGATGATTAACCTCTCCTTAGTTATTTGCACGTCGGGCTGCCGAGTTATTTAGTCTAATAATAAAATTCTAGCGAGCTTAGGTGCCAGAAGAAAGTGTTCAGCATCTGAATTCGTTCCGAAATTCTGGGACGTCACTTCTGGTTTCATGCTTTCTATTGCTGCTTCTATAATAGTTTAATAATTTCCACCCGAAATTATTTGCAAACATCTCTAAGGATTTGTAATTAAATTATACAAATTAGAACTCTTTACAATGATTAAATTTGTATTAAAATTAAATATTTATAGAAAAAATCATGTCTATCCTGTGCGCTAAAAGGTTTGATTCCTACATAGAACAACATTTTTTTAAATGAACATATTTGTTCTTTGACGGGGTATGTATACTATATACCTACACTTGTAGTTTCTCTGTTGACTGATGTTCGTAACACGAGTGTCTCAACCTACTTATAGTCTGGTCAAAGTATGAGATATCGTGTGATTTTTGTATTAATGATAATAATCATAGCAGCCGTAAAATGCCCAACGCTGGACATAGACCTTCCAATAGAGGGGGAAATATGTTCATAATTAACACGCTGGCCAGGCATTTTGGCATCCACAGCTCGTAACTTCGCGACAGGAATGCTGCAGTTCGTTTCCGCCTTGTTGCAACAACTGTTTCGGGTTACTGCCATCTATCATAACGATACTTAGGGTAGGTACTATTCTACTCTGCCGGTACCCCACGGCAATTTTTTATTATTTTTAATTTATCTACTCATCTCTGTTTCAAAAACCTTTTCATAATCTTTTCCATCAATAACTCAGATTATCTCCAAAGGAAATACGCAGCCGAACAGATAAAGGTGGCGTCCCACGTCGCATCGCTAATGGCTGTTGCGCCTCCGACAAAGGGCACGTTCCGCGGCGTCAGCGCACGCGGCAATTCGGCGATATTGCTCCAGCAGATGTTACACTGTGTATTTTTCAATCTCGTAGGATATTTACGCGCTAAATGACCTACGTGTTGGAGACAGTCGGATCTTTCAATAGAAGGGGAATTTGATCAAAACGTGTATGTGAAAGTAACAAGTCTAATTGAAATTGAATGAGACCATTGAAATGTAATTGCTAAAATTAAGTAAATTTATTCTTGGGATATATATATTTTGTTATTGTTCGACCGTAATTTGTTGGTTGACATGTGCGTAGGAAGCACTTAAAGATCAAACCAAAAACACTTTTCTTAAAATATCAAACGTTCCAATTAAAACAAAACACCGAAGACAACATACGAAGTTATTTTAACAGGTAAAATATTTTACAGTTTTTTAACTTGTACCTAATACGGAGGAACTGTAAGCTGTTCATTTATGGCCATTCTGAAGAGACTCTTGGTGTTTTTGTAAGTTTTTATTTATGAAAAAATAAATACTGGATTTATTTTAACCCAAACTGATCCTTTTTGTGTGCAGGGTATGGTAACGCTAGTAAACATCGCTGAAATCAAATATTGCATTCTGATTTTTTTCTAGGCATATTTTATAAAAGCAATGTTCAAATACCTCAAACCAAAAAATGCGTTGTCCAAATTTTTAAGTGAATTTTTCCACAAACATCAATCTTTCCCCGGGGAAAAGTTTTCCAAACGGGGTCAAACGGTTTTCCGCGAAATGCTGTTGCCGACATTTTATACATTCTTTTGTAGAAATTGCGCGGAATGTTACAGAACTTTTAAAAACTCTTTCTGTTTCGGTCGGTGCGTGTTAAATGGTAGGCCTGATGAGATTTCTCGGGAAATAAATCTTCATTGATTTCGTCTGTTATTAAATTTTCGAAAAATTGAGAAACAGCCTTCACTTTATTTTTGCTAAAGGTAATAAGCATAAAATCAAGCTAAATGTAATTGAAATTCCATTTATGTGGTTCTCTACTAAAATAAATTATTTTCTATGAAATTATATTGTAAGTATATAAACAGCGCATACAGATTTTTTTAGCCCATTTGTTAGTCAAATTTATTATTTAACTGGACGACGTCGGAATTGATTGGTAATTCAGAATTAATAGAACCACATACTGCATAACAAAAGGATTCAATCTGGATTTACTTAAGTTATTCTAAAATAAACTTAGTTATTGTTTTCAACGAGGAATAAAAATACGCCATCCTTTGTCTTCCGTCAGAAAACAAAACAAAATGGCTCTAGACAATAATTCAAATATGCTTCAGCCAGTCATAACACTGAATAAAGGGACATTTTCATCATACTACTAAATTGTCTGCTCACCCATCCATTCTAAAACAACCTCCCGCTCGCAAAAATATTGCCCTCATATATCGCCTAAAACGCACACAGCTATGTAACTAAAAAATGGGTACCACCTTGCGCTTCCGAAGTGTTATCTCGGAATTGTGTCATTTTTGTAGCTACTTCTTTTTTTATATAAAAACGGGGAACAAATGAGGCGATACGATGATGGAAACAAAGTGCGTTATGTTTTCTCTTGTCTGTTTTCGTTTTTCTGTTTCTGTTTGTAAGTGGGTACGATCAACGTTATATGTGAGTTTTAAAAATGTATTACGGCTATCGCTTTTTGTTTAGGATCTCAAATAAAAGTAGCTTATAACTTTACAGTATTATTTTTTAAACGCATATCTCTTAGATGTCCTATAACTAGAACTCAAACCTTGGCCTTCTGTATGCTATTTTTAAAGAGCGATTTGTTCATTAGCGGTGAAAATGAATGTCCGGCAGTTTTATCACAAATAACTATTTCATGTGAATCTCAAGGTTTTAAAACGAACCCATGTTTAAATTCACAAGCTTATAGAACATTGAAGACAAAATTTCAAGACATATAACTTAAAAATTGTGATACTAAAAATAATAAATAAAAATGTTACAATGTGTTAATTTCAGTTGTATATCAAAAGGAAGCGAATTTAAAAAGTAAATTCATGTTTCTAAAACAGACAGCTCACTATCAAAAATATCCAGCCAGCTTTAACCTGAATTTTTGAACGGGGCAACTGGAGCGGCATGTCTCGAGCAAAGTACGAAACTAAAGTGGTACAGAAGGTTTACTCAATAATATTACTTAAGTGCAATAAGTGACGTGAGGTACCGGCAGAATAGAATAGTACCTCCCCTTTTAGAAGGTGTCGTAAGGGGCGACTAAGGTACAAAAACCGACAGATGGCGGTGTATCCATCCGAAAGAGTGCACAGGGTAGGGATGGGCAGTAGCATCTTCGTCGCGATAGCTGCACTTTGCGTATGCCAAAACACCGCGGCAATTTTTGGAAAACAAACCCGTTTTCCTACACTTGATTTTTTAATTAATATTCATTATTTTTATATAGCTGTAATGTTAGCAATAATCATCGATTGAGTATTAACACATCGTCTTTAAAAAAATCATACTGTTTTCTTAATTTTGATATATTCTTGTAAGAACGCGCGCACAACGTACTGGGACAGATGGCGGTATTATATAAAATATTGTTGCTCAAAATAAACAGGGCAGGTATGGGGGACAGCATTGCAGAGCAGTAGTTTGGGCCAAATTTTCCGCTTTCATTTTAGAAAGGCCTATGTCTATCAGAAGACGTTCTACAACTGCCATTATAATGATGAAAAATCTTATTTTCTCTGTTAGAGAGAACAAGGAATAGTCCACATATAAACGCAGTGATAACAATGTTCTTTCCACATCTTCCTTCATCGTTCTATGTATTTTACAATAATGTTTATAGGTTATATTTATAATTTAATTTACATTATTCATTTTTAAAAAGACATTTTTTTTTACTTTCATATGACCATGAATACGTTTGCTGAATTTGCTTCAACAGTTGAAACGAATTAAAACATTGATAATAAAAAAAATAGGGGCATGCAATTAAGTGCTGTTGCTACTTGACTGTTATTTGAACCCGAATTCAAAATATACTAATAGATAGATTGTAAGCCGTGTTAAATATTAATGTGAATTGGCAAGTAGTGTAGTACCTGCCTCAGGTGTCGTAATAGGCGACCTAGATACCAAAACCGATAGATGGTGGTATATCCACCTGAAAGAGCGTAGCTCTAATGCAATAGGGTGGTAATGGGCAGCAGCCTTCCTTTCGTGAAGCTGCACTCTGCAATTGCCACCACATTTACCCAGCGCGGAAATTATGAGGAGAATCCCGTTCCAATAAAATCGATTATATCGAGTAATGAAATTCGATAGATGACCATTAAATCTATTTTGTATATACAACAAACCCTCTGTAACACGTTGTCTGTGGTGACTCAGTTCGTTGCATCTCCATCCATCGAGTAATGTTTTGTTTACTTTGTTGCGATACGCTGATTTCGCAAACGTTCTGCTCTGAAGTTTCGTAGTGGTGGAATTTAATTTAGACAGGAGCACTCAACGGTCGACTTCGTACAAAATTGACTAAGCTTGTTCCGTTGTTCTGAAATAAGACTAGTACAATAGCAATTCTGTAACATTAATTAATGAAATAAAAAGGTAATAAAAGTTGTATTATATACATATTTTTCAATTAATTAAAAAAAGTAACTAAATGCACAGAATTAAACAAAAAATTAAACTTAATTAAAAAAAAATCATTTAAGTATAATTTATTGGAAAGTTTTTTATGTTTTTGTATTCCGATAATAAAATTAGGGCTTAGACAAAGTTCTTCTATAGTTAACAAAATTTTAAGTTTATGACATAATATTTAGACAAAAATAGGTACAAGTACATTCCAATTCTTATGAACCATTTGAAATCCTTTACCTTATTTGTGCTTAAGGCATTCTGTATATAAAATAGGTACTGCTTTTTTATCGTTTAGAGAAAAAAAATACTTTATACATGCTATAATTTAAAAAAAACAAAACAATATAAATAGAACAAACATGAAAAAACTTGTGTAACATATATATATATATATGTTACACAAGACAAAGACAATAGATTATACAGAGGAAGTTAAAAAGGCGGGAAGGTCAATTAGGTCCTATCTCAGCATATGTTACAGCGGCTTCGCTGCGTTGCCACTGTAGCACTGGTACCCCGATAGTATCTAATACTAGCGCACGAGGGTGATAACATAAATAAAGATAAAATACATTTACTACTTAAAAAAATTTTGTCGGACATAGTCCTCCCCAAGTAATAATAATAATATTCTTTATTGTACACACCATAAACAACACATTCAAATAACATAGAAAAACAAACAGTAACAGTAAACAGTACAGTAAAATATAGGCTTTATTGCATAGAGCGATCTCTTCCAGGTAACCTTTGGACAGAAAATAAATACAACAATAGTTAGGCAGTTTTGAAGTGTATAATAAATAAAATATTGTATAAATATTAACAATCAAAATATATTAAGGAAAACATCCACCAAACACACAATAAAATAAAGAGAAGAATCTACAATAGAACCGGTTGTATGTGGCCTGTATCCAGCGTGATTCTGCGGTTTTAGTCAGATCATCTGTTCATCTTGCGGGTGGACGCCCTAAGCTGCGCTTGCCGGTAGGTGGTCTCCATTCCAGAACCTTAAGACTCCATCAGGCATCGGTTCTGCGTACCCTGCGCACTGCCACTTCAACTTACTTATCCGCCGGGCATTGTCGGTAACTTTGGTTCTGTTACATATCCCGTCATTCCTGATTCGATCACGCAAAGATACTCATAATGAATGAAAAAAAATATGGGTAAATATATGTACCACGTAAAATTGGACTGAATGGTTGAGTGTTAAGTTGTTGATGTCGCTACATACATTCAGTTAATCCACACATTATACGCCACGTAATGGCCACGTCAAAAGGCATTGAAAGTTAACAAAGATAGACAACAAACAACAAAAAACGGCTTAAAGTTCAGGACAATCAGAGTTGATGTGTAATCGGAATGATATCTAAATAGATAGATTTCTATTACTAGGCTGAAAATTTTTGTATATTTTGTTGCATTCCCTACGTAAAATAAAAAAGAAAACAAAACTCATTCGTATAAATAAAAGAAAAAGGAACAACAATAGAAACACAATAACGCCTCACCAATACACACAGTCCCTTTCAAATAATCCAAATAATTTTCAATTCCATCAAATCCTTCGAGGCACAAACACTTAAACAATAAAAATAATGTAAAAGATTGGATCGGAATCGGATTGCAAAGGCCTTTGTGACAGATAGTCCAAGATGTGGCGATCACAAAGCAAGCCTAAGAATGGTGGACTCAGATCTATCAATTTGTTTAATTGGATTCTTTTCTTTGGACTCTTTTCCGTTCTCAAACAGAGTGGACCCATTTAGATTTAATGTTATTTATTTTTGTATTCAGAATCCGTTGTGTACTTACGTTGTAGAATGAAATGCAATTCTGTCTCGCACAGTTTTACTTGTTTTAGCCGTCTGAATGTTGTTACTATCTAGATGCTTCCTACTTTGGATTTAATTTGAAGATGTTTTAAACTGTAATTATTGCAGTTTCGTTTTCCAATGAAATAGGAAGACTTATATTTGTTATTTGCGCTATTATTATTATAACATGTTTTGATGAGTCTCTATTCTAATAACTATCTATCAAGTTATAATGAAAAATGTTTTATAAAATTATCTTTACATTTCTTTAATTCTTTTAACTTTTTGATTATTTTAACTAAATAATCTCAGAGATTTTTACCGCCTAAATAATTTTTCCTTGAACATTTTTTCTTTTCATATTATAATAATTGTCCAATACATCTCATACTTAATTTAGTAATAAGTCGTTTAAAACACTTGTGTTACGGACATCAGCCAACAGAGGAATCACAAATATACTACTTAAATAAATATATTTAACACCCAGACACAAAACATACCTAATATATCATCGCATCAATATTTGTTCTGGGTGGGGATCGAGCCCAAGCCCAGTCGAAATATGCTCTTTAATTTGCAGTTATTATCTGTTAAAAAAATAAATTATGAAATTTAACTTCTGTTCACCATAAATATAATAGCTACATATTTGCACATGCATGTTTCAGTTGTTATTTCATCTGAGCTCGTGTAAACGCCGAGGCAAAGTGGGTAATAGGTGTTAAAATCATTTGGGACGCGGGCGGACCAAGTTAGTTTGTGTGGAACCTGTGTGAAACAACGGTATTTTATCATATAGTTAACACATAAATAGGTATATTGAACGAATGTATTGAATTAATGAAATGTAATGTAAACTAGCAAAAGTAAGACTTCAATTTAGAGATCTTATTATAAATGATTCATTGGGTATTACGCTCACTCTAATACTGACAAATTAATTAATTTTAATTAATAAAATTAATTTGAAAGACTTTTTAAGAAAAATGTTTTGTCTAAGTAAGTTCCACAGGACTTTTTTTCCTTTTGTGTGTTTTTATGTTTTTGCATTTTAACGGTACGCATGGATCTTTATTTGTCTCTGAATATTAGATATCGAGTCCAAAATAGTTTTCATATCTTTGACAGAGATTAATTTATACTTTTACTTAATCAATAATTTTTCCATTTATGTAGTCAAAGCACATTTTTATTTCTAGTAAATTGCACAGACCTTAAAGATTCCCGCAAACTACTTTAAACCTGGCTAGTTTATACTTTTTCACTGCGAGTTCGTCTGCGAGGTCTATACGTTTCATACACGAGGAACTCTTGTTATTCCCTTTCTGATAGCTAAATCAGGTCTACCCACAGAACTTTTTAAAATAACTTTGTATTATTCCACACTGCCAATAATTTCTGAATCTAATTAGCCATCAACAGAATTAATGACCCTAACCGGAAATAACAAGTGTTAGATATTGTTTCGAAAGGACAAGTAATCTTGTAATAAATAGACTTAAATAAAAGTGTACGATTCCAAATATTTGAATTTACAGATTAAAACTTTTTAAGAATTTTCTCTGATAGAAGATTTATTGTGGTCAAGACAACTAAGTGATTTTGTCACAAATAACACATATTTAATTTATATAAATTTTGCCATAACAAAAATTCTTAAGGTTTATTTGAGTTTATGGTTAAAGGTGGTGTTTAGAAGTTTTCAGATCCTGAACAAACATATATTCTTAATAGACAACAAATATTTTTTCATACCAATTGCAATATTAGTGCATAATAAAAAAACCTCTAGCCAATAAACAAAAATACTCTTTTTGGTATTACTCTGATACACACCCAGGGAAAAGAATAAAAGCACAATATTATTTATTAGTCTCGGACACCACGCTCATAACTTCAAAACGAGGTAAGCCCATTATTTCATTCAAGCTATATAACGTGGCATTTTCCCATTGTTGAAGAAAGAAAGGCCCAAAGACGCGAGGTGCGAAAAGTTATTGTTTGCCAAAATTAGATGTCTGCCAGATTGATGTATCGTTTTGGCGAAAACGAGGAAAACTCGGTGATTGGAGGCGTCCTGATCACTTGCAGATTGTGTAAATGGAGGGATTCTGCTAATTGTTATTTGGAGATTAACACCTATGTTGACTTGCTCCATTATCGAGTCACTAAACTCCTCAATGGGCTTTGTTACATGACCTGAATGTATAAGGTAATAAAATGGTTTCTTATAAATATCTATACTCTTGTTGTTGTCCTAGTATAAGTATCGTTATGTATCATATATATCATTTAAATGCACACATCGATAAGCTTACATTAATTAAGCATAGAAAAAACAACAATATTTTCTCTATGTAATATAACATTTATATTAAGATTAAGTTTTTTTTTATTTAATAGATATCCATTTAAAAATAGTGCCTTTTAACGGCTTGGGACATATGGAAATCATTATCTGGTATATCACTATGAAGTTTTGTAAAAAAAACAAAATATAGTCTGATGAGTCTTTCTCCTTATTGACGTTTGTCACACTGGGCAAGCATCCGGTTATTTGCGCAGTAATCAATGCACTGATATACTCGTATATGTATATTTTACTCTATAACACTAATACTTTAATTACGCGATGTTCAATTTTTTAAAGTCAATAACATTAACCACACGATGATCTTAAACTCAAGTTTATATCTTTCGGTTTATAACAGACCATAATGTTACATTTGATATTCTGCCCCTCGCTTATAAAGGTCTGCTTCAAACAGCGATAACTCGAAATCGCGCCCGAGTGTCTCGCAAACTTAAAACATTACTGTGATGACCTAAAAAAAGTCCAACTTTTTAATGTCCCCCGAAACTCGTGCAACTTTCGTTTGTGACATTCCGTAAACAGTGCCCGGGGTTTATTGCTGTTTTAGTGCGGGTATCGTCTGCTTAATCTGTGTTTCAAGCAGTTTACACTCAGTGCTGCTATAGCTGCTATAGCTTCTCATTTTGCTTTAAGATACAGTTGGGATTTTGAATTTTAGTAAATGAGTTTACAAATACGACCACTTTGTAAAAAGTTTGTAGTTTAATTATCTGAAATTTATGTGTTTTTGAACGTTGTCTTTTAATTTCCAAAGGTGCTCCTCTGCAAGTCAATGGAGTGGTCAAGTTTTAGATAGGATCAGGTTTTGTTGTTCTGCTTACATCTATCTCCACTTGATTTATACCAGCACTCTAAAAAGTCTTGTTGATTGACTTTCTTGGTAATAATGTTAATAAATTTAATAAATATTAATTCAAATAATTTAGTAATATCTTCTGATATTTACGCATTGACTACTCCTCTAACGGCATTAAATGGCGGTTTATTTCACTCTGTGCATTTGTTTATTGACGTTTTGGTTACCGTTCTCAAATTTTCTTGGGGGAAAAAAATATAAAATGTGTTGTTTGTGTTTCTCAAAGGTTTCTCGCAAATATTATTCTAAGCGAAAGGAAACTCTAAGTACCGAAAGAGCCTGTCAAAATGCGGTGTTTAATTTTTACCGCAAAGAATAACATTTACGGCCGTCCCACGGCCGTTCTTCTAATGACCAAAGTTATCCCTGCCTCTAATGCTTGTTTAAACACGCTCTCCGAACCATTACCTTAACGCCCAGAGCTATATTATGTTCGAAGGCGTGTGTTATTTCTCACGTTGAGAAACTAAGAATAGCAACGGATTAAGGAAGTTTCCCCGCAAATTCAGCGGCCCGTAATGAGGTTTCGTTTGTTTAAATTGAGGGCTGGATTGAGTTCCGCGGTACTTTTGGATTGAACGAGATTGTATTGTGCAGCGCTTAAATAAGATCTTTATAGCCAATTTTAAGTACCTAAAGTTTATGACTGCACGTGTTCTGTGCTAGCACGAGACTGGAAAATGTGATGAAACAAGAACTGTAGTAACCCCATTCTATTGACAATTCTATTTTAGCGTATGAATTTAAGTAACCATTATTTGTTTGATCTTGTTTTATGATTTTGTCATTTTATAGTAACCTATTTTTGAATCAGAAAAAAAAACTTGAAATACATATTCAAAGTTGTTAATTAATGAGTGTTAACTAAACTGAAACATATATATTTATTTACAATGTAGATATCCATCGTATTTTTTTTGTATGCTAATACATTTTTGAAATGTATTCCTAAATGAATTCTTTAATTTGTATAAATATAAGCTTGGCATCACAAGCTTACGAATATTTACTGCTGAACCTTAAATGAAGGCTTTTCGGCAGAATAAACTCTTTAACTTCTGCCCACAAGAAAGTCCAACAAGCAAACACAACTTTTCTAGTTGGCTTCTACTCGGCCCAGTTCCATTGTTCCGATAAAACGTTAACATTCAGCTGTTTTGTTAATTTCACACAAAGCAGGACATTAGAGTGCTCCCAAACTGAATTTGGCTGGGGGCAAATGGACTGTGGGGCAGAAACCACATTGATGCGGTTTGTTTAGTCTTAAACTACTAGTGAATTCTGATGTAGGTACAATAATGCAATTACCCGGAAAATGGACGGATAATTTCGAGCGTTTGATTCTATTGCTAAAAAGCTGCATTGCGAACAAAAAGATTAAATGAATTTAAAATGTACTAACTAATATGACATTCATTCCAAAAGAAAAGAAGCGGATATTCAAGAAATATGTTACATTTAATAACCATACTAGCTTAATAAATATCGGTAGATATTGCAAGCTATGTAATACTAATTGTACTAGTTCCTGTGTTCAGATGTCGTCAGCAATGTATGCATTAATGACGGTCCTATGACGCTGTCCATACTGATTATAAAATCAAAATTATAGACTCTGTTGCAGCTAATCAGATTGTATTTAAGTATTTGTAAAAATCTTAAAGCAATGGAGTTGAATAAGTAAATTCACGCAGCATATCATTCATTGAACTTACTTCGTTATAAGTAGCTTAAAGTACTTAGGCTAGATCAGAAGTATTACAAACGTAGTACTTAAATATACATTTTCAAACACTAATTTTCATTATATTCAATGTTTGTTCCAAGTCGAACCTTCTACTTGTGGCGCATAAGATATGGTCACTACCTAATATTTACACTTTCTTACATTTACGTCTTTCAACAAAACTCCTTTTTAAGGCCTTTAAAATGCGATTTATTTAAATAAAATTTATTATTTCATGATTCAGTTACCTTGTGGCAACTAGAGACATAAGATACAATTTTTTCAGCTATACCATTAAATCAAATAATTTAATCCGTTACCAAATTCGAATAACCATGTGTACTACCAATACTCCAAACAGTATACTGTTAGATATATTCCAAAGAGCAGACTGTTAAAAATTAACTTGGGCATTTCATATAAAACTAGTTTATTTTTTAATTTTAACAAAACAATCACACATAATTCAATTATTCGGCCGCAGTTACCATTCGAAACGCCACAATACAGAATGAGTTATGTATAAAACAAATATTATTAGATTAGTGAAACACAATGTTCCTACTGTTTTTGACGTTTCAATACAAATGCCAATTTTGGATGGCAAGAAAGAGAATCCTTTACATGGAATTAAGACTGATTTCAATATATGTCATCGAGAGATATTTACACAATAACTTGAATAATCGTTCAAGAGTACTAGTTAAAAGACAGTGGAATGTAATTGAATTAAAAATATAGTAATTTACGTATTGTTATAAAATCTATTAGTATTAACAATCTTTTTTGTGTCGCATACACCTCATTATTTTTACTAGTATTGTTTCTATGTAAGCTATCTGGTTTTATAAACAAATTAATATTTTTTCAACTACTTGGTATGTATAAATAATAGAATAATATAGAACTATTAATCTTTTCTGATGATACGTCCGAAGGTCTTCATAGGAATTGCTAAATAAAACTAGATAGCTTCACGGAATAGAATGGAGGATCTATTATATCTGCAGGTTTAATTTCAGTGGTGATGGGTGATTATGAAGATGAGTATCGACAGAAGGCTATTACTATCTTTGACTTTAGTGAACCCATCTGCACTTCGTAGTTAGTTATCGTTCGAGAGGCAGGAGCAGCAGCGTTCGCCGCCAAACGCGTTGTACTAATGCGTGTGCAGTGTTTGTGATAGTGTAGTACTAGGCCTATTATAAATGCTTCTCATTTATAGTAATTCCGATAAAATTAAATATTGTCTGTCTTTAGTAATAAAAGCTCACTTAAAATTGTGCTCTTCTAAGTAATGAAGAACCTATATATTACTATCACTTCCAGTAGAATCTGCAAGACTCAAAGGCTTAGAAGGGTCAAGTCTGCATGTGATATATGAATGGTTGTGCCCTTTCTTTGTCCCAGAGATAACCGGCGAGCTACTAGTAGCTTTGTTGGCCGGCACATTAATCATTAAAATTGCTAGACACTTCGGGAAGTTTCGGGTGATTTCGGACTGACGGGATCTTCCACCACTGATCCAAATCTACGTTACGCTTTAGTTTGTGTTAGTTTCACCGAATTACTGTGGATTTGACTTAAATAATTCAAATCTGGGTATTGTTACTTAAGACTCAGCTGGAATTATTCAGTGGAACAGTCCGTAATATGGGTAAATTAAATGGTATAACGAATCAGGGAATGTTATTAATGTACCTGTCTAAATCTATATGTTGTATCCTTGTTTGATAACAACGCGTAAATATATCAATGACAAACTTACTTGCACTTTAGAATCATCTAAAAAGACTTCTTAACAATTCATATTTTGCCACAAAATCACAAACACAAAGAAGTCTTCTCCTGTCTAAGTTACTCAGTTTCTCGTATTCGTACTTGAAATGTACGTGTAATTAATACTTGGCTCGAGTGGCCATTTTCGAAGATAGTTACTTCATTGTTTGCAAAAGAGAAGGGCTGATCCCGGCCGTACTAGTATAGTCGATTACCGCCCGAGGTGCAGGAACTACACTAGTTTCCGGCAGACAAACACACAATGCACAAAATGATGCACAGCTCTACGAAAAGTATGTGTGTGCTGTGTTTGTGATTGTAAAGTGATTGAGAGAATCATTTAAAAAAGCTTTTATGTTATCGAACGAAGGTGTAAGAGGTGACTGCAGCTGTAGCTTAGCAGTTAGACGGCAAAATACTTTTCCGAAATATCATCATCATCATTACATCGGCCACAGAACGTCTACTACTAGATATAAGCCTCCTCAAACAATCTCCAATAAGACCGGTTGTATGCTATTGCATATAATATATAAAAGAATCTTTTAATTGCAAATATCCGCCTTTGTGTGGTGATTATTTCCAGCTGTTTTTTGATGATGAAACCTATATAAGAAACAAATCTTTTTTTTTTCTATGTCTTTTTTATCTTATTTTCTTTTGATTTTCCTACGTCTCCGTATTGTTTACTACTTCACTTATTTCATACAATAGATATTATTATACAAATGCGTCACTATAAGACGATATCCCTCATGAAATAAAATAGAAACCATAAAAGCAAATCCACTATCATACCTTACGGTTGATTTGAGCGGCATACTCGTGCTTCACGTGTCATTGAGCAAGTCAATAGCTCCTTACAGATAACGTAAGGGAACACAATAATAACTTCGCCTTTATTTTAATGTTTATATGACTTATTCGATCAATCGTTTTGGTTTTTTTCGAAAGAGTTTGTGTGTTTGACAAATATAACCTATCTGGTATGCTACGTATATAGTCAGTGCGTTAAGTCATCTAAATAGTACTTAACGTTTTGTCGACTTTCTGATTTAAACCTGACAGTCATATAAGCGATCAGTTTCACGTGGTGTGTCCTTTGATCTTCCCTATTCATTGGGTTAGGTCGGTTAATTTTTTTAGGTTGTCTTATTGCCCACTCTAGAATTTAATATAAAAAATTTGAGAAAATTGTGATAGAACAACAATATAAGAATTATGTAATTTCCATCAACCTAGCAACCATAGAATGTTCATTGCTAGACATAAGCCTGACCCAGAAAGAGCAAATTTTGTCTATAGTTTCCGCGCTGGGCAGGCATGCTACCAAATGCAGAGGGTAAATGTGCTGATGAATGCTACTACCCACGTCTACCCCGTTGCGTATGAGCTACACCTTATCGGGCTGATATACCGCCATCTGTCGGTTTCAGTACCTGTACCAGTGAAAGTTCATTTTAACTTTATTTTATTTTGTAATAATTGAAATATTTCACATTACTCTTCATTGTGTCTATTAGACTTATCATATAGAATTCCTAAAAATACATTCGAATATAAAAATGTCAAGTAATAATCCCATCAGCATTCCAAATAATCCGGCCATCTAAAAGTAGAGCGACATAGAAAAATATAATAAAAACAAGACAGTTTCGGAAATTGACCCGCCATAGAAGAGATCACCTCTTGTCAACGTTGTAAGGAGCAGCCACTACGAGCGCTAAGATGAGTTTTATAAACGGCCTTTGTTATGAGAGAGACACGTTGAAAAAGAAAAAGTATGTTGAAATTTGATAAGTCGCTTATCTTCCACCCAAACACATAGCAAACATAAATAGTCATCACGTAAATATTTGATTTCAGTGGGGATTGAATCGACGATCCTGGCGCACGAGGTATGACTAGAATTTCTATCATCTGCCCCATTTTTTCTGTCAATTTTAGATTGAGACTAGGTAACTGCAAGAATATTTAATTATTTTGCAAGGCACTATACTGCTGGATTTTGTCCCCGACTTTGTCGGTGTCTTAGTAGTTTTAGTATACCATCCTGTGGGACTTCTTGTTTTTTGATTAAAAGTAGTCTATAACTATCTAGAGTACAATCTACATGCCATATATCATTAGAATTAATCCGTAAAAGGTTAACTGATGTAACTTTTTTTTAAATGTAATTTATAATATTAGTCTGAAAAATCGTACTTATCGAACAAAACATCTAATGGCGCTAATAAATAGAAATGGAATTTTACTTTGGATTTAAATCTTTCTTCTTCACAAGACTTTTTGTAAATTATTAACCAGCTATCAAATCAAAATATCATCAATCAGTGTCTTTTATAACTGTCAAATAGTATTTTTTTATATAATGAAAGTATATATTTACAAACAAATAAAAGAACACTCAATCAATTACATACTATCTTCGATAACACTATTCGTCATTATCATATCACCCATAAAACGTGTACTGCTAGACATAGGTCTCCCCAAGTAATTTCCAACAGGACCGGTTGTTTGCGGTCTGTGTCCAGCGTGATCCTGCGGTTTAATCAAGAGAGACCATCTTGCGGTTCGACGCCCTACGCTGCGCTTGCCGGTACGTGGTCTCCATTCCAGAACCATATAACTCCATCAGTCATCGGTTCTGCGTACCAAATGCCCTGTCCACTGCCACTTCAACTTATTAATCCGCCGGGCAACGTCGGTAACTTTGGTTCTGTTACGAATCTCCTTATTCCTGATTCGATCGCGGAAAACATCTCTGAGTATTGCCCTCTCCATAGCTGGTGGTCTCCGTGGCTAGCTACTTTTAGTATGCCAATAAGGCCAATGGTAAGAGACAACGTTTTGCTGCACTAGTCATTGCTGGTAACACACATTGCTCGAAAACTTTAGACTAATTAATTTAAACTATTACACTACAGGAAATACTTCTTAAAAATAGTAATACACACTTTCTATTGTTAATTAATAAGTAAAAATTAAAACGTACGTAAATAATACATAAGAGCCGATACATAATTATTTATATTACCTCAATTCTCAAATTCCCGACACTTGGACCATAAGCCAACCTTTCGGGTTAGTCGGGATTCGGGTCACGAGTTCCTGCTATGGGCCGTGTCCAATAGATGGCTGCTCATCCCGGATCAATCGGCGGAGGTGTTCTTAATGGAGATTTTACACGTGATTTCCGGGAGCGATAGGTGCCTGTTTGCGAACACCATTAGCCCGAGAAAATTGGGCTTTTTCGGTTTTCATCGGATTTTTATTAGGCTTAGGCGCGGTTTGGCACTCATATGGAGTTCAATTGGGAGAGTGGGCAAAAGTTGTCAGGGATTAGGGAAGCCGGTTTGAAATGTACAGATACATTTAAGATAATTTATATCAATAGCTACACCTACAGCTTATATAGACTACATTTTATCTTTTGACTTATATATTTTATAAACTTATTTTAGATTCAGTTACGAGTCACAAATAAATATATCAAAATCAGGCAATGTCGAATGTAAACTATTGATAGTACACATAACGGTAATTTTAAACTTAATTCAAAAAAGTAAAGCAAATTGCCTAAAGGTTGGTATTTAATAGTCTCAGGGATACAAAGTTGCTATTTTTTACATATATATATGTGAAAATATAGCCGCAACCGCATAGCCAAATAAAAGATAAAATGGTTAGATGAAGTACGAGAGGAACTTGTACGAGAAATAAAAAAAAGCAAGCAAGAATGGAAAGACAGAATATCCTCAATAAAAGTAGGAAAACTAAATTAGAAAAATCGATCTATTTTCAAATTTGAATGTCCATGTGTATACTTATTTTTGTTTTCTGTTTATATTAATGAATATGTCATAAAAAAAATATTAGTATTCTGATAAAATAAATCCTTCATCATATAAATTTTAACTCTGTTTGTCATACTTCTCAACTGTGATGAATAAAATTATATTTGTGATTAGACAAGATGTTTCTATTAAAACAAGTATATATCAACTAGTATATATCAACTGTGCCCTTATAAAAATTGTTGATTGCTTTTATAAAATCACAACAGAAGACATCTTATTTATTGGTGTAATGTCCGATCAATGTATGCTGCATTCTTTGATATTAAATACATATTAGAAATATTTAACATTCACAGAACATCTCATACATTGACTCGACACCGTAGCATCATCATTATATCATTCATTGGAAGTCTACTGCTGGACAAAGGCTACCTCAAAAAAAGGGGAAATTATGCATGCTGCTGCCTATCCCCGCTATATACATTTGAGCTACAATTTTCGGGATGCATATACCATCATCTTTCGGTTACTAAAACCCCTAGCGCAAATAATAGGAAAACTACCGAATGTGCACACGATAAAACTAGTAAAATTACTAATAAATATATACCAAAACGCAAGTAAAATTTGTGGAGTACCGGCTAAGTAGAATAGTAGCTCCCCTGTATCAGGTGTCGTAAAAGGTAACTAAGGTACCGGAACCGACAGATAACGGTATAATTTTCGGAAGCAGCGCAGCTCAAATACACAGGGTGGGGATGGGCAGCAGCATCTTCGTCGCGTAAGCTCTGCGATAACCAACACACTTGGACATTGCGGAAATTATGGGCAAAATCCATCTTTTGGGGAGGCCTACACCCAGCAGTGGACTAATAATGGCTGATACAATGAGTAAAATTTACCTATCAACATTTAACCACCATTTAACTTAAAAAAGTCCGAGTTAATTTCCCTAAACATCACCCTCAGAGCCTAAACGCTGTCTTGTATCCGAGGTACGTTATAAGCGTAATTCTGCGTCGTCACTCCCGGCCGTGAATGACGTTTTGTATAAGCTCAGCACGAGATTTCTGGGCCTTATTTTTTCAAGGCAGGTGATGGATTGCCCGCTGTTTTCTTGTGTAATTTCCTGACACTAATTGCGGCGGGCATCCGTCACTGTGGCTGGAATGAAAAAACCAACGCTAATGCTCGTCCGAACTTAAGACAGATATAAATTTCTTTTACGCAGGTATACAGGTTCTGGAAATATAGAAAAAATGATGGCACAAGGAAAACAATGTAATTGTTATGTTAGGATATATGCCATAAGAACAGGTAAAATATGATATTAGTTTTTTCTTATGGTACGGTTTTCTTACGGTCGCTTAGTTATATAGGGTCCTTTTTTTAAATGTTTTCTTCTAACATGTCCACAATGATTAAATTATTACCAGTTGTAGATAGTTCAACATAGCCTCTTTAAAAGGATAATAGGTTATAATATTGACGGGCCTGATGGTGCAGATGGTAGTGATCCTGTCTTGTGCGCCAAAGGTCGTAGGTTCGAGCCACCCAGGACAAATATTTATATGATTATATATATATGTTTGTTCTATGTTTGGAAGTTAGATATATCTATTTAAGTAATATATTTGGGATTCCTCTGTTGTTTGATGTCCGTAAGTGCTTTAAGCGACTTATAACGGAATCAGGTCATTTATGAGATGATTCGGCAATAAATTTATTTATTTATTATTAAAATCTTAATAAGATAGTTCTGCCATCCGCTGCTATCTATTACCGCAGCTTGTACTGTGGGAAGTACTACAAAATAACACCAAAGTCATCAATTTTAAACTTCAGATAATTTATAAAAAATTGTCTTAATATTTATACATATAAATATATGTTATATAAATTAATCAGGGTGGGAACGGACAGCAGTATTCTAGTCGCGAAGCTACGCTCTGCGATTACCACTACGCCTGCTCGCGTCAATTAAGGGCATAAACCACTGATAACATAATTAATCCAATTGAGAATATCGAGGCCTACGTCCAGTGTTGGACGGCCCACGACTGACCTGATAAATACATTTTAGTATGAACTGTTATATATATTGACAATATAGTAAAATGTTCTGCAATTTTATTGGATAATCAATAATTTAAATTAAGAACCTAAAATTGAGGAACCTTAATAATATAAATATTTACGCTATACCAATAGATTATAAATACTGATATTATGAGATTACAAGTTCCACAGATCTTACTGCTAACATAATAGTGATTATGTAAGATTATTAAATTTTTCCCGTAAAATTTTAAATGACGCGGTCCAGCGTTTTCATCGATTTTGTTATTCGATAGAAAAATAATACTGAACTAATAAAAGGCGAAGTACCACTGCAGTGCCGTCTACCGAATAGTAATATCCTGGATCGGAAGTATAATATTAAAAGATAACATCTCGGCCACGTTAAGAAAATATTTGATTGGCTTACAGGGGATGACTTTTTATTGCTTCTATTCGACTGTTATAGCGCTCGATCGGGTTATATGGATCAGTCTGTAAGGATAATAATCTTTCGCCCAAACTATAGTCCATTATATTATACTATACTATTTTGATATTGGTCCTCTTGTAAATACCCACGTATATCTAAAAATATTTTTCACACCGAAGCAGTTTTGTTTTTGTCATTAGGTAGCGGTAGAGGTGGAAAAGCTATCAAAAATGGTTATCTCTGGAAATCATGGGCAAAATTAAATAGGCAAGCTGATTAAAACCAATTAAACCTAAAACAATTTAGTTATGACAACTTACAGAAGTAGGTACTTTCCTATGGGAAATCTGTCAAGAAATAGAGGCGACAAAATTAATTCGTGATTAAAATTTTCTAGACGAATGGAATATTAAAAATACCAGAAAAATGTATAATTCCACGTTTTAAAACTTTAACCGGCGCCTCATCCATTTAAAGAATGCTTAATCTCTTTCATAAGACGAGCAAAAGAAGCGAAGTCTAAGCGGAAAAATCCGCGAAAAGATAAAAGAAAAGCATTTTCATTTAGATTGGCAGTAAAGTTTGAATTGAGTTTTGTTGATGTAGCTAATCATATTTCGGAAATGCCGATTTTTATTCAACCTTTTTTCATTTACTTCAAATATAACTTTATTATATTTTTGTTGTAAGTGAAGTAGGTAAAGAACCGTCCATGTACCGTAGTTAACTCGATGTAACAAATCGAGAAAGCGGTTTATTGAGGTTATCGTCTCGCTACTGTTAATGCAAGGCAAGTTGTGGTTTCGATCATTTCGCTACACAATGTTAATTATTTGTACAGCAATAATCATCATGTCTATGTAAACACTTTGTTTAGTAATTGTATATTTTTGTAATACTCAGCAATATTGGATTGATCCATAGTTGTTGGCGTTATGGATGTCGATAAAGGCAGGATACTTATTATTTCTAAATATGATATATCTTTAATATATTATAGAGGTACATTAAAGATTATTTGCCTTGTCGGTTAGTCGGTTAATAAAAATAACTACGTTTATTAGGGCCCTTGTAAATAGTTATTCAATGTAAGAAAAAAGTAGATGCCTATACCACACCATGCAGGTATTATTCAGTTTCCACCTCAGTGTAAATTAGGTTCTGTTTACAATATTATCTAATATTTATGCTTTAACTACTTAAAATATTGGTATTAAAAATATAACTATACTTTAATGACGAATTAATCAAAACGTCATACATAAAATGTTTATGTGGAATAAACTCCAATTTTAAAGTATTATAAATATTGGAATATTAGGTCGTATGGTAAAATTGTAAAGCCGTTAAAAGTGTTTTTATCCCAATTACATTTTTATTTAGAATTGGAACATAAACCAGCAATTATATAAATTCACAAAATTACACAAATGTGGTTCACTATAACTGGAGGTCTTGTTTCTTTGGCCATGTTTATTTATCACTTGAACTCTGTAAGAAACAAACAAGTATTTGCATGTTCGTTTCAAATACAACGCCTTTATCCTGTAAAATGCAAATATAAGTACTCCAGGAATCAATTTCGAATCTTTCTGTGGACTGTTTTATATTCACCACAGTTCGATCCTTCAAAGAGATCATTATGATGTGAAATCATTACCATACGAAAATAAGTGCTGCTGCGGATTTCAAAATGTCATCGCGGTCTCCATATTTTCATGTGTCAGGATTCTGATTATTGTTATTCAGATCTTAGAAATATTTTTCTTTTAATTAAATATGAATATCAATAAATTAATTCATGAACAAATTGTGTTGATCTGTAAACAAAGGTTCTATCTTAACATTATCCATTTCTTATATCTAGACTATTTGAATCTATCAGATCTAAAGATGTGGCAGATTCATAGAGTTCTGACAGAGCCTAGCACGGCGAAAAAAATACGAGTTAAGTAGTTAGTTACTAAATACCAGTAGCAATTTATGTATATAAATTTTTATTATTCGTATACGTGAACCAGATTTGGACACATTCTGTACAAGGATTTGAATTTGTACAACCTATATATAATAAAATAAAAACAATACAAGTTATAAAATAGACCAAAGAGTAAATAATATAAATAAAATTTCCACAACATTTCATACATTGACCTAACTCCGTATTAACTCACTTAAAGCACTTGTGTTACGCACATCAGACAACAGAGAAATTCTAAATATACTACTTAAATATTTTTTCGTAATATCACAGGGATTTCACTAGCGCGTTGTTTACCTTTCGACTTGAAGATATTAGATACAGTAATTTCAATGCCTCCCTCACCCTTTAAAACTAAAAATCCCAAAAGAATATTCTAAAATCAAGTGCCACCTTTTTCCTTAATAAATCCCGATTTATTTAAAAATCAGGAAAGAAATGTTTCATGTTACCAAGAACGGAAATAATATGAGATATATATGTGATTAAATATCTTTAATTACTTATCTATATTAACTATGTATCTTTTATTAATTACTCTCATCATATTGGCCATAAAAAGACCACTATTAGATATAGCCTCTTAAAGATTTTTACCTAGAATTACCACGCTGGGCAGGCGTGGTGGTAAACGCAGAGCGCAACTTCGCGTCGAAAATGCTGCTGCCCAATAAATATAAATATGATACGTTAATGTAAACTAGATTTGTGTGAGCTGCAACTAGATGCATGGAACAGATTCCACGGTAGATGGAAGTTGAAAAAAAATAGGACTGATTGTTCACATCCTATATTTATCGCCATCTTAATATTTAGTCAGATCACATACCGTGGGTTTACGTGTTACTCAACAACTATACTCAACAAAAAATTAAAAAATAGTAATAATTTAGCTATAATATTAACTAGAGACACTCTGGCTCCACACGAGTAGATTGCTTGCTTTTAATTGCTTTAAAATGTTAAACAAACATATTTCGATTAAAACTGTATTGAAAATATCTTACACATCAGCAAGCGATGTATTTTTTCTCGTAAAAAATATGGCTTTTGTTACTCAAGAATAAAGTAGCATTTTAATATTTCAAGAGTTGGAAATTTGAGTTTATTAGGGGCAAACATACAAAAATACGACTTTTTCTATTTCTAATATTAGTGCAGATGTGATATATTTACACAAAATATCTACGCTGACCAAACTCCGAAATAAGTCGCTTAAAGCACTTATGTGACGGATATCATACAACAGAGGAATCACTAAAATATAAATATAAATGTTTGTCCTATGGGGATTGAACCCGACTTTTGGAGCACAAGATATGATCAGTACTAGTGGTATCATCGAACCTAGCCCGGATATCGTGTTCAAGGGCTTCTGTGCACAACGCACATGAACGTCAAACAGAGGTTACTGCGTGGGAAGCAAAACAAGTTAATTTAATTTCTCTCAGTTTACCATTGTAGATTGGCTTATGCAATACATATATATATATATATATATTATAAATGACAATTTAGTCTGTAACCTAGTTCCGATTTCCAACGGTTTTATTACTAAAATTCCTTTAAATTTCATTTTGCATATCAGAAATTCCACGACCCAAACTTTGATGTAAACATAGCGAGAAGTTTCAACGGTCAGGTTTAAATATGAATATAAATTGAGAAACTTTAGGGTTGCTCAAATTCAACGGAACTTTAAAATTATTAACAGGACACCATCACAGATTTGCGCGGGAAATAATTCCATTTAGTTATCTGCATGATGAATATGTCTACAATGTACGTGAATTTCGTCTTAAGAGTTGTCTGAACTGATTATAAGATTCTACTTAGTGTTTCTGTACATTTTTATTTTAAAAATTACGGGATTAATTTGCAACTCTCGTTACTTCAACATCATAGCCACACTGTCCACTGTTGGATATAGGCTTCCCCAAGAAAGGAAATTTGACCATAACTGCAGCGCTGGGCAAGCGTGATGGCAATTGCAGAGCTTAGTTTTGCGACGCGAATGTTAATAATGCTAATACTTGATATGTCGAGTATAACCTGGATTAGTATTGACCGGTGATTGGTTCTTAGCAGAGATTGGCTTCTGTATTTCATAAGGTTATAATCATATAGCTTAAATTTAAATTTGGCTATCAGTTCTTACACATACTCGTTGTTATTAAAATAACCATACAAACGAACTTCCAGGCTACTGTTAGAAGGGGATTCTCTTTTGGGATAACATTGATACATTTCTTTCTCTTACGATTTTTTTAATGTCACGTTGTCTTATAAGGGTGCGTTATATATATATAAATATGAATATATATGTGTGTACAGCTAGGATATATTTATAGCTTAAGGAATCTAATTTAAAACTATGTATTCACCCACCGACTTCTGAATCTACTAATTATATTTATAGTGTTTTACTCTGTGTTGGATTTAACAGTGAACACAATTTTTCTGCAACAATTTTGGTTCTAAACCTCCAGTTGCTTTATGTGGCATTTTCTTTCCGTAGGTAAACAGTGGCTGTACTTTTTGTACCAAAACTAAATCAAGGAACAAAACCGGGAGAGAGTCGGATCACGTCGGACGAACGGGACTAGACGGCCGGAATTTATTTGACGTCCCAATCAGTCTCAGACCGAGACGCAGCATTTTCTGGGAAACCTTCAAATTTCTTGAGAATTCTGGATCTGTTAGGTAAGAGGTAAATGTGGGGTGAATATTTATAATGGTTTACGTGGCTTGAAATCTGCGACTAAAAAACTGACAGATAAGCCATACGTGAATTTAGACGCGTGTATATTAATGGCGGTGTAGTACTTAAGTTTTTATTTAAACAGGTTTTGGATTTTTCCTAGTTAAAATCAGTTTAAAATTATACTCTTCTCAATTATTTGTTTACCTCTTAATATGTTTTTAAGTTAATATAAATGTATTTATTTAGTTAATATTTTAAGTTGATATCTAATAATCATTGATTTATTTTATAAGTTGTTTTGACGTATCTTACAGCTTTTTAAATTTACCAACGTTAAAATAACATACTAAAAATGAACCATCAAAATTAACTATAAACATTTAGCCCAACTTACATACATAATTCATAATTTTAATATAACACCTCTTTATTATGTTGTTATAATTCTATTATAATATGTTGTTAAGTATACTGCAGGACCTGTACCTATCTTATTGCATAAGATATACAAGGCCACTTTACCGTTAACGGTAATTCTACATTGTATATTTTTTTTAATTGTGAAATATTCGCTATTTTTTTCTTTTTACTCACCCATGATACTATTTTGGGTGCGGTGTTTGCCTGCAAAAGTTGTATATCAAACAATATTTTATAAGAATGGTAGTTATTCAGTAACAGGATAACAATTGTTGGGGAACCTTTAATAAATAAAAAAATGAATTTATTTATATACACAGTGAATCACCTATGTAAAATTTATATATTTTTTTTATATAATCAGCCATATTTCTATTTTATGACCAAAACATGTCTCATCTTTTTTGTTATTAATTTAACATACACATATCTTACATATAGTATAACTCTAACTTATATTAAGTCTAAAATAATAGAGCGTTTATGAAAAAGAAAATATATTGCATACTCTCTTATTTACAGAAACTGCAACTTATTCAATTGGCACCTATGAACATTACAAACAATAGCTGTGTTAAAGCTAGTCCTATCAGGAACAAGGACGAAGTCGGATCACGTCCTGAGAGAGGAACACGCTGTGTTGGAAGGACGCTATTTGTTTGACGTTCCAATCAGCAAAACGTTCCAGACAACGGCTTTATCAGGGCTTGTTGTCTTTGAATCACGCTAGTTGCCTCGTGAAACTGGAAATAAATATACCACAAGTGCATGAGCCTTTGACAATTAACACGGGCCAACAAAATGTCTAGTTGCAATGTTGCTATTAGGTATTTTGTATTTTTCTTGCCAATTTAAAGTTTATCATATCACGTTTCTTGGAGAGGTTAATGTAAAGAAAATGTTAAATTATATTTAAGATAATATTTACTCGAATGATAAGGACCCTAACCTGCATCTTTCCTATACCGAGAGACACGGGGATCAAGTTTCGTTTTCTTTATATATTGAAAGATTCAAGTCCATTGAGGCTTCGTGTTAGGCTTACTGACATAAAATAAGTTTTGTGTGACGGGTCTAATGGCTCTTTCGGTAGTCGTGGGTTCAATTCCTACTAAAGAGGAATATTTATGTGATAAGTATTGTTGTGGGTTCAGTGTCTATACTTGTAATTTCTATGTTGCCTGATATCTTGACATAATTATATTAAGCTACTTATCACGGAGTATGATCAAAATAAAATATAATGTATTTTGATATAACTAAATGAAATATATTTTGCTTTGACGCAATAAATAAAAATATTAAGATAATTTTTTTAAAATAGGTAGGTGACAAATATTGAAAATAAAATTTCGCGTTAAATAACATACAAAACGATAATGTATAGTGATACAGATATTTTATAAAGGGAAATGGGTACGTACATGTAGTTTATCTTCACAATCATAGCAGATCAACCCTCTATCATCTAAGCCCATTACGATATTGAATCTCACCGCTATAAATAATATTGTCAGCATTTTCTCCAAAAAAAGGAGAAAAAAAGATAAGAACATTTTTCACTATCGTTTATTATATTAAAGAAACAATAACCATCTATCACTAGTATTTTATAACTGGGTCAGTAAGTATCGGGGAGAAATATTTTTTGCAGTTGCTCCATTCATCATTTATGACGGCCAATTTTACCGAGCTAATGTAATTTTGTCGTAGTTGAATTTTTGGATTGTCTAAATAAATAGCTGTATTCAGTTGAAGAAATAGTTTTCTGATTTCCGTTTCATTGTTATGTAAGTGTTTGAGCGGTTGTAATTATGATCAATTTTATTAAGACATCTTGCGTAGTCGCACACTAATGACTAGAGACGTATGTCTTAGCGATCGCATTAAATAGTGAGCTTTAAATTGAATATGCCTAGAAATGCATTCTTGGCATCTTCGATTTTGTCTAGAGTATTTTTCTCTTTAGAAGTAAAGTAATTAATTTTTTCGGGAATATAAAAAAATATATATTTCTGTGTAGTAAGTGTAGACACCCTTAATTTATGTATATATACGTATATGATAAGCTGTACTCCCTCCAAATTTTTATTTTATTCTTTTTGATTCCATATAGCAACGGCGTATTCAATTTGTGGTCTTATTATTAGTGTCTGAATTCAGCAGCGGATCGTACGTCAAAGTCATATATTTTAAAAGCCTTACTGATAATATTGTCTATATGAATATCAAGATAGAGTTTACTATCTATTGTGATGCCCAGGTCTTTAATCGATTGCACTTTATCTGTATGTATCTTTATCCGCACCACCAAGTGAATAAGTGTAATTGCTTATTGTTTTTTTCTTTGTGGAGCTAATGTTTTTGCATTTATTGAGGCTAAGCTCCAACTTGTTTTCGTAACAATATAAAGTAAATCTGTCCAGATCTTCTTGTAATAGATTGTGATCTTGGTAGTTCCTTATTCGCAAGTATATTTTCAAGTCATCAGCGTAAAGAAGGTATTTACAATTTAAAATGCATTTGTTAATGTCGTTAATAAAGATGTTAAATAGGAATGGACCCAATATAGGTCCTTGGGGAACTCTAACTTTAACACGTCGATGTACCGGTAGTCAATATGGCACCACTGAAGAGATTCAGCACAGCCTAGGGGGAGAGGGAAGAGGAATTAGCACGCTAAACCGAAGAACGTGGAGTCTTAAGGTTTTGGAATGGAGACCACGTACCGGCAAGCGCAGCGTAGGACGTGACTAAAACAGCAGGATCGCGCTGGATACAGGCCGCATACGATTGGTCCTGTTGGAAAACACTTTAAGAGACCTATGTCCAGCAATGGAAGTTTTGCGACTGATATGGTGATGGTGATGATGATGAATGAGGATAAAAAATGATTTTTGTGTGTTATCCCTATAAGATAGTCATATGCCATCGTAAATGTTTTTGTTGGCCTTTTTAAGGTGTAAAATACAATAGTACATTATTTTAATCTATCTCATTAGATTCAACCAACGTTTCTTATATAAAAGCAAAAAATGTTTTTATTTACAACGTCGTTTTAGAAAACTCTGAAATGATTAGTGTATCTCTACTATATTAAGTTGATGATGCATATGCCGTGGTGCCGTGAGGTACTGGAAGCGTAGAATAATACCTTCCCCTGTACCAGTGTAGTAATAGGTGACTAAGGTACCAGAACCGACAAATAGGGATATATTTATCCAAAACATTGCATCCCAATGCACAGAGCGGGGATGGGCAGCAGCATCTCCGTCACGAAATATACGTTCAGCAATTGCCAATACAAGTGTGTCCAGCGCGGTAATTATGGGTAACATTCCTCCTTTCTTAGAGAATCCTATGTCCAGTAGTGGGCTTTCAATGGTAAATCTTCCTCTTTAATCAATGGTAAAAGTAAACCTTCCGCTTGAATCATTCTATTTATTTAAAACTGACACGTTAAAGCGTAGCGTTAATATAAAGATTAAGAATATATTTTATTAATTATATCAGTATTAGATGTGGTTAAGACAGGCCAACTTCCATTAGATGAACTATTACTTTATTTAGCGATAAGGCTGCCTTTTGTTCTACTATTCCATGTTTTTGTGATGTTCTGGTGTTGTTTTTCTTAGTGTACAATAAAGATTATATTATTATTATTATTATTTAGTATATTGCGTTCACTTGTAATATTATTTAACGAAATATTGTCCTTGTTTAATTTATACATTTCATTAATTAAATATACCTCTTCATTTTGCATTTCATGTCATCCATGTTTATTTGTTTACTATATACAGTATCTATTTATACGCAATATTGGCAGTTTGTGTAAAGCTGACACCGAGTTGGTTCGGTCCCGAGTTAATAAAATTACGGCATTGTTTGCGATGGGAACATCGTTAAGGAACCAATATCGGCGATACGCGCTTTAATGGTCTGACGCGATTCCGTTGGGTTAGCGGTCAGTTGACGAGAAAAACCTTTTCTGATATCCATTAATGACTTGAGGTAAACTTTCTACAAGGTTTGTCTGGTACCTCACCTATTTCAACTGGTCAGGGAGATCAATAGAGATGCAGTATAATTGTAATGTAATCTGTTAGAATCCACGCGCTTGTTTGACATAGAAGTGTACGTCTCTTGACAGTATTACACATAACACACTTATTACATAGTACACCATTATACGAAATAAATGATTACACACTTGATTTTTAACCTCTTTTATAAACAATATTTTTAACTAAATTAGCTAAGAAATATTTCTATTTAAAGCGATAGCGATCTAGTTAAGTAATTCTTGTTGTTTACAGTAGTAAAAACAATATATATCTAAACAATTCAAGTATTCTAAAACATTTTATTACATATAGAAAAGGTATTTTTCTTACACATCTAACAGCGATCTTTTCAAACCTTATTGTTAACTCTACCTTACCCATCAGACTCAACGGGATTTGATGTAAGGGCTTCCAGGAAACTGCAATCTTTAAGATTTTGAGTTACCTTGGTAAATGACTTGCGCCTAAAAATTTTTAATATAAGTCAACAATCTAATCTTCATTGGGATTGTTATAGAAATATCGTAGTCACAGTTGCTACGATTATGCTACGTAGCCGAAGCAATACCAAATGCAAAACATTTGTATTCTCATTGAAACAATACATACATTGAACTATATATTTTCTAACATTTACGCATTCACTACTCATAATAAAACTACACTTGTAACGATTTTTAAACGCCATTTGTTTTACTTTTTTTTTGACGTTCCGGTTACCTTTCTTGGCCCAAGATAGCTAAAAGATATTGTGCCAGGATTTGAAGGTTACCATTTACTTTAACACATTTACCTTTACATTTACCGTTAAAAAAGTAGTTTTATTATTGGATTACGCATACAAAATTCGAAAAGTATAAAACTGTACTACGGTACGCATATAAAATTGTACTACGGTTTTATACTATATTATTTTTTATTCCGGCTATGCTATATTATATACAGTAGTAGATCTTATTAAATATTGTGTGTTAGTATATGAATTCTCAAATTCTCGACCAATTTTATTGACAATTTTACTTATTTACCTTGCCTTAGTAGCAGACTGTTATTAAAGTCTCGACTAGGGAGGTAATGTTTTTATTTTTTAATTTTGGGTCGTTGTATACTTCCTATAATTGAATGAGTTATTATTAGCTATGAATTATTTGAACTTTTGTATAGGAGTAAAATTAAAGATATTGTTGTAAGTATATAGATTACATTAAGGTGTACTATGTTAATTTCTTTAAAGTTCACTTTATATTCTATTTTACAGTATATGAATTTAAATTCTTGCAACTTTGGCAGTAAATGCAGAGCGTACCTTCATAACGAGAAGGGCGGTGCTCTTGCCCAAATTATTAAATTGAGCTAATCTGTTTTGTAATCGGTTCCGGTACTTTAGTAGAGACATCTGGTATAGAGGGAGGCTGTTTTTATTCTAGTCTATAGAGGCAGGGTGGAGATCAGAAATCTCACTGTTTTCAACTATTTAGATTGCAAGCTGATTAGCTGTTATAGCGAGCAATATATATAGTTGCTTGGGTATCACCTTACACAGTTCTTCAAAACGCAACCGGTTATATATGCAAACACATTTCTCTTAATAACCAACGAGACCAAAAATATGGTAAAGTTGGTATCGTAATGGGAGCATGAATATCGAGGAGGCATCGCCACACTCGCTAATAGCCAATATCAGGGCAAAATTGCTTACCTAACGACATTTCTGCAGCTTGTAATAAAATCCCCTAATCCTATTACAGCCGACTGAAACCATTTTTGCCCACGTGGACTTAATGTTTGTCATTTGAAGGATGGATTTTAAATGTTAAGTTTGTCCTTGGAAAAATATGATCATAAAGTTGTTTCATTTGAATAAGTCATATAAAATATTTTATATATTTACCAGCTACATATTTATACGATCAATCACTACAATATTGTAGGAACTGTATTTCACGATAGTGTTGTAAATTAACTTCTATTGAACGGGAAATTTGACTGTGCTATTTACAAACAGTACTTAATAACAGATGTAAACGAGATTCAATAATCATGTTGTTGAGCTGTCAAAACAAGTAACAAATGACAAATTAATATAAGCATTAAAATGATGAATTCTATATAATACTAACTATCATCATCATCATCATACCAGCCATTGAAAGTCCAATGCTGGACATGGATTCTCCAAGAAGAGGTTTTTTACCCATTAATGCCACGCTGGCAATCGCAATTTCGCAATGGGGATTCTGCTGCCCATCCCTGCCCTGTGCATTTGAGCTATTTATTCCGGATGGATATATCGCTATCGGTCGGTTATGGTACCTTAGTCGTCTCTTACGTCATCTGGTGGAGTGGGAGGTACTATTCTACTCTGCCGGTACCTCACGCCAAATTTATTAGTTTTATTTACAAGGAGACTGGGCTGCGATGTGGGTTTTCTACATTACAAGATTTTTCAATTGACACATTTATTGTATAGCTTTTCTCTACGAATCTCTTAGTAAAAGAGAAACGTCTTAAAATTTTGCATAGATAGCAACTTAAAAATCGACGTTAAAAAATTAGGGGAATTTCCAATATTGGATTATATTATACGTAGCTAATGGAACGAAGAATCATTTCTCAAAGAAATCCTTGCCAGTGGCGATAGCACAATCAAACTCTTTTTTTTGAAACTAGAAATAGACAGCGAAAGATGTACCAAGATAAGATTTAATATAACTATATTCCTTCTGCAGAATTGAAGTAGACGTCCTTAATCTTTTAATGTAAACCCCCAATCAAATTTAAAAAAGGTAGTAACTATTGATATTGAACGTCGTTATTAAATAACAAAGGCTCAACCCTTTTACTGTTCAATGGTCTTTATCAACTCATCGATACCCATGAAGGAGCTTAGAACCTAATTGAATTGGAACCTTGTTCTAACGAGCTATCCCCACTTATCGGGAACTTTCCAAGTTATTTTATATTGTAAATTAGTGCCCGTATTGATCACCACGAACGAGGTCAGAACCTGATCTCATTAACTTCTTAATTAAGGACCGAGTACGTGATCTGGGTGCTAATTTTAGGGACTAACGAATCGGCTGGATAATTATTTATAAATAATATAGATTGCAGATTGTATAACGATAACGGATGTACATCCGTTATTAAATGATAAAGAGATAATCAATTTTATTTTTAGAAAGATTGACGGCTGATAGTTTTTAATACAAAATACAATAAATGAACCGTAAAATGTGTGTGTCAGGATTTGCATATGTATCTTACACTTTACACCAGAACGGTTGAACCTATTTGAATAAATTTTGCAGATAGAGATTCCGTGAGGCCGCGAAGTACCGGCAGAGTAGAATAGTGCCTCTCCGTATCAGGTGACGTAAGAAGTGACTGAGCTCCCAAAGCCAGCTGATAGCAGCATATCCATCTGAAATAGTGCAGCTCAAATTCAAAAAGCGGGGATCGGCAATAGCATCCTCGTGGCGAGAGCTGTGCGCTGCAATTGCCAACACGCTTGCCCAGTGCGGCAGTTATGGGCATAATTCCCCCTTTTGTCTTGAGTGGTACGATTATATTTATTCTAGTACGATATAATATTCCACACGCCATAAAAATGTAGTACCTGTTAAGTGGGTTAGGTGTGGTAATTATATTTTCACAGTGTGAGCAAAATTTCATTGCCCAGCGGCAATTTAGGAATTTAAAGACAACAAAGGTTATTCTGTCTAAATAAAATTGCTTTTCTGAAATATATTTCATAAAAAATTGACTTGATGTTTACATAGTAATATTTCAGTTGTCAGACAATATAGACAATTTTTCAGTAATGTGCATACCTGCAATTCGCCTGTAGAACAATAGAAAACATTTAAATATTAAGCTACTTACTCGTATAATAAATATAGGCTTAACTTATATGAATTTTATATTTCATCATCATACCAGCCACAGGAAGTCCACTGTTGGACATATGCCTCTCCAAAAAAGAAGGATTTTTGCCCTTGATTGCCACGCTGGGCGAGCGTGTTGGCAATCGCAGAGCGCAGCTTTCGCTACAGGGATGCTGCTACCCATACCCACCCTGTCTATTTGAGCTGCACTGTTTCAGCTGGATTTACATCTGTCGGTTCTGGCACCTTAGTCGCAGTGGGAGGTACTATTCTACTCTGCCGGTAACTCACGGCAAAATTATATATTTATATACGTATAAGTTCTGTGTCCATGTACTATAATCTGCAATACCCTCATAAATATGCTTGCTTAAAAACATCAATATCAGGTAGCAGGATTCCAATTAATATACTCTATTCCACTGTAATAGACTACAAAATTCCGTGAAAATTTATACACCGTGCTTAACCCTCAATATTACAAGTGTTATTGGTGTTTCGTTCGAAAACAGTTGGGGAAATTACTTTAATTATTTCCAACTCTAGTCAATACACAATTCAGGGTGCGGAGTGTACCGACAGAACGGCCAATTAGCGGAGAGTGTCCAAATCTGCCCAGTTTCATTCCGGTGTTTTATTCACTACGCTCCGTAACTTATTTGGAAGTAGATAGAGTTATTTAAATTAGAACAGTTGGAATTTTTAATATTGTGTATTATGTGTGCAATCCGTTCTGATTTATTGTTTACTACTCTTCCTAATTTATTTGGAGGTGGTGTTGTTTTAATTTTAACTGTTTTAATTTAGAATATTATGTTAGTTTTCTGTATATAGGCTATATATAGTATATTTGTGTATATAGACAGTTAGCTTTATATATATCCGAAACAGTACAGCTTAAATGCACATGGCGGGATGGGCAGCAGCATCTCTATCGCAAAAGCTGAGCTCTGCTATTGCCAACACGCATGCCCAGCGTGGCGGTTATGGGCTAAAAACCTTGCATGCATATTTCTGGCAATGGACTTTCAATGGCTGGTGAGATGATGACGATCATGTATGTTTTAATTTGAACGTTTTGAATTTCGAATATTATGTATGTATTACTATTACTAATAACGTTGCGCTGTTTTTATCACTACGCTTTAACTTATTTGGAAGGTTTCAATGGTTTAAATTTCAAATATTTTGTCAGTATCGTGTTAGTAAACAACCACATATTAGTGTGCATCTTAATGAATTCATACGTATGCATGAAACTAAGGAGTAAAATTTGCGTGTATAAAATGAATACCAATATAGGTCCAACTATTTCTGTTTTACCTGATTGGTACATCGTCATCATATAACCAAAATATGTCCGCTGCTGAACACGAGCCTTTTTTAAAAGATATTATAGATATTTCTAATATGAAATTGAAGTGATTGCTTAATTCCAAATTAACAACTTTTCACGGTACCTATTTACATAAAGCAAATTTTATTTTTTGTCTCTCTTGTTGTTTCATTTATTCTGGCTAACCTCTGAAACTGTTAGTTGTACAATTTTAATAGTTTCTGAGATTAACTCGAGTACAGCTAGTTTTTAATAAAATCGGTCGTAGTCTTTCCAAATTATGCATTTGAAAATCAAAGGTTAACACTATATATAGTTTACGATGATAATTCTGAAATTTAAAGTTTAAGACATTTTATTTATTATATTGAAAATGTTCTCTACATTTTCTGATGGGTTTACATTATATAATGGTTTTAGCTAATATGCCTCAACAAAACGTAAATGTTTAAAATAATGATATTCAACACCAATTATACAGGTCTCATTTGCAATTTTACAAAAGAAACTAGAGGTCATTCTTAAATTCATCTGCGCAATATATATAATAATAAATACTTATATATTTACATAAGTCACTATTTGTATTCAGTTAGCAATAATTGCAACTCAGATGATTATCATTATTGGCTTCTCGAGCTTCCGCGTGGCACGTGGATACAGTCAAGCATTGCCTTTTAATGAGCAGCCTCTCCCATCCCTTTGGAGCACCAAAATTGACCTCTAATATTCAGAAAGAGCAATTAGCTGTTTTTTTTTTAAATTGAAGAATATTTGTTATTTACAGTATTAGTTACATGATTATTTAAAAAAGCATTCGGTAGTTTCGTCGTAAAAAAACAATATCCGCACAAGCTTTTGCGTTATTAATATTAGTATTTAATTTAATTTATTTGCCGTGTTAAGCAAATTCGAACAACTCCTACATAAGGCTCGCTGTGGTGTTTCGTAGTAAACTTTTGGTCCCAATGCAATGATTACAAGCGGGGGTCCTTTGCGCCGCGTCCCGTGTCCCGTAATTGCTATGCGAATTCCGGGACAATACCTCGGTCCAATCAGTTATGGTAATGAACCGGCCGTATCGATACTCGGACGGATTTTCGTATTGCATAACAGTTGTATTACGTTTGCTTGCATTGTGTGGTAGTTTGGGGAAACACGTCTGTCTATAGGTTACCAGTAGATAGTGTCAACGCCTGTTGTTATTCAGTTTCATCATATCAGCCGTAAGACATCCACTGCTGGACATAGGTTTATCTAACTGATTTCCAATAGGACCGATTGTATGCGGCCTGCGTCCAGCGTGATCCTGCTGTTCTAATCAGATCGTCTGTTCACCTTTTGGGTGAACATTTTACGCTGCGCTTACCGGTCATCATCATTATACCAGCCATTAAAAGTCCACTGCTTGACATACGCCTCCCCAAGAAAGGGAGCATGTTGCCCATAATTCCCGCGCTGGGCAAGCGTGTTGGCAATCGCAGAGCGCAGCATTCGCAACGAGGAGGCTGCTGCCGATTCCCACCCTGTACTTTTGAGCTGACTGTTTGCATGGATATACCGCCATCTGTCAATTCTAGTTCCTTAGTCATCTCTTACTACTCCTGGTATAGGGTAGGTATTATTCTACTCTACCGGTACCTCACGGCTAATGCACTTGCTGGTAATTGGTCTTAATTCTAGAACCTTACGACTCCATCGTTCATTGGTTCTGCGTGCTAAGTGCCGCGCCCACTGCCACTTCAACTTGCTAATCTACCGGGCTCTGTCAGTTATTTTGGTTCATTTAGGTATCTCCTCATTTCTGAATAGATTGTATATCCGTATTCAGTTGCCGTATGCCCTCTTTATATCCGTATGCAGTTTTTTGCGGATAATGTAATTTTTTTCTCACATAAAGTCACCTAAAGCTTTGTGACGCGGTTGCTGTTGCTTACTTCCAGCTCCCTGTTACGGTACGGCTAAGTACCGGTACTCCGTACCGGATGGATATTTCGCCATCTACCTCAGTCGCCTCTTACACTTCTCGAGAATAGTTCTGTTTAATTCAGCTCGTATCCTACGTACATACATACATACTTATGTATATAATAATTAAAATATTTTTATTAAATTGGGTCTAATCGTAGGCCCTTTGAATAGTAAACTAAAAACAATAATACTACCAATTTTACGATGCTACCATACGCAGACAGAGTCACATTTATCATCGTGCAGCAAGCCTATCTTAGAACAAGACTGCCAACACTAGTCGGGTCAACTAAGGCTCATTACACGATGAAGGTCTCGTGTCACCTTGGTCAGGTTGACGGATCATCCATCAGCAACGTTTACAAAACTTTCGTCTTTTAATTAAACAGTTAAGACTTTTAAATAACTTATGCAGAAACTTACATGGTATCTCTAAAACGTAGTCATCATAAAGATAACAAAAATACATTTCTTATATATCAAGAAAAGTAACTTGAGCAGCCTGAGCAATAAAATATAATAATGATTTATTATATTATCTATTAAATTTGTTATTTTTACTACGGTGCAAAGCTTAAGTGCACCTTTATCAAAAGTTAATTAAATGCTTAATTTTTTCTTTCCATTCAGGTCAAGTATTAAGTGTATGTTCTTTGCATCTTAGACGTCATCTCTTTCATGCTAATGTTTTGTAACGATTATGCCATATGGAATAAAATTAATGGAATTGGCTGTATAAGTATCATAAAAAAAATGGTAATAGAAGTGTGTAAATAATACTGTTCGGCTGTCCTGAGTACTATATTCTATTTTAAAGTTCACATATATTTATACATTATAATCGAAAAAGCATGATATGAATTATCATTACGGTATTAGTGTTAGTTTGAGGCACCGGCAGGGCCGTGAGGTACCGGCAGTGCGGTGGCAAAAATTCTCCCTATTTCGGGGAGGCTTATGTCCAGCAGTGGACTTATTAGATGGCTGATATGGTGATCTGATTTATATTAATGTTATTTATTTGTCATCAGTATCAACCCATGGTCGTTAAACCGTAGTTTTATTACATCCGCGTCACAATTCTCTCCTCCTCCGTTTAACACGTTGACGTCACAATCTAGCATGCACCAAACATTCGGCACAATCCCAAGGGCACCCTTCCACATAACCTCACTAAAGTTATCACACGATTCGTTGAGCTCGCGCTAATGAAATTAACCCCCATTCGCCCGGGGAACGAAACGTTAATGAGATGTTTCCGCTGTAACTACATACGTTTTAGCGAGGAATGACTGGACATGGTCGTTACCAGCTAGAGGGCACGGAATGATCTGCCTTTGTAACTGTGTTAGCCCGATCGCCGGTGTAATACATCACAGGGTTATTAGTTTGTGAAGTTTTATGTGCTGTTAAAAGTGATAGAGCGTGCTAGGGATCCTAGTGTCTTAATTGAATGTTACTATTTTACTGTAAAACGTTATTAGTGGTACGAATGTTTTTCTTTTACCTTTCTCTACCATTGAACATAGCCATACAAAGACTGCTGGTCTTTGCATTACTTACTTAGCTTTCTAGTTATAAAATTGGCAACGCCTAAGTGATATCCTTGTGACAATACGAGCGTCATTAGGCTACGGTAAACGCTTACTGTCACGGGGGCCGTAAAACGCCGTAAAAAAAGTGAGTCGTAATCAGTTTAGATAATTAAAGTCGTTTAGTTTTTTTTTAATTTTATTCATTTATAAAAGCATAATTATAGACAAAAGATTAAGTACATTTAATTTACATAGACAAAATACATAGATTCTACGGGTGTGTCTACGCATAATTGTACTAGTTGTATCAACAGCAATAATGTGTATGACAAATATCAAAAACACGTATGAACAGTAAGATCAGAATACATTTAAAATATTTAATATCGTTAAAATGGATTGCATCAAACATTTTAAACAATGACATAATATAACTATTTTAGCTAAGCTTTAAAACGCGTTCTATTAAACTTTACATTTGTTATTTGTCGTTTCGGCTACCTTGTGATAACCGTTTGAAAGATCGACAAACATGTTGTGTTAGAATTTCATTTTTGTAATTACTAAACTTACAATATTTTTCTTTTTTTGATTGACCTTTTGTTTACCTTATTATACCTATTTTTGTTAATTTTATAATAGACAACAACACATTGGAAGACGGGGCACTACAATTGTCGTAATCTAAGCAAATTTCGAAGCACACATTTACATTATACGATTATTACCCAACACAATAAACGAGGAAGAGGGTAAACAGTGTAATTACTGCCTACGTACAGATCGAGTTGGTATTCGGAACTTTAGAGTTAAGTGTTTTATGTGTTTAAATTACTCCGATATGAGCCATTCGTTTGTGCAGGACTTTCATCAACTTACGCCTGAGATTATAGTAAAAGAAACAAATAAATACAATTAAAATACATTCTTTGTTTTTATATTATACATATTAGGGCCATAGTAAATGGTTACTGACCCGCCTGATGGTAGGTAGTTATCGTAGCCTAAAGATATAAGCAACACATGTGCGTCGCTGATTTATCAAAACCTATTTAATCTCTTTTAAGAACATATTGTTGTTTTTCGGTAGTGTACTTTACATTCAAGCGTTCGAGGTAGAAAATTTATTTGAAACTGCCGTAGTAGGTCACCATTTTTATTATCTCGATCCTTAGTATCCTTATTACACAGCCTATTATGTAAAAGGTTTGGTGTAATTATCAAATTTATAACAATAAATAAGATCAGAGAAATATTTTTGATTTTAAGTTAACTATATTTAAGTTGTACAATTATTGGTAACTTTTTATTTATTATAAGTTCGAGGTTAGTTATTAAAACGATAGTGAATATAAAATTTGTGAAATATATTTTATTTCATAAGTATGTCGCCAAAGCTGCGATTTGGTGATCCAAATCTATTGTCGAGTTTAGTTTGATTCTCACACCAAAACCTTACTCACTACAAAAAAAACCTTAACCCTTAAATGTTCGTGGTACTTATGTTATTTCTGGTTTCTATGATAAAAAATAAACCATCACTGTTTGCAGGATAATGTATGAGATGCTACAATTGTCCTCCTAATTTCACGTCCTTTTATATTATTATTTATTATTCTCGTATTTTCGTATTCTATTATAAACTAGCTTGTACTCACGGCTTCACTCGTAAGATTTTCTCATAAAAATAATGTGTTTTAGGAATTGAAGGTACTATATATCCTAGCTCTTATATTTTTTGTTTAATGTATATATTTAACATATGTATTTAGTTTAATGGACATAAAAAATTGAAATCGGATAAGCGCCTTTTCTTGATTTTTGTAAAAATTAAATTATCGTTCGGCCTAAATCTAACGAGTGTTATTATATTTCATCTCGAAAATTGTTTTTTTTGAGATTAAATATAAAAAATACATAAAAAGATAAAAGAAATAACCAAATTTACTCTCGCACTTATTATATTGGTTAGCATATAAATAATGTAATGACCATCTACTTCCGTAATTACGACGGACTTTACTAAATCTCTTGAATATTCAGGAGGAAACTCTTATTCGATAAACAGCACACGACTCGAACAATGTTCGAGAAAAAAGTTGCTTTCACAAAGTTTATTCCCCGGGGACCAACACAAATTACATCCTACGTCTAAACAAGGATAAGCTTAATTAATCTAAAAATTCCTTATTTCCTCCACACCTTTTGTTCCCGCCGGCAATTTGTAACGTTAACGAAAATATTTACTTTCTCTATCATCTACTTAAATTACCCCTCATTAATTCCTTTTGATTCATATTCAAGTGGCCACTCTTCTTTTCATCTTCATTATTATTACCTTAAGAATGATTAACTATTTACATTTGCTATCTAGAAAATGTAATTAGTTTGTAGACATTGCTTTTCAGAAAAGACAATTTTCAGAAGAAATATAGACACATATATATATATATATATATATATATATATAGATGGTGATGGATGGTGATAGATATATATATAGTAGGTGTAGGTAATATATATATATATATATATATATAGTTGAATAATTATGTTAAAAATATGCCATGATAACAATTGTGATCCCGCTTGGTACTGGTGGAGTAATTTCTATCGAGAAGCACGTTCTGTGATTTCCACCACGCTTGCCCAGCCCGAGAATTGTGGGCAATTTCCCCCTTTCTTGGGGAGGCCTATGTCCAACAGTGGACGGCTGTTATGATGGACTTTTGTGATGGGGCAATGAGCTCATAGTTTTCCATATGTATATAACACCTAAGTATACTTATAGAGTGCAATAAATGTATACACTTCAATTATATACTTTTAATAGTAAATTATAATATTTGTACAAAGAACAGCCATGAACCGAATCAGGAATGAGGAGATTCATAACAGAACCAAAGTTATCAAGATTGTCCGCCGGATCAGTAAATTGAACTGGTAGTGGGCAGGTTATTTGGTACGGAGAACCGATGGCCGATAGAGTGGTAAGGTTCTGGAATGGAGACTACGTACCGGCAAGCGTATCATAGGGCGTCCACCCGCAAGATGGACACACGATCTGACTAAAACCGCAGGATCGCGCTGGACACAGGCCGCATACAACCGGTCCTGTTGGAAATTACTTGGGGAGGCCCATGTCTAGCAGTGGACGTCTGATATGGCTGTAATGATGTTGATGATGCATCAATTAATCAATTATAAAGGTAATTTATAATAATTATAAAGCTTCATGCTTTTGAAATCTTGTATTGTTTAACAAACCATACAGGTTTTCAAAAGTAATTAGAACAATAAAAGCAATAATAATTCAAAAAGCAGGCAGGTAATCAAGTAGTTCCCCTACCTCTATTGAAATGTGCGTTCTAATAAATACGCCATTTTCGTCCACGGTCTATTGTAAACAGTATTGTGATCGACATCAGTGAGGGTCAAAATTAATTATGGATTGCCCCGTCTCCCGAAGACTTCTTTTTGATCTGTCATCGGACAATGTGGATCCATTAGGGCTTTCAATTTGTCGTCTGCACGTTTTGATGCAAACGTGTCTATTCGGACAAAGAAATAATTTGATGGGCTCTAGTAAAAAGGTTTTCGATGATTGGAGTGAGCTTTCGTATTACTCCCAAGAATTGATGAAGTAGCGTAAATAATATGAAGTGTCTAGACATTATTTTTAGTGCATTAATCTTAGGCAATAATTTTAAACACGTCTATCGATAACTTATACATGATGAGCTACTCTAAAAGCTTTTTTGACTTTGGAATTATTTGACGGAATAATCGAACACCGACTTATTAGTAATTCTTATTAATTCTAAAAATATAAAATATATAGATCTTTATAAAATATACATTAAAGTATATTTTATTTAATAATCATTGTAATGAGTAAACTACATTTTTATTTATCATCATATATTTGATATTATTATCAGATTATTAATATTAAACGTATTAAAGTATTTTTTATTTGGAGCCTTATATTAACTCTTTAGTATTTCCTCCCAAAAAGGTTTTACCTCACGGCTCTGTAGAACTACAGGGTAATGAGGCAAAACATGTTAAATCTTTCATCATGATATCCTTGTAATAATGATATACGTTACGGTGACGCTTAACACAAAGCGAACATTAAACTCATTAATTGATTTAGTCATATAAAAAATACAACTCTACATTCTTTGAACAAGCACGAGCTCATAAAAATAGAACTTTTAACAAACTTAAAAGAGCAAAACCGTCTTAGTGCCAATCAAAATGGTTACCGGCGCCTCGACATAAAATATTACCAAGTTGCAGTCGGGAAGTATTCCTGGGTAGTTCAAGACAAGTTTTCGACGTGATTCTGCCCCACTAGCTCGAGACAAAGCCCAAGTTCACTAAGTACCCGCTGAGAGCATTAAAGTAAGACCACAAAGCGTAGAAGCTAAAACACCAACAGTAACTGATAAGAAATGAGATGAGTCTATTTTTCTTAACAAAATAATGAAGGATACTTTGACTCGTCGATTCTATTTGAAACAAGGGGTGGTATCGGAGGATTTGTCTTTAATTGCACAATTAAATTAGTTTGAGGAAATCGAATCTTTCGTTTTGTGGGGGTTAATTGATAACTTATCAAAGTATTCGTGACAAAATACTTTTAAAATTATGATGTAACTTAAAATACTATAATTATAATGTCATGTATAAGTATATACTCGTATCTAATTTAAAATTCTGATCCATATAAATATGAGAACTGCATGTTAATGTTTTCACCGCTATACCGTCTTAGTATAAAGATACCTTAATGAAAAAGTCAGCTTTTTGGTGGAAATAATAAACTAAATAAATCTTTATACAGAATAGCTATCCGTAAATATTGTAACCGTAACCGGGCCCGATGGTACCGCTTTCGGTAGTGTTTCTATCTAGTGTGCCAAGGGTAGTGGATGCGTTCCCACTAAGAATAAACATTTATATAACGAATATTTGTGTTCTGAGTCTGAGTTAAATATGTACTTAAGTATTATTTGTATCATTAGTCTACATTATGTAATGAGGTTGACCTCATACAAAAGGTCGTCTACATTGGTACCTCACTCTCATCTAGTTCGATCGCCCAATAGCAGTGTTCGCATTGTTTTGTTCTGGTTTGAAGGGTGAGAGAGGAGTGAGCAACCTTATGACGTTTTTGATATCTGCGCGACATGAGCGTCTATAGTCTGCCGTAACGCTTACTACCTGGCAGACTGTGTGCTTGTTTATCGACCTGGACTAATAAATAGAAAAAGTCATATTCATGATACTGTTGGCTGATGGCCGCAACACAAGTGCTTTATGCGACTTACCTTGAAGTCAGGACAAATGATTAGATGTATAAATTTATTTATTTACTAAAATTATTTTTATGATTTATCTTTAGAAACCATTGTTTAACACCACTTTGTAAATTCATGTCATAGTGGCACAGGTTCATTATGAAAGGGTAGCTAGTATGGACAATATCAAGACTACCAAGTCGCAAGAAAATTTCTATATGCAGCGTGAATCTTGCAATGGTTTAACGAGTTTTTTCAAGCATTTTTATAACACATCTCTTTGACGCCAGCACCATCTGCGTGACACTTCTGAACTTACCTTCTGTCATCCGCGATCATATTGTAATGTCGATAAATTTTTTGTACCAATTAATAATTATTTATCATTTCAAGTTTGAAATTTCATTAGTATATCTAGTAATGAATTCTTACAAATCTGATATTGGAAATCTTCCACTTAATAAAAATTACAGCTTTTTTCACAGCCACAATTTCATTAAGTAACGAATCCTGTAAAATATCCTGAACGAATGAAAGAAGCCGCTACATGGATCAATATATCTGTAAAGGATAGAATTGCTATGGATGCGGTTGGGTTGCAGCATGCATATAGACTGAAAATAGACTAGATATAACCTGGACACGCTATATATTGGCAAAGTAATGATCGAGTAACCGTCAAACCTTTTTATATTAGAAACACAATATTATTTATTTATTCAAAACATATAGAAAAAGCATACATTAGTAACAATGCAACAATTGACACATTAAAATTCAGGTCACAGTGTTATTTTATTTATAAGCTGCTACGGCAAGTAAAAGTTGGCGTGAACCAAAAGAAATTGCCGTGAATATTTGTGTAGGAGTTATACAAGATGTGATCTGTTTTACCATTGTGACAATCAAAAACTTGTATAGATATATGTCTGTGTAGGTAAAACCTTTCTGATATACTATCATGCTACAAAGGACATGTCGTCATAACTGACAAAGCGTGTGTAAAAAACACTTGGCAAGATTACCGAAACGGAAGTGAAGCCCTTTGAGGGCAGATAATAACGTTTCAGACGCAGCCGGCGCCTCTGGGATCCTAACTGGGATTTGGCTGGGGGGTATTACGATAACTGATCGAATTGTTTAATAGTGCCTTATGTTTAAATGATACTTATCTCAACTGACTTAATAAGTGAGATCTATTTTTTTAAAGTACCGTTAAATATAGTTTAAAATAAATTAAGACATAGTCTATAGTATTTAATTCCATCTTATCGAGTATGTTTCCAATTTATTGTGCTGCGAACTATTCGTGCTATTTATTTAACGAAACAAAAAGAATCACTAAAAGACAATTTAAAATAATTAAATATTATTGCCGTCAGGTACCGGCAGAGTAGAATAGTATACCCACTGCATCAGGTATATCCATCCGAAACACGGTAGCTCAAATTCATAGAAGGAGGATGGGCAATAGCATCCCCACTACACACCTCCATAAAATAAATAATTCTTCTAAGGGAAATTGTATAAGATTTTACAATAAAATACCAGACAGCATCAGGCTTACCTATAAATAAATTGGAAATATACGTTAAGAGTGTTTTCATTAAGAATATTAGTGTAAAACATTATATTAATAATACAACTAGGATTGAATTGGTCGAACACAGGTTTAAAATAAAGATTTGTAAACGCTTACGCTGATGGGGGTTAAAACCCCCCTAGCTAAAATTGTTTAGTGTTAATGAAACCTTTATCACGACAAGTTTTTCTGAGGCCATGACTTACCATTTATAGTATAGTAGAGATTATTTAATTTGTTTGTATTTTAATGTATTTGTTTTTATTACACCTTTGATTTTATAATCTAACGTCTGATAACAAATCTTGCAGGTTACTTTCTTATAGGTCGCGTTATGAACCTGCAGTCAATTTAGTTTGAAGACTTGTCTGGTGCCTGCAGACTAGTTTAAAGTATTCCTCATTTACATCTGTTAGATGACTCTTATGATCTCGTTTGGTCATCAGAGTCATCAGTATAATAAATATAATAAAATCTTGTTCTTCCTATTCTGAAAGTATAATTGTTTATTATTTACAATTTTTTAACGATTCGAAAGTGCTGTTTGTCTGCTTGAAAAAAATATTTTGATTTTAATTAAATAATATGTAAAATGTATATGAATACTTTTTTGCATAACCAAGTTACCCGGAGCAAAATAACCCACTACTACTAATTTCTTACCAGTTTAAAGTACACTAAGAAAAGTGACAAAAATAAATAATAGTCCGGGACTGTTTATTTTTGTCATTATTCCTTCCGTGTGCTTTAAAAATAAATTCGCAATGCCAACAAGTTCTAGCCGGAATGACATCAATCAGTCGTAGTTTAACTCGAAAACAATCGCTTTATACTAGATTTAATAGTAAGAAGCTAAAACTAGCTCTTACTAGCTTAAGCTAGATATAACCGTAACATACATACTTTCTTGATATACACTCGTTTCAATAAATATGTAATACTAGCTTTCAGCGAGATAAAATTACATGGCACCCTGACAGCTAGACAGTTCCAAAAGTCGTGACAATCCAATCAGATATATTCCATGGGAACATGTTTTCAGGATAAAAAATAAGTGTTCCTTCAGACTATCAACAATATCTGTGCCGAATCTCATCCAGATCTGTTCAGCCGTTTCAGGATGAAAAAGAAACAAACATTCATCCATACATACATATTTACACCTACACACATCCTCATATTTGGCGTTAAAAATATTTGTAAATTTCATCAACTTTGTGACCTGAAGATATAATGTCTTATTCACCAACTTTCTCAACTTTCATACAACAATTCGATTACAGTTGTTAAGACTAATGCAAATGGGATTTCAATTCATGTCTATGAAGAAAATGATGGTTTATATCATGACAATATCGAATGGTTCACTAGCAGGGTCTTAGAATCGGCCCGGGATACGGCCGGCTTTGTTCCGGAGTTACGTTATCTCTCACCGGAACCTATCACTGCACCTTTGACCGGCCCGCTCTATGGCTTCCGGGTCGTACGCTGAAACAATGCTAATAACCTTTGCTTAATGTAGATAAGGTTTCTGAGTCTATCTGTAAGGAATGAAGGTACTATTCATTGATCTATTACTTTGTTTCATGGTTACATAAATACCGAACTTAATGCTTCTTCGTAAATCCTGTGTGTTACTTAGGAATAATGCATGTTTCAAGGGTTTGTATCCACCATGATATATATAATGTCGTAATAAACCGAAGGCAAATTAAGACTTAAATGTAAAAAACGCAGTGATATTTTTTTATTAATTTATGTAACTTCTCGAAGACTACATCAATTTGGGACATGAATTTGAAACATGAACAAATTAAACTATTTACTAACTCTCTTGTTGTATTGTAAATGACATTTAATTATATAAAAAAAACGCCTAGTTTATTATTGATGTTGCCAAGTTTTCATAAATAATAATCGACTCTAAACGTTATTTTTGATACTATCATTTCTAAAACTATTGAAGTTATATTAAAAAACGGCGAATACATATAAAAAAATTACTTCAATCTTTCTATTATGACGTTATAGATTGAAAATAATCAAGAAAAAATAACTAAAAGTGTATAACTAAAAAGTACATAACTAAGAAGAAAGATATCCTGATACCCTAATTTTTACGATGAGATATATGAGGCTGGTCTTTTTATAAAATTATTGTTAGTGATTTGATAGACGGATTAACAAGTTGAAGTGGTAGTGTGCAAGACACTTAGCACGCAGAACCGATGGACGATAAATTCGATTGGTTCTGGTGTGAAGACCAGCGCCGGGCGTCTACCCACAAGATGGATAAATGACTTGATTAAAGTAGCAAGACCGTGCTGAATATAAGCCGCATACTAGCCCTATTAGAAATCGCTTGGAGATGTACTTGTCCAACAGTGGACGTTCTGCGGTTGATATAATGATTTGATTTTGAAAAGAGTATATAATTCGATAGATAATAAATACCGTTAAAATCTCTGGAATCATGCGTTTCTTAAAAAAAAATGTAAACATCTAACTACTAACAAAATATTCTTAAATTATAACTTTCAATTTTACTTAAGTTGTAATTTGTTTTATATTCAGTATATATGACCGTGGGTATAATATAATGACCGTGGGTTCATGTTTTAAAACCATCAATCAAACTAAGCAATCTGTTTTCTGAACCTATAAAAACTAACAGAAGTCTACTCATTCTGATCATCATCATAGCAGCTGCAGCACGTTAACTGCTGAAATATTGAAAAGAGGAAGAAAGGGTGCTTATATCATTTGTCAGTTTCAATACACCAGTCGCCTCTTACGACATGTGGTATAGGGGAGGTACTATTCTACTTTGCCGGTACTCCAGGGCCAATGCGAAAACTCGAAGTAGTATTAAATCACGCAGACACAAATCCTAACAAAACGCATCATAACAAAGTACCGACAAATTTAATGACGTCACGTATGTGCCTCCAAACTCGGGTCCAAAGTTAAATTGAAACTGGTACACAAACCGCAGGACGATGATTTATTAGCCACATGCGAATACGTCGCTACACCCAACCAGTGTTTTATGTCTGTGTGTAATTGAGACCATGTACTGGATGATCTCTAGGGCTTAGAGTGGCTATTAGAACTTAGCACATAATCTATTAAGCTTTGCTTTATGGTTGTTGTAGAGACTTGATGACGAGGAAACTTCGACGGTGTTGTCTAAAAATTAAATTCTAGAATAAACTTTGGCGTAGAATATATGAGATTATTGGAAACTATACTACGCTGTGTCAAACCGTTTCAGATTTTATTCACTTTCTATTTAGTCACTTTGCAATTGCGTCCGGTATCGAATAGGGTCAATATAGATATAATATATACAAAAAATCACTTTTTATTCTATATAAAATTGTTTCTGTTTTCTTTATAAAATACAGTAGAAAATAACTATATCAGATTGATATCAATTACAGCGTAGATAAAACCCGATGAGGCTGGGATTGACATCAGTGTTAATCACCATTAAATTCGTTCAGAAAAAAAAGCCTAGAGGAAGGCAGAAGTCGAAGTTAAGAAAAACAGACTGTTAAATGACAGTAGAAAAAAATAGAGGCAAAGTAAATCACCCGTCTATTGTAAGCATCTAATTAGAAAATAAACTATTGGGAATAAAACAAAGATGCCTTACAACAATTAAAAACCTCGTAGACCTCGTATTAAGAATAAAAATGACATTATGTTTACTATACGAATACCAAAATGAGTGTATTTTGTACAGGAAATTTTTAACCATTTATAATTCACAAATTGGAGAGGAAAGCTAAGCTAAGCTAAAGCTACAAAGCCCACGCTTGGCGTGTGTGAGAGATCTGATCAATAGAATTGACTGTTTTGAGAAATAAGAGATAGATAATATGTATAAAACTAAAAAGTGTACAAAGAAAATGTCCTACAGTTACTGTAATTATTAAAATAAAACACCTAAAACATTATTGTCAATAAACAATAAGGCATCATAATCTATCGATTAATATATTTGAAATACGCATCATTAGCATTATACATAGCAGATAGCATTCAAGCGAAAGTTCATCAATAAAAAAAAATGTCTATATAAAAATGTCTATAAACAATTGGAGGTCGCTTAGACCTCCAATTGTTTACCTTGCGCGCTTTTATTTCTCATTACTAAATCACTGTCACTAAAACGCCGTAATGTGTCGCCAAATGCAATCCAACACTTCCCAAACCTTACCAAAGCCGACCCCTAACAGCCGGGGTCTTACTGCACGCAAAATGCAATTAAACAATTGTTATATTTACGGCGTGTAATTAACGAGTCGACGCGCGTAATTTATCACCGCGCACGTACGTACTGATACGTCCGGCTAAGTACGGGAAAATTACCCTCGGTGGAGATTGTGGCATGGAACGGTTTAGACGGCATAAAACTAAGCTTTAGCAAAAATATTTGTTTAAAATAATAATATTATATATAATGCGAAAAAGGTAAATAAGAGAGATATGCTAAGATCGTAGAAAGTAGAAGTCCGTAGTCTCTGCGTGCCCCGATGGATACAGGCACGATGTATGTAAGTATATATAATGTATTTATCATCACAGGAAAATCTGAAACTTCCTTTCAAAAAAGAAGGTGTAAATATTTGATATTGAAATAATTCTGTTTCATATGTTACAAAAACACATCATTTTTAAAAACTCTAAGCTAATAAATATCTTCGTTTGTTTGACCACTAAAATAAACATATTAATCTTTAAAATAAGGTTTTATCCACTCCACTTATAAATAAAACTCAAGTGTAACACTTAAAGTTGTTGTCACTCACTGTCATCGACAAATGAATGGTAGAGAAATTTATCGTGGTAAGAAGTTAATTAGATGATCCGTCGACATTCGTATCATTAGCTTGCATTATGTCAGTTATATGCATAGAAAAGAAAAGGCCAAAACGACAAAATTTTAGATATCTTATACGAGAGATATAATACTTACTTAGAGCCGATCCGTTCACTGCACACACCACGCCTACCCTTAGACAGGTGTAAGCTTGTCACAAAATTTACAGTTCGCATTTGAATCAACAAATACCACGTGTAAGACATGTTTACCAGGAGTCAACAAACCATCGGACAGCGGCCGGCATTACACGGGAAACATTGGCGATTGTAGCGGTCGCGCCGTAATGGGCTTAATTCTGATGCGGTTTTCGGCTCCCACCCGGTGTTTGTCCGTTGTTTACCTGCACACGCATCGGGCTTACGCATGGTGCACGCCATAATTTTACATGAGAATTGAAGTTAATTTGCGTACAGTGTTGTCCAAATTATTGTGAACAGTATCGTGTTGAGCAACGCATGAGTCAATATATCGACTCTACTAATAATACATGTGTCGATGATAAGATGTACCATAAACTGGATACAATGAGCGTAATGAAACCAATTCAATACCAGTTAGAGATATCTGAAGATAATACTTTCTATAAAAGAAACAACTACGGTAGTGTAAAAGGAAAAAAAGTTGATTATTTTGTTTTTTGATATTTGACTGCTTTGTAAAATTCAGCATTTTATTTTAAAGGTATTATGGATAGCCATAAACCATTAAAATTAATCATCATTACAGTCATTGGAAGTCCACTACTGGACATAGGCCTCCCTGGTAAAGAGGGAAGTACTGTTCTACTTTGTTGGTAACACGTGGCAATAAATTAAATTTAGAATTGAATTGAAAGTGCTTATAATAGGTAAAGATATATGGGATTTAAGAAAATTCAAGTATGTTTGATTTTGAATTTGGTTGTCTATAAATGTAATACAGAGCAAACTAAAATACGCACATAACCAAATTTTATCTATGTTCTTCTAACAGCATTTTCTTTTAATCCTTGTCATATCATTGTTAACACGTACCAAATATTGGATAAATAAAAAGTTTTTCTGTGCACACTCTGAAACTTTCTAATGTTCGAACCATATTTTACACGAAAATTAATGTTATATAAGTTAAATAAATGTTTATACTGACAGACACTGCATAAATTAAACTTCTAACTAATGTGCGGTCTGACAAACCGTTCGTATTTAGGAGAGTAGCTAACACATTGGTGACCACCGAATCACCACAGAAAACTGGTGTTAGCCAAGGCCATAGTTAAAAGTGACATCCAAAGCCGGAGCTCGTTGTATCCATCTTTGCCCAGCTTGAACAACGTTAAGTACATTAGCGGGTACAAAAGTATACAGATTCAGACTGTGTGAGGACGTCTCGTAAACTTTTTTAAATCCTCCCTTGCCTTCTGAACAATATGTGATACAATACTCTTATTCTGGTACAATTTGTAAATTTTTATAACTGCTTCAATGTAGAATTTAGGTTTCTGTCTCATTTTTACATTGAATGTGGTTAGGAAATGTAAGATAGAGAGTGTAATTTATTGATATCGAAATAATTAGATAACATTTTAGTATTGTCTAAGCACTAGTGCTATCTGGTGGCAACATTTATAAAATAATACTTGTGTAAGTCTATAACTAAGATTCTTTTCTTGTCTGTGAAACCTTCCTCTGTACTAATTCTACTAGTCTTATAAAGAAATATAGCTGCGTGCTAAAAGCACAAAACAAAAATATGTATCCTAATTAGATGGTTTAACTGGTAAACTTATCCTTTCTTGTATTACGGGCTCAAAGCGTAGATAATTATTTTTTCAAAAAGAGGAGCATTGCAATTATTTACAGCGAAAAACGTACCTTATTGCTGACTCGCTAAATTTAATAATTTATCTTTTAAAAAAGATCAGTTAAGACCCAGGTAAGTGTTATGTTATGTTATCACTTCTTAGTGCTATGACTGCAATATCAGTAGCCACAGCAGATAATAACAAGTCTGAAGATAAATATGTGTTTCCTACAGCGACCATCAACCACCTAAGCCTGACATGACTGAGTCATGAATAAGCCAAATTGGGATTTCAAATAAGCGAAAAAGTTATGTCGTGAAAGATAACAAAGTCGTCTAGAGTTGCTAGCGAAGTAAAATAGTACCTCCCCCTGTACCAGGTGGTGAGATTCTGTAAGCAACAGATTATATAAACGGTGTATCTACCCAAAACAGCTGAGCTCAAATGTGATAGAGTGTGGACAGGCAGCAGCCAGCCCAGCGTGGCCTTGGCTTATGAACAGTAGTGAACGTTTTACGACTCCATCTATGGTAATATGGTAATAATAGTAAAGACATTGAGTCAATCAAAGTTATTTTTTTAATTACGGAAGACATTCTAAAAGCACTCTATTTTAAGATATAAAAGTTTTAAATTTTAGTAGGCACTGAAATCTCAACACAAAAAAGTACTACAAATACGTGTTCTCTATCTAGCAGTCAATCAGGTCTCAGTAGCATATTGACAGTACAGGCAAGCGAAATATTCATATTCTTATTATTTATTTTATAAAAGGAACTTTTTCTAGTAACTATTAACTTCACTGCATTTTTTAAGATTCTGTGCATCTAAATACTCCCGGTAGTGTTCATGGTTATATTAGTATTTTTGGTTTTTTTCCAGGCTCACTTTTATGTTGTTCGAACAATTGAAAACTACGAACAATATTTCATTTTTGCCGGCGCAGTTTATAGTTAACGTACGCATACCACGCACGGAATTCTCATACGCAAATAGCCGTATAGGATCGAATTTAGCCCAGCGCAAAGTAAAAAAAAGGTTTGCTAACAAAGTCAAATAAACACAGTCATTTCATGCCTGCCCGAGGCATGCATGTATGTATTCTGATGAGCATAACAATGTAATAATAAAGGAAAATATTTGAATATGAAGTTAAATAAAAATTATAACAACTATTATAATTTTTCATGCAAAATTTTGGAGGATGATATCTCTAGATGACCTTCATCATATCAGCTGTAAAATGATAAAGGCCTCTCTAAGTAATTTTCAGTAAAACCGGTTACCTGCATCGAGCGCGAACTTGCGGTTCAAGGTTTGTCAAAATCTCTTTTCGGTCTGTAATAGACGTAACAACCTTTTGTTATTTTTTGTTTTGTTAAAACTATGTCACTACGCATTTTAAACCGATATACTAAATAACTAATTTTAAATTTAGGCGCCATTTAAATTGGTTGTTTGCAACTTATATTAAATACCACTCGGTCGAAGCGACTACTAATTTTGTAGTTATCTGGTATGAGTAGATCTTTTTTTTTTATTTTAGCACATGACGTTTGCAGAGCAGTCTAACACGATGGTAGCGCATATAATGTGACAAAAATCAATGTAAATATATTTCGAATACATGCCGATAATAGGAGAGCCTGTTAATCTAAGTACCCTTTGCGACTTTAATCAAATTTTCAATTTCAATGCTGTGTTTATTTTAAACAAGAATGTTATTAAATAACAAATCGCTCGATGTAGCGGCACAGTGACTATTGCTGCGGTGCGACGTAATGGGCTTAATTGTGATGTGGCTTTCAGCTTTTAGCCTTTGTTTGCCAGAGAGTGGGTGCGCTCTATACTGACCGTACACGGTTATTGATTTAGCAAAATATTCAATACCGGCATAAAGGGATCAGGACTTTTTTTCGACTGTTACTTTGTGCTGGTTAAACAGCGTAGTTATAAAACTTGGTAGATTGAACCTCAGAATTTCAGGTTTCTAGTTGTGATACCAATACTGATATTATTATTGCAAAGGTAAATTTGCTTGTATAACATGGTTTTGAATCTTAAGTAGTCAACTGAAAAAGCCGTTTTGATAAATTTTCTCGTATCCCATCACACAATGAAACGACATTTTAACCTGCCAAAAAACCCCGGTGAAGTTCCTTTAGTAGGTGATTATAATTAACGTCCACACGGACTGTCTCGAGTGAAAAGCTTATAATTTGACTTGATCACGATTTTGATATAATTGGCAAATCAAGTAAATCATCTACAACAATTATTTGAGTATTTATGTTCAGTGATTGTGTTTCGATAAATATTACTAATAAAGATTTTAGTTTCAACTTAATGCTTGCATATTTAGACTAAAAAAAGTGAATATTAAATCGTCTTGATCATTGTTAGTTTTTGTGTAAGTGTAAATGTACATTTTAATATTCGTGGAAAAGTTCCAATGGTCGGTTATTCCATGTGTTTTTGCCATCGCGAAGAAATACACAATTTCTTGGTGGAAAACATTTGACGCTACAGTCTCTAGGGCAGCACAACACTCCATTTCCATTAGACTGTCGATGTACAAGTTTTTTTTTCAACCTATTCTGATTTCCGACAATCTCATCAAATCACGGCGGCGAAAGGCACCAAGGGAGCTGATTGAATTGAATCCCTGCTACCTGACGCCATATTTCTTTTCCCGGTTTCCCCAAATTGAACTTTTACCTACAGTTAAATGTACTTTAATCTGATTGAACTTACGACTTAGATAAATCGTACCGAGTCTGCGACATTCGGGATTTTAAAACGTTGAAAAAGTCCGAAAGGTGGGTTTTGTGTGGTGATTAATAGGAGCTGTGACTTATATCCCAGAATGGAAATAAAATTTACGAAAGTGGAATTTTTCATCAATCAGCTTTATAAGAAAATGGCTGACTTTGTTCATCTGTTCGATCAGTTCTTATCATTTATTCTTTGGATGCATAGAATTTTGTTCTGAACGCATTGTTCTCGATGTACTTGTGATAACGGTTCTAGCATCCCATATGCTATCCATTTACAATATTTTATAAAATGAATAATAAAAGATGCGTGTCAAGGGTTATACTTTGTACCATTTTAGTTACGTAGGTAATAGTTGGCACTTAAAACTTCATGTAAATTTTGCTTTTATTAAAAATAATTTGAGCTGATTTTTTCCCGGTTTTTGTTTTATGGTAAATCAATTTCAATCTCCTCTGAAGACTGCTGGTGTAGGAGGTATTTTTCTATAATACAGAATATTGGTTGTTGGTTAATTTATATCACATCTATCTAAAACCTTGAAAATTTTTAAGCTGAAGTGACATTTTAGCTCAGTAACCTTAATATCCTGACCTGAGGGACCTTATGCACCAGAGATGCAGAGAAATATTTTAGCTGATAGTTTGGTTCTTCTATTTGACTGGATTCTAAAGATATTTGACGGGTACGATAACACAACTGGTAGTCTCCCTATCTTTTGCGCCAAAGGCATGAACTTGATCCCCACTCAAAATAACATTTATGTGATGTACATTTATGTTTGGACAGGGTGTTATATTCTGTATATAAGTACATATTATATTTATAGCTTCTTGGATCTGGGAGGTAGTTCAACGTACGATGTGTGAATTTAAAAAAAGAATATTAAATATATTATCTAAATATAAAAATAAGCGTTAGGTCTAAATATAAGAATAGTCATCGGTAAAAGCTATATTAATTACTATATCTATTTTATGTATACATATATACAAATTAGCATTTATAACAATAAATGCAGATTAAATTATCACATTAGTCACGTTTCAGCTTAGCAGATGGCATTGCAGTCGGTATCTAGGTTATTTATCTATTCTGCAACAGTGCAGAAAATGTCTGTTGGGTCCGCTAGTACTTTATAATTCCATGTTAAACCAATGTGTTCACTATAAATCATAACAAAGCTGTTGTGAATGTAAAATCGATATTTTTTTCTAACCCGCTCGCGTCGTGGCCAACTTCTCATAAGAAATGCATGCTCTTTCACTTTATTTATTTACTTGGGGTTAGTACGATAAATCCGGGACTTCCTATCGGAAGGGGGACTTTTATTGAACTTTATATTTAGTACACAGTCGACTGATCGATAAATGTTGGACGTTACTTTTGGTGCATCATGTATTTGGTTTTGTTAGGGGAATCAAAACAGGTTAACACGTTCATACTAATGTTATTAAAACAAGTGTTTCAATCTGTTTATTTAATGCGCTTTCATGGCATATCTTTAGGTTTTTTAATTGGCATTTATTTAGTTTGTATTCTGAAAACAAACATAAGCTACTTTAAATGGAATATTATTTTATATATCTGTTTTCATTCATTAATGTGACAGTTTATAAACATTATTGATTTTTTTGGTTTTGTACCTATTTATCTTTTGTTTTAATTTGTTTTACTAACTCCTCACCATCATATCAGCCATTTAAAGTTGTTTGTTGGACATAGGCGTTCTTGAAACATCGTAATAGATTTTCTAGAAAGTTCGACATGAACGTAGGTCGTGAAGATAGGCGAGAAGGTGGAATGTGCAAGGATAATTTGGTGGACGTAGGGGAAATATAATATAAAAGTTTTTGTAACTTGTATCATATATTTTGTGTTAATATTGATATATTTTTTAATGAAACATTGTCTTTATAAGTATTTAATATTTCTGGTGTATACACATAGAAAAGTATATGATTTTCAAAGGAAAAGTATCAGTCGATAACAGTACAAACATTAATTCCAAGCAGTTCTGCAATAAGGCACGCCTAATTTTTGTTTATCACTTAATTTATACTAAATTCGGTCGCGGTGTCGAGTCATTGTATCACTCGATATTCGCATAGAAAAGATCGAACATCGAAAAGGCGGGACACGATGCTCGGTCGATTTGTCAACATCATTGCGGTGTACCCAACTGTCGGCCAAATAAATTGGATTGGGGCTTAAGCCAGTTAGAGATAGCGCGGATGAGGACTATTTACAACTCTAAAATGATCCATCTCACACTATCTGGATCTTGGTTATTGCTTGTCGGATAACTCTTGTTTACGAGACTTGGATTGACTGCGATGATTTCGATAAGTTTTTTAAGTTTTTAAAAGCAATAAATCCAATATTAGAACTCTACACACAATTATTGCTAGCTACTAAATATTGGCCTATTAATTAATTGTTCGGACCTAACATAAAATACACAGTTAGTGCTGTTAAAATTTCACTCAATAAAACTATATGGAACAGATATACATAGATTTAATTAAGAGCTGGCAATTATCACGTTAGTTTTACTAAACGAAATAATTAATAAATGACAACGTGATTCTGACTCAAATCAATAGTATTGCATATTTTATTAGAGAAATGTAGCAAATTTTTAGAATCTCAAAATTTAGTTAAGGAACACTGTTGCGACAACAAATATATTTGATACAAACTTATTGCAAACATCGTGATATGTTTTTCTGGCTTTTGTGTGTTGCGATTTCGCATCTCGTCCACAAAGCTCAACCTCTCGATATCATCACAGAATACAAACAATCCCGTACGAATATGGTATTTATCGCGGCCGACGATTCACGTGGATCAGCGTACGTGGTCTAAATGTTTCAGTTGGATGTACGACTACGAGTACATTCAACTGAAACATTTCCAGGATTTTCCATGTCCCGGAATATTTATCTTTGAAGCAGAATGTTTGTTTTGGCCATTGGCTTGATATTGCTCTGTTTTCATTATGCAAGGCATTGTCACAAATATTGGTAGCAATTATTCAACCAGTTGATATAAATGAAAGAATTCTATGAATTAATTTCTAAGTATATAAATAAAAAATAATATTCACACAACATCACATACATTAACTTGACTCTGTGGTAAGTCGCTAAAAGTACTTTTGTTACGTACATCTGACAACAGATTCATCACAAATATAATTCTTAAATTTATACATCCAACACCCAGATACCGAACAAACACAAATATGTCTATTTATGGATATAAAAGCAACATATTAAAACTATATCTATCTTATGTACACCTCTTGCTACCTCTGAGTTTCATTCGCTTTTATGACAAAAATTAATTGCATTATGCGATAAGACCGCCCATTGTACTTTAAAATTTTTATTCTTGTTTACATGTATTACTATGACGGGTGAAGAAGGAAAAGTTAAATATTATTATTAAATTCATACAACTACTTTTAGTAGTAAAATAAAAGCTTTAATAAATGACACCCTTTTAAAATTCAAAATAACTAAAGGCAACTGATATATGCCTAAAATAAGTAGGCGAATACATCCAAAGATCCTCATTACTATCATAAGATGGTACGCTCCCGGGGCCCATGAAACCTTTACAATAGCCCATTTCTGGAGTTAGGCCGATACGGCGGGCGGGGACGGGGAACGGCTCGTCTGGGACTGCAGTCGTGACGTCCCCTGTTATGGGGGACGAGTGAGACGTATAAACGTTGATCGCAACTTCACAACAATCTCAAGCTTGAACCTCGCGGATATACGAGCGTTGCCTTTTGTTATATATATATATATCTATTATTCTCACAAGAAACGCACTTTATATATATATATATATATATATAAATATATATACATATATATATAAATATAAAGTGCGTTTCTTTTGAGAATAATAGACTTTGACACCGCTGAATACGTTTATACCGGCTAATCAGTAATAATTAAATGGATTTAGCTTGACATCTGGTTAAGTATATTGATATCAAGTTTACGCAGAGTTGAAGCTAAACAGGTTCTTATAACACGGCTGTTAAGTGTACATAGTATTGACACCCTTTTTGTCAATTAGCAGTTATTATTTAGACTCTATGTCAGCGTGCTTCAATGCATCAAACCTTTATATTTATCGAAATTATTTCAGTTGAAGTAGAACTCAGGTCTATTAGTATTTTTTGTTTCATATTTAGTTATTTGATTACTTACAACACTTACAGCTAATTATTTATTTTAATATACTTGAAAAAAACGAATACTACATGCAAATGGACAAATATTCAGCAATAAATAAACAAAAATATTAATGAGTTAGTGACATATATTGACAAATGTGACAAATGATATATTTTGTATAGATGTTCGATATATATATGAAAAATATATTTTTCTTAGTTAAAATTTTTCCGCACAGTCGTGCCTCTAATGTCATTCAATTTTATCTGTAGTAAAATAATTATAACCTAAAAAGTCACATTGTCATAATCTGAGAAATTACTTGTTTAAATAAAATACCACTAAAATAATTGTGATTTGGAACTGACATTGTAAATATTAACATTAAATATCGTTTCTTTTCTTACAGGTATGTAAGGTATTATTAACACTTGTTTAATTGTTTGTTAGGTAGCGTACATTTAAAATAACGAAATAAATCTTTTCTTACAGAGGAACTCAATTGTGTTTGATTGACTGTGTCGTCCAAATTACACATTGGATAACATAACATTATATTATAAATATATAAATAACTATTCGGCTAACCAAAGGCTTAGGTTCTATCGGTAAGGTATCGTAAGAGGTACCTGAGGTAAGTTTTACCAGAGTCAACAGATAGCATTATACTTATATTAAGCAGTATTACTCAATTTGAACAAAGTTAGAATAGACAACAGCCCCCACGACGCATCCATGGATCTCGATGCGATTCCCGATACCCGGCGATATTGGTAATACTTCTAAACCCTTTATTATCTATAATAGTTATTGCTATAATAGTTCTCTAGAACATCTTTTCTCACAAAATCATAAATATATTTATTTCGCATTAGCAATATACTAAATTGTTAATATAATACATTAAGAAAATCTTATATTCGTACGAAATTAAAGCCACAAGACTCCTCCCAAAAATAACATAAATCCTTCTAAGATATTGTAGGTAATTTTCTTATTAACTTTCATAGACAACAAAATATACTTGTATTTTGAGAGCGCTATCGCTTTCTTGCTACATCTAATTACAAGAGCTTATTATCTCGGGACATTTTCTCATTAATATTATTATCCTTGTACAGTACTATGTATACAGTACAGTACAGTACAGTATATGTATATCCTCTTCTTATTATCAGGTCGCAAAGTCTAAGTAAGCTATGTTACTCATATGAATAATAAAATTCACATGTTCTATTAAAACTTTATTTTAGAGTTGTTGACCTTTGGCATGTAAGTACCAATTATCTACAAACTATAGATAAATGTGTTTAAAATACAAATATACTCTCTCTTTGTGTGTGACCATTATTTTATTTTCTACTAAATTCAATATCGTTATTATATTTTTAAATACCTTAAATAAATGATGTTAAGAAAAATATTGTTATTCCTCTGTGACAAATTGGACACCGATTAGGTATTGTTAACTGATTTGTGAATTCGACATATTAAGTTTAAACCTTTTGATGTCCGGAATAAAAGCTAATAACAAATATAATCTAATATCTTAATAACGTGTGTGACGCTTACTATCACTCGGGTCGTATGCTTTTTTGTGATATAAAAAAGAAACACTACTCGTATTAAATGGGATGTAACTTTAAGCCCGATTTTAATAATGAGTAATCATTATTAACTATCACTCTCAAATATTTTATGACTCTTAGTCAGTCCATGTTTAACGTAAATTCGTCAAGTTAGCTAGTAATATTTTTTGATCCACTTTTCACCAATGTTATAATTCATTTTTTGATACCTGTATACCTATGATAGTTACGTACAAAACTTGTACACCCCGATTTTTCATATTATTAAAAAGGCAAACAAACAATATTTTGCGAGCATAAAGGCACTCGTGTCAACACAAAAATATCACGAGCGCGTCGCCTATCTTGAGATCTGTAGAGATTATGTTATATTACCATTTTTTTTGTATGGTCTAAGCATACGGTCTACGTCATAGTAAGCGACGCTGTAACTTGAATCATCATCATCATTATACCAGCTACTGAAAGTCCACTGCTGGACATAGGCCTTCCCAAGAAAGGAGGTTTTTTGCCCATAATTGACGCACTGGACAAGCGTGTTGGCAATCGCAGAGCGCAGCTATCACGACGTGAATGCTACTGCCCATCCCTGCCCTGTGAATTTGAGCTGCAATATGTCGGATGGATATACCGCCATCTGTCGGTTCTGATAACTTAGTCGCCTCTGACAACACCTGGTGCAGTCGGAGGTAAGTACTATTCTATTCTGCCGGTACCTTACGCCTGTATAGCGATATAAATAGGTAAATGATTATGAATGTACTTCTAGTATTTAGTTAGCAGCTGTTGTATTTTTTTAATTAGCTTCTACTACGTTAGCAAATTTTAAGACACATTTACGTCACAACGATTTTCCTCCTTGGTAACTTAGACAAAACACCGGCCGAGTTTCAAAACAAAATGGCGGATTTGTGGCCAATTCTAACTAACTATGAATTAACAACTCCTATTGTTTCGTCTGAGCCTGAAATCCGATACAAGTTAATAATAAAGTTTCGGGCAATTAACGCGAATAATTGGACTATTGAGTTTGATGGTATGTGTTTGTGACGGCTGTTAGGTGAAATAGGCTTAATTTAACCGACTCGGCTATTTGATTAACATAGAAGGTGCTCTTTTTGTATACATCGGCAGAGCCATGGTTTGTTTTTTTTATATAGGACCAGGTCGACAAGCAAGTATACAGTCCGCATCACTGCAGCCTAGCGATACTTGATATATAAGGATATTACTAGCTCTTTGCTCAACTTGTTGTCAACATATTATGTCACGTCACTCAGCAGTCTCACCCTATTAACTGTACCAATACGGTACCACCCTATAAACAAATACACACGATCTTTGTATGAGGTCCTCAAGTAAACTTCTATCTATAGCTAATGAGCTGTGAGGTACTGGCAGAATGCAATAGTACCTCCCATTGCACCAAGTGTCATATCTGTGCTATCGGGCCCGTGATAATTCGGGCAAAAGACTCTAATTATGAAGGCGATTGTTAAATTGAAGCTTATTATTTAAATGGTAATAATGTTGCAGATAGTAGTGATCCTATCTAGGATCCTGTCAAGTCTAAAGGTGTTTATATTTATGATGAATTCTTATTTAAGTATATTTGTTATACCTCTTTTGTCTGATGTCCGTAACACAAGTATGAAGTATGAAAAATTGCATGTGGAATTTTCTTAGCCATTTTATTTTATTATTCTTTTGAGTGCACATTTAATAGTTCAAGATTGTATAATTAAATCACATTTGATAGATTGCTTAGTCAAATAGGGTTAATTTCTCATTACATATCGCCGTTGGTCGGTAAAGTTAAGCATTGATTTAATAAATGTTGATAATGGGTGAGATTTCCTTCTTATTATGAAGTGTCTCACACTTTTATAGTAAAATTATAATCTTGAACGGTTTATGTATCTACTTATATGTAATGGTTACATAATATGATATGGAAACAGGGATAAACATAGTACATGGCTAGCGGTCGGTACGAAGGCCAGGTTGGAATTGACCTTTATGTGTGAATGTAATAAATGAATCCGTATCTCTTGACCATTTCGATATATGTCTAGTTACAAAGAGTATAACTAATTATTTTCTAGTAGCAACAAGAGCTTTGTAAGTTGAAAAAAATATTATCTAAACCTCTAGAGATTATTATTTATACTGTCATAAATAATAATCTCTATTAATCTAAATTAACAGTGCCTATAACTTCGTTCGCGTAGACTTTGGGTGGTAAAGTATCTAACACTGAAAGAATATTTAAAATCAGACATGCAGTTCCTAAGATAAGCGCGTTCAAACAAACTAACTCTTCAAGTTTATAAAATTAGTATAGAATAATATTATGTAATATATATATATATATATATATATATATATATCACATACCCAATATATATATAGAAGCATAGGGTTCGTTACAGTTACTAAGTTAAATTGTTTGTAAGGACTTAATCGAATGATAAAATCTTAGTACATAGTAAGTAAGTAGGCACTTATCCCTTGGGTTACCTTAGGCACCCGTTCGAATGGAGGGCTAATCCATTGATATTCTCAACGAGTTATCATAAGTTAGTGGCCCTCATAAGCCACTCACATTAGTGGATTACAAGTGAAAGCTTTTCCCGTTCCTAAGGCGACCTGTAATCGGCTTTCTGACCCTTCCCCGCGTGTAAATAGTTGGAGAAATATTCACTCTGCGAAAGGATTTCCATTCAAAATTATGAATGGCGGGCTTAAGTGTAAATGATGCGGAGCGAACGAGTTTTATGGGATACGGTTCAAATTTAACGGTACGGAATATGAGACCAGGGCAGAATATTACGCCATAGACTTACCTGTTCATTTTAAGTGATAACTGTTAAAATTATATTTTTATTAATTTTATTTCAGCGTATTAGGTTCTGGAATAGATAAGGTTCTGGAATGGATAAGGTTTGAGAATGCATAAAGTTTTGGAATGGCTAAGATTTTGGAATGCATAAGGTTTTGGAATAACACACATTCACTGATCGATTCAATATAAGCTGTGTTAAAAGATAACTTTGAATTTTAATGATACTTATACTCGTATATGTGCCATGAGGTTTTTGTAGGCTAATAACCCCCCCCCCCCCCACCTGTACTAGGTGTCGTAAGAGGCATCTAAGGTACCAGAACCGAAAGATGGCGGTATATCAGTGAAGCTCAAATGCACAGGGCAGCAGCATCCCCGTCGTACAAGCTGAGCTCTGCGATTGCCAACACGCTTGCCCAGCGCAGTTATTATGGGCAACAAACCCCCTTTCTTGGGGAGGCCTATATCCTGAAGTGGAGTTTCAATGGCTGGTATGATGATAATAAATATTTTTGGATGCAGCATTATACTTGATTTTTTTTTCCAAATATGTGCTTAATTTTTTTGTAATATTAAGTGACATTCATTTATTAAAAAGTTTACTTCGAAATTCGTTTAAAAGTTATCGCAGTTTGACGAATTTTGTACATACTAATAAACCAGTCTCGTGGGTTAAGGAGAAAAGATAGCGCTAGAAACACTATGGTATGCTTTGTTTTTACTAAAGCCTCTTAGATTTCTGCTGACCATATTTGGGTAGCAACATTAATCCTGCTAAATGATACAAGTATTCATATGATAAGGAGTAATAATGACTTGTTTGTGCGCAAAATCCTTTCACAGCAACCATCTAGCCAATTCTATAGTTAAAATGTAAGTTATTTCGTTCTGCCATGTCTGAGATACAATTAAGATTCAAGCGTATTCCATTGCTTTTTCTTTTAAGCGAAATAAGATAAAGAAGAAGGTAAAATTGGCATCAATAAATCTAAAAAAATATAGAAAATGTATGCTCATATTATGAAGCTATAGTGTTTATTTGTTTGGCTGAATGCGTTAATCATAAGAAGTACTCATCAGATAGAAGTTTTTTTTTTCAGTAGATGATTTATCGATGTAGGCATGATATGATAAGCAGTATTTAGGAAATCGAGAGCAAAATCTAGCACATCATTTACATTTCAAGTGGTTCACTGTAAAAGAAGTATAACTGACACATTTCTAGAAAGTAAGATTTGTGTATTGTGTGTGTGTGTGGGTATAAACACAATGGCAAATATTTGTATTCAACCCGCTAGTGCAAACGGAATCAAAGCTTACAGGTAGTTGCGGAAAATAGGCTGTAAATAATAAAGGGATTTCGGCACGTTAAGGCCTTTTCTCGGCTTTCCCACTACTTTTGTGTGGGTCGTTGATCTGTTGGAGGTTTTAATAAAGTAGGTGTGAGTTTTTCTTTTCTGCCGTGTTGGTGTAACGAAGACGTGACAGAGCTCGCCTAGGACAAAATAGCAAAATGTGCCTTTAAAAGATTTTTAATCACTCTTTGTATTCCTGATTATGAAAGACTCGTGTGTTAAGGTGGAAGTTTTGTAAATATGTAGATATGTAGAATTACTTTAGTTCAAGGTGTAGTCCTATTTTTATTTATTTAAACATACTTTCCTAACAGTTTGGGTATCTTCTGGTTGCTCTTTATAGCTGGTGCAGCAGGAATACAGCGTGACGCATTTTGGCATCACATAGAGCATCTGGCAAGGTATGAGTTTTTATAGTTGCGGTTATAAATTTGTCATAATCTACCTGATATGCGGTGTTCTGAAAGAGCGTCGTTTATAATATCAACTGTCGTCATTTATACTATTAAAGTAATATTTAACTGTCATATTAAAATTTGAATCGATTCTCCTGGTAAAAGAGAACAGGAGTTCCGGTTCAAGGATAACAATTCGATTGGTAATGAAATAGTAAATAATCCAGTAACTAAACTGTCACTTAATGTATAAACTGTAGCTTATTTAATTAGGTTTATCACCAAAATATCTGTATCAGATCACAGGCTTAAAATCCTCTGACTTACGTCTAAAAGCACCAGTCTGTTATGTTATAACATAAATTTAAACATTGGCTAGTACTATGCTATTTGCGCTTAAACCCTTAAATGAATAATTTTTAAAAATAGTTATCTATATTTCACATAAGTCTGTCTAAGCAGGAATAACGAATAAAAGAACTATTTAATTATGCGAAATCTACATTGTCAGCCATTTTGCCACCTTTATGTGCCGTGTTTTAAGAGGGTCTAATGCGGATTGGTGGGTTTTAAGGACTACAGACACAGTGCAAATGTAACGACTTATTGTACCTTAAGCACAGAGGAGCTGATAATAATACATTTTTGGTTACCAAATATCAACCTATTCAAAGATTAACTGCTTAACTGCAACTATTGCATTACCTTAAGCGGCATGAACTTACTTAATTGCGCCATAGCTCAATGTGCATAAAAAGGTTGTAAAGGTAATTTATAACCATTATCCTTATATCAGCCATCGGAAGTCCACTGTTAGACATAGACCTCCTCGAGAAAGGGGAAAATTTGCCCATAATTGCCACACTGGACAAGCGTCTTGGCATTCGCAAAACGTAGATTTTGCAACGTGGATGTTGCTGCCATTTCCCGCGCTATACGAGTACATTTAAGCTTCACTGTTTCGGATGAATATATCACCATATGTCAGTTCTGATATCTCAGTCGCCTCTTACGATACCTGCTACTGGGGAAGGTACTATTCTACTTTGCTGGTAGTCCATAGCCCAGGTAATTCATATGGTTAATAAATTCAATACAAACCCAATAGAATGTTAAACTTAAGTTAACTAACTTGTGGCAAGTCTACCCTATAAGAGAACGGATCGGCCAAAGTAATCTAAACATTACAATAGATAACAGTAAAAGTAAACGAAACTAAGAGGTCTAGGAACTTCTAAAATTTTAAAAACAAAGTTGGGCGCTGGCGTGAAACTGCAAGAAAACTTAAAAGCTGGTTAACTCTGGAAACACACGAGCTGCATCTCGGAAACGCCAACAAAAACAGTATTTACATTTTACGTCTTTATTTTACTGGTAATATTATCAATCGTTTTATGTAATCATAACTACAAATAGTAATAAAAAAAATACTGTTTAACAATAAATAATAACACATACAGATTTATCAAAAATAATACAACAGGCGGCCTTACGGCAATATCTTATACGCAATTTTTGAAGGAGAAAATGCTGATTGTATTTCGAGTTTTGATATACCTAATTAACACATACAAAATTATTGTTATGGACGAAACCTTGTTGAACTTTCCGTGGGATACTAGAGCTAGGTAGAATAGTAACTCCCGCTGTACCAGGCCTAAGTCGCCTCGACTTAGGCGCGTGTACTGATTTCAGTATATCTATCCTAACTGGCGTAATGCAAATGCAATAATCCGGGAATCGGCAGCAGCTAGTTTGGCTCAAGGCTATACTCTGCAAATGATCAACCCTGCCCAGCGTGGTAATAATTAGACAAAATCTCTAAATAAATATAAATAATTTTGGAAGTTTTTTGTCTAGCAGCTAAAATGATGATGATGGTGACTTTATTTTAAAGGAAAATATTTTGAAATGTTTGCACCATGCACATACGAGTATAGATAAAGTACTTAATTTGCGAGGCCGGGCAATCTTCAGAGGATTTGAGTGATCATAATCTAAGGCAATTGACAGAGAACTGTACACTACACGATGGTCAGGCACATTAAAAGTCACACAAAAAATAAGTTGTGTGTCTGCTGTGGACATTGCCGCATGTTTGACAGGATTTATAGGCTTTTAAGGAATAATTATCTTATAGCTACTATCTAACTGTATAATTAAGTTTCGGATACAGATAATTTTTACAAAATGAAACTGTATTTGTTAACCAGAACAGCCATAGGAAGTCCACTGCTGGACATAGGCCTCCCCAGAAAAAGGGCAGTTTTTTCCTGGTACTGGGGAAGATACTATTTTGCTCTTCCAGTACCACACGGCTAGTTTTATTAAGCAACCATGATCTTGCTTTAACAAGAACAAGCAAGCGTTTTTACTAGTATCCAGAAATATATTTTTTTATCAATATACGCTCTTTGTCATGTTATAAGTGAAGGCTTGTAACAACATTGGTTTAACGTGCAGAAACGTTTAAAAGTCCGTATATTTCACTTCCTAAGTCGACATCAGACAACACCTTGGCAGGCACTCCAGCAAAATTGGAAGGGAAAATAAACAGAAAATTTCACGTACAAGATTACACCTACGCCCGAGCCGGATGCAAACGTGATTCGGGAGCGGAGCCTGGCTCGATTACCTCTAATATTGTAGTTTTTAACCACGCTCAAGGCTGATTAAAATTTATTCGCACCAATATTGTATGTGAAAGGTTTTGAGGAAGATGTGGAGTCTGTAAGCAATTAGACACGTAAAATTTCTCTCAAATGAGCATTTTGTTAGCTTCTACACTTTTAAAGGAAAAAAAGATGTATAAAATCTTAATACACAATTACACATACTACAAAAAAAACAAACTGGAACGGCTTTAATTTTTCATCGTTATGATTTTTTTAGGTATTAAAATGAAACCTCATGTAATATACTTTTGGTATATGTTAAAAAGTTGTTCATAAAGTAATATTGATAGCATATTTCTTAATAAGAATAATTATTGAAATTCAGGTCAAATGATATAACAGGACTTTGAAATCCTCTACATCACGGTGACATCGTGTTAACTTTGTTTATGTCTCGTACAGTAAGTTCCAATAAGTTCTACTGTGTGTGTACTTTATTGACTTATTTATGGCAACACACAGATGAATTTCGGTGTATGTTGACAACAACGCAGTTTATATCTAAGGTAAACAGCACCAAATTTATAATTGCTAGAGTGATTTAGCTGGTATTTCGTGCGAGACGTTCTCGGGCCGACACGGTCTAATCTTAGTAATACTAAATTCAAACACCGATGTGCTGCACACGGTGATTCAGGGCTTGTTTATCAAACTCTGCTTGAGTTTGATAAATTCACTTTGGGTTAACGGAATATAATTTTATTCATAAATGTAACAAATGCATTTTGAGAATCAAATATTAGCTATAACAGAAAATAAAACCAGTACCTACTAGTTTATTAATAAACAAATATTGATCTTGGGTCCGTTGGCTATGGATTAGTGATCATATCTTAAGTTCGATTCCCACCCATGACAAATATTTATATGACGCATATTTTTATGCACAGAATAAATAAAAAATTCATCATTTACATATTTGGCACACCCAGGTGTTAAATATGTATTTAAGTATTTTATTTTTAATTTCTGTGTTGTCTGATGTTCAAAATATGATTCCTTTAAGGAACTTATCTCGGAATCAGGGCTCTCAGGCGAATATATTGTTGTTATTACTATATTAGATCTCTACCACATTGATATTACCTTGGTCAAGGGTAATCACCAGACGGTAAGCATTCTGCTTTCATCAAGGCAAGGCAAGGCATCATTCCATTCTACGGTCTAATATATATGCTAACTACAAGTAAAGAAGGAAAGATGACAATTAACAAAATAATTACATAAATCACTTTTGTATGTGTACAATGGTGTTTCAGTAATTATATATTGTGTTACCTCAATATCGCATGAAAGTGGCGTTCTGCGATTGCCAATCCGCTTGCCCAGTGCGGCAATTATGGGCAAAACTCACCCTTTCTTGGGAAGGTCTATGTTTGCACATAGGACTCCCTAAGAAAGAGGAAATTTGGCCATAATACCAGTGAACTTCGAATAACACTTATAATCATGATGAATTGAATGTTTAAATTCAACCTTCATTTCTTTTGTCGTTATTGCATCATTCGCATTAACAAAATTTTTTATATTTATTAATACTAAAAGAATCTTTGATGCTATCAATGTTTTCTTCAATTAAGTATGTAAATAAATAAATTCTCACAATATCTCATACATTGACCTGATTTCATGATAAGCACTTACGTTACGTTACGTTACTTACGTGTTACGGATATGATATGACAAAAGAATCTCAAATTTATAACTTAAATACATATATTTAATACCCAGATACAGAACAAACATAAATAACATCACATAAATATTTGGCGCACAAGACAGGATCATTACTATCAGCGCAGGCCGGCCTGTAGAGTGTGTAATGTTTACGTATAAATAGCCCCGCATATATGATCAAATAGTAATAAACAAACACAAATTAATGTCATAAAGAAATGTGATAAGTTTTGTTTATTGATACTCTACCCTCCTTAATGTTGTAACTTTGTATAATCCTTTTCAATGATGTACGATTAGAATAAAGTCCTTGTTTGCAAAAAATATTGTGGCAAATAAAAATAAACGCTCCATTTGCACATATGAAAATCCATGTTTGCATTATTAATGAGTATGACACGAAATAACCCGTGTTAATAAAATGTCCTGGACTCACGTTCGGAGGCTGCCCGGGATGGGGATGACGATAGCTCGTAACTCACTTTGATTCGGTGCTTCAGTGACAGATGGCTAGCCGTGTCGCATGCCTGTATCAGTAAGAGTGACAATGTTGAAGATGCGGTATTTATCTCTGAGATTGTTCTAGTTTAATTATATGTAACTAGCTGACTCGACCGATGTTGTCCTGCTTTCTAGACAAAACATGGCGTTTTAAACTTTGATTAAAAACTGCACTGTAGCTAAGTTTTTCTGTCACTATATGCGTGTCTCTATATTTTGTTAGTATATTTGTTGTTACTGGCCTTCTTAATAAATACATCAATCAACTACAATACAATGCGTTCAAATTGGTATAATTAAAAAATAATATTATATTTACGACCGAAGACTTTTCATATATGAAATCGAATAAGCGAAAAATTAAGAAAATTTTGTTTTGTTTTCTTGTATAAGAACTATTTCCTTACTTTAAAAATCCCAGCAGAAGAAAACTTTGTGGAATCAATCCTAGTCGTTTACGCATGATGTCGTGACTTAGGGAAATAGGAATTGCTGAAGGCATTGATATGTGATCTGTTATTGATTAGCAATATTAAATTATTAGCAAGCCCAATGAAAATGCTTGGAGCCCCTTTCACGTCGAATCAGATATTATAAGTTCCAAAAACGAACCAAACTTAACGGCACAGACTAAGCAAGTTGAACTGGCATTGAGCAGGGCACGTAGCACGCAAAACTGAGGGCTGATAGGGGCGGTATGGTTCTGGAACATAAAACTATTTAGATCATGTGCTTGTTATGTAATGACATACATACTGTAGATGTTCTAATTATTAATTTTATTTTTAAAATTAAATGTAATAGTTTTTGGGCTCATCGAATCAGTCCAAGTGGTTCGGATTAATGAAATCTTGTAACTCAGGAAGCCGTGAGATACCTGCAGAGAAGAATAGTACATCTACTTGTACCAAGTGACATAAAACGTGCCTGAGGTACAAGAACTGACAGATAGCGGTATATGCATTCGAAATTGTGTAGCGCAAATGCACAGGGCGAGGATGGGCAGCAGCATCCTCGTCGCGGACGCTGCGTTCTGTGATTGCAAATAATGGGCACAATTTCCCTCTGTTGGCTAGTATATTGCTGAGGCAGATATATTGATAAGGATATAACTCAGTATAGCAGATTAAAGTGCTGTTAGTAGTCAGTGATCATTTACTATGGTAAATAAAACGATTGTTTTTTTTTTATAGTTTGTTTATAAAAAGTAAGCTTGTTGAACCAATAGGCAGTATCGTGCCTTAACTGTGCAAATAAATAATATATATAAATATATATATTTATACCGATCGATGGCTGTTGTTTGTTGTTTTGTCAAATGATTGACAGTTATGTTAAATGCAGGTTACAGAAGGAAACTCGTGGTTGATATATTTTTTTTTTATTTCAGAGATTTTTTTTTGTTTGACCTGTTCTTGAAAATGTAACAAAAAAATATATTTTTAAGTAATTGAACTTGAGTGCCTGCCTGTGCAAAATATTACCCATAATCATTGATTATATTTCAATAATTCGTTTATCAATACAAAGCTATTAATATTTAGGTGTTGCTAAGCGGAAAATTCCACGAAAATGGCCTACAACCATTTTAAGCTAGAAAAAGAACAAATTTCGTACTTAAATATAAATACCTCCTCCAAAAAATACAGATACAATAAAATATCTTTCGTTGGTCCTTTCATTTAAATTTAGACCCTTTTACTAAAATAACCGTCCCATCTGCGACCTCACAACTATTTACAGGGATTTATCATTCAGATTTCTGTACTTTGAAAATGGAAGGTAGCTCTAAATGGTAGGTTTTCATTTATCAAAACGGATTTGTGGCCTAAATTTACAAGAGATTCTTTCAGGCCCCCGTCTCTCATTTTGCTTTTTGTATTTCGTTGATTAAACATACTATTAGCGTAATAGATAGATTACTTGTATCAATTGCATGAATCAGTCCTATATATGAAATTATGTAAATGAAAGTAAGTTGTAAGTACTGGAAGAGTAGAATAGTACCACCTTTAAGAGGTGACTGAGGTATCGGAACCAACAGATGGCGGTATATCCATACGGAACAGTGCAAAGAGCGAGGTTGGGCAGCAGCATCCCCGTCGCGTAAGCCGCATTCTGTGATTACCAACACGCTTGCCCAGCGCGGCAATTATGCACTAAATTCCCATTTTCTTGGAGAGGCCTATGTATATTTTTGGCCAGCAGTATATTTTCAATGCCTGGTAAGTTGAATGTAGTTGAGATGTTGGTGGAGTGTGGGTAGGTACATGATCTGATAGTACAACGGCGAAAAAGTCAATTACAAACTGTTTATAAATTTTAGGGATAAATATGTCCTGACACAACATTTTTAAATAAAAAATAGTTTTACTATGAGTAGCGAACGTGTAAGTGTTAAAAAATATTAAAATTACCTAGTAATTTCACTATCATTACTTTAAAAGGTAATTTTAAACTAGAACACAATCAATAAATCAATCATCACAAATCATTAAATCAATGCGGATACTGCTATTTGGCATTTATATCAATGCAGACGACATTTATATGGGGTCTACCTCATGTAAGCTGGATCTCCGTTCCGTTACTTTATTATTATAACTATCAACTCATCGTGATATATTTCCCTTAACTTTGCACTTCAACTTGCTAATTCACAGAGCTATGTAAGTTTAGTTCTTCAACGGAAGCCTTGATTCCTGTGCGATCACGGAAAGAGGGTCCAAGAACTGTAATCCTCATGTCTATGGCAACTTTATATATAAAAATTTTGAGTCACGGTTTGTTCGTAATGACCTTCTAAATCACTGAATCGATTTAATTAAATGTTTGCTTATTTTGCATAGTCTAACTTAATACATGTGTAGTGTAATTAAGACAGGATAATGTCTATCGGGTTAGCTAATATAGTGTTTATTCCATACTAGCTAACCACACAGGACAGCTGCTTTGTTTTAACAAAGGAACTATCCGAAAACACTACAAAAATAATAAGCTTAATTCAACTTTGACGTGATTGTGTTACCGTTACAATGGAATTCCGAATTTGCAGTTTTAAGTTCCAATTTTAATATATTTTTGAGAGCAGCCGTACTGATGAAATATACATTTAATTGTTGGCAGATGTTTTTGTCTGTGAGGCTGTTATGAGCGGGCCAGATAATGGATGCGTTAACGGAATGTTCATTGTTGCATTGACAATCCTCTCTATCTCTACGTCTCACGCCTGGGGTGTCCACGCGTGCGTGATCACCGGCACAGATTCGGAAATGAGACTTCATACGTACTGTCACAACAAGTTTTTTAGGCTCAGGAATAACTTGTGCCTACATAAAATAGTAGGAAAGAATTAAAGCATTAATTGACCATACGAGAAGGCATTATAAAAAGTAGGTACAACAAATAATACAGCAAAGTACATAATTAAATTAGAGCAAGAAAAGAAAAATTTTATAAACTGAATATTTTAAACAAAACTAGAAAAGAAGTTGAACGTTAACGGCAGCTCGTTGTACAGTTGTACTTTCATTCTTGGTGTAAGAACTTATTAAGTCCTAGTTAAATGCAAAATGCCACTAATATCTACACAGAAAATAGTGTATGTGTTTATTGCGCATACATCTATAAAACTAGTTATATTTAATTTGGTAATTTTTGTAACAAGTGTTATATGTAGTTCATTATATTTATATGTTTTATTATTTCTTAGTGGAAGTTTGTTCGTACTAGAAGTGGCAGTGGGCATGGCACGCTAAATTAGTACGAAAAATCGATGGCCGATGGAGTTGTAAGGTTTTGAAACGAAGATCACGTACCGGTAAGCGCAGCGTACCCGCAAGATTGACTGACGATCTAAATAAAACTGCAGTACCGCGCTACGGCACAGGCCGCATACAACCAGTCCTATGCCCAGCAGTGGACGTCTTATGGCTGATATGATGATGATAATCATGATGTTTTTTCTTATTATTAAAATTAATTTTTTTTCTATTATTTCGGGATTATACCAATGGTCATAATAAAAATAAATTTATTTATTTGCCTCCCAATTGACAATTCTAAATATTATACTTGTTATTTTTATGTACAAATATTTAAACCTATAATAATATATAATAATATAATTAAATGATTAAGTAATTACCAAATGAGACAGAATGAGAGAAAATAAATTGTAGAGAACCCATAACCTCTGTTATTCTGTTCTAACCTGACCGTTATTATACGAAAATGAGGCAAACATAAGATAACATCCAAATCAAAGCATTTGAGCATCATAATGCATAATGCTAATAGAAAATACTAAACTTATATAGTATATGTATTATAATATATAGGGTTATATAAAATGTATCCCGATTTGTTCAAACGTATGTTGAGCGCAAAACGCGGCTCCGAAGCGAATTATCCAATAAACATAATGAAAATTTAAGCCCAGGCACGCTGACGATCTGGCTAGACGTCGGCTGCAGATAATCCGCACTGTCGGGCATTGCTCAGGAATAATCGCCTATTTGTAGGCAATCGCCTACAGCTGTGTAATTGTATTATGAGTTCGTTAATCGGTGTTGGAGACAGTATAGCCTTTTGCTTGCCGTGGTAAAACAATGATTGATGTTTAAGATGACATGGTGATTTGTGATATAACAGTACTGTAAATCTTTCCCGTACGTTTCAATGATCTGTAATTATCTTTTATTAGTAACGGCAGTGTGATTTTTAATAGTTTCTTAATTAGCGTTAAAGACAGCATATGGTTTTTTGCCGCTGTGATTTAATGATATATGTAAAGGATCATCATAAAAGCCATTGGAAGTCCATTGTTGGACATAGGCCCCAAGAAAGGAGGAATATTGCCCATTATTTTCGCGCTGGCCAAGCATATTGGCATACGCAGAGCGCAGCTTTCACGATGGGGATCCTACAGCCCATCCCCGGCCTGCTCATTTGGACTGCATTGATTAGGATGGGTATACCGCCATTTGTCGTTATCTTTAGTCGCCTCTTAAGACATCTGATGCAGGTACTATGCTTGTACCTCATATTTAGGATAAAACTATTTTTCTAATGGCTTTCAAAAGAGCTTGTAAAGAACGTTTTTGTCAAATTAGATTGAGTAGTAATTTTTATCTTACCTGTAGACATATATTTTCTTTTAAGGTGTTGTTTATTGTACACATGGTAATGAAAGATTATTAATCCGGTATTTGGAGGGAAATAAATGAAATAATTTTTCTTTCGACTGGTGGAGCTATTTGCAAGCAGTATTGCGTTATATTATATTTAATAACATTCACGTGATTTCTATTCATATTAAAACTACTTTTTTCCGGCTTGTTATAGTTCATATCTCTTGGTCAGTTACCATCAGTATACAGATATTGTATTGCGTTGAAGGTTTTCAATTGGTATTAAAGATAGCGGATGAGTTGATTGTGGTTATGAAATATTGATTCGTGTTCAAGATAAGATTTAAATATTTCCTTTGAAAATGTTGTAAATAATTTAATGTGTAAGTGAACATCGAGTATTTGGAGGCTATAAATGTGTGATAATTTATTGAGTTTTCTAATTAGCATTAAAAATTACGAGTCTTTGTTAGTAGCGTTTTATATTTACCGTCTGTTGTTATAAATATCCTTCAGCTTTGTAATTAAATAATAAAGTTTGCTAAAAATTTGTTTGTATCTCACACATTGACCTAACTCCGAGGTAAATTGCTTATAGCACTTAGGTTACGGGCATCAGACAATAGAGGAGTCAAATATAATACTTAAATACATATTTGTACCACCCAGACGCAAGACAAACACAAATATCATCATATAAAAATTTGTTATGGGTGCAGATAATACTCATCAGCACTGGCGCATTAGATAATATCATTCCATCTACGCTAAAGGGCCCGTCATGTTTTTATTGCTCGTATTGTATATATCAGTATAATGTTGCATTATTTTGCTACTTAATTAAAAATACATTTATTAATAATTTACGATATTAATACTCAACAAAGGATTAAAAAATTGTTTGTATAGATACAACAGTTCACACGTCACATTACTGATTACAAAACATATATTTGCGCAATCTTAGTAACAACTATTTGGTAGTGGAGACGGGTTAATAAAATAATATTAGAGTAAAACATGCAATTATGGAGGGATACATTATTCTCAATTTTACGAGTTGTGAGCTGACGATATTAATTGAAAGTAGCACGAACTTTTGGACAATACTTGTGAGTTGGCTAATCATTTTTTTCAACCGATCACCAAATATTGGTGTAGAATAGTTAATGAAGTGTTACCTTAATGATCTTCATATCGCATAAAATAAATCCTAACCTAGAATAATTTACACTTAATTAAGGAAAGTTGCAATTTAATCCGAGTCTGAAACAGTTGGCGGTGTCTAAAATATCGAACAAACCCACAGTTAAAAATGCGCCAACGCAGCGACGATTTTATTAAGCCGAAATTGATTACATGGAATTAATTAAGGCTCCGTCTAACATACGACGTGACATGATTACCCTAATCCAGCAGACTCGTTAACGAATAAAACATTTACAAGGGCTGCCTGGGACCGCCTATGAATATTAATACCTGCTTTCTCCACCTGAAAGTTTATTTCATTATGATACGAAACGCACCGTCGATCGTGAAACAGAACGTAAAGTTTTTGTTGAGTTCAATTAATGCTAACAAAATATGGGCAAACAAATGGAAATGTTTTTAGTTTTAAAGGCGGCTGAAAGGAATTTTTATTGAGGGATATGAGAAATATAACTTTGGTTTTTGTTTGTATTGTAGCCAATTGATATACTGTATTAGTCTGTAGTTTCTCTATTTGGATTCTAGTAATAATATTGAGCCTAGTGCCAATCTACTAACTAGGTAAGTAGAAACTATTGATTCCTAATACTGAGCTTCTACATATTGACAAACGTCATTAAGAGACGCTTGTTGGTTATTATTATAAATATCGCATCGTGACATTTTTATCTGCGTCTAAAATGTCTAAAGTTTTCAGTTTAAAAAAAACGTGACGCCAATAACTATTTATCTGTACACTGAATATAGAATTAACACAACGATAATTGCCATCGTTTTTGGCAATATGAATCGAGACACCTCAATTTTTGTATTCGAAATATTGAATAGCCAAAAGCAATTTGTATACAAATTGGAGGTTATAGAAGAAAATTTATCTGCTTTTATAGGTAATAAGAGGGGGTATATATCTATTGCCTCCCATGGAATGCACTACCAGTTTTGTCTGTGGCGATTACTCATCACCAACCTATCGGTTTTATATGAAGGAGCTGCCGTCCATATATCGCCTTACAATACTTTCGGGGACCAAGCACCAGATGCAGCAGGTCTAGAACCTTGTCGTGGACCTTCAACTCTATCTCTACTCAACTCTATCTTGTTAATGTCAAAGCTATAAAATTGCTATCCACTTGTAGTCGCAATCAATTACTTTTTTTTTACTCGACTAGGTCGACAAACACATTGACGAGGTAGTAAGCCTCACAGCTTAATGATGATAATATACTCGCTGCAATAAATGTAGCTAGACAAGGGCCCGATGGCGCATTCGGTAATGTTCCTATCTCGAGCGCCAAAAGTCGTGAGGTCGTTCCCCACCTAGGACAAATATTTGTATAATTAATATCTGTGTTTATGGTGTGTCTAGATGTTAAATCTGTAAATAAATATTATGTTTGTGCTTCCTATTTTAGCTGATATTCTTAACACAAGTTTTTAAGTCAGAATAATGCATGAGATGTTGTGTGAATTTGTATATTTACTAGCAGCACGTCACGGTTTATTATGTTGTAGAACGATATTGATTATATATAAAGACATAACATTTTATTGGAACAACGTTTAAAATCAGAGTACTATTATACTTAATTTACACTCTTCTTTTAACTCCTTAAGGGATGAATAAGATTAAATAATTTTAGTAAAGAGTATATTGCGTGAAATTGGAGTCAATAGCCTTAGAATTACAAGATTTTCTATGCAAACTAACCCCCTATTTCATGAAATTGTGATTATTTAAAAAAAAAATAAATTTTAGTAGTTTAGAAATCCTTATTTAATACTTAGGTTTCATACAATGTTTACCAACCCTTTTTATCCCCTCAGGGCAAAACGTTGTCATACGTTGAGTACCTACATCTTAAAAGAAACCACAATGAAAAACTCACTCCTAGCACTGACACTCCTAGCAGTTGTAGTATCTAAGATTTTGTATGAATGATTTCGCTGTTTAATATATTCATTTACTCTTTATTAGACACAAAGAATTACATTAAGACAAAAATAATTGTAAATTACAAATTTCAATCCAACTAGCAGGACCCCGTAATTTTACAAACTTAGTTCCCGATCCTAAGTTACCTAAGTTACCCCTTAGAATATCACTGAGGTATAGCGATGCGCTAGTGAAATTCCCGTAAATCATTTAGATGAAAATAAAAAAAAATCTTTATTTTGTTATTAAACCTACACATAAATTTATAAGCTGTTGTTTTGATATTGGCATTTAATTATTATTTATAATGTAAACGTAGTAAACCTTTAATTCCTGTCTCTCAAACATAACACGATGTTAACGAAATTTGCAAATTTAACTTAAGAATATAATAGGAGAGCCAAATAAAAATGGGTTTTTCAATCATTAGTTTAACTAAAAAATATTATTTTTAAAGACTCTACTCCATATATAATAATTAAAATTGGTGACCTTATAAAATATAGGCAAGAATTATGAGCGCTCTTAAATTTTTATTACAATTGCCCGATTTTATTGAGTCAAAATTATCGTGGTAAAAACAAAAGTTTATTATTATCAAAAAGTCATTACTATTTAATAAAATCTAATAGTAGCTCCGCTCACAGATCAACTACTTCTTAATTGTTATTTTTGTAAAAAAATATTTTTCAGGAGTTAAGATTAGCCTACGACTTTCTTTAGATCTCTAGCTATCTATGTGCTGAATTTCCACAAAGTGTATTTTCCGACTAAGCCATCACATCATAACAAACAGATACACGAACATCCTTTTGAAATTATAATGCTACTATGACAATTATTAAGCAAATTATTAAATAAATACATATTTATCCAGTTTTAGCACTAACATTTTCAGTTTAAAATTATTATAATGCAATCCATCTTTTATGGAACAGCAGTTCGCTTAATCGGGCGTCTTTAATTTAAAAAATGTAGCAATTTGCTATAATTTTACAGTGACCTAAATCAGCGCACGCTACTGGTAAATAAACCACAATTAAATTACTGCAAGCGTGTTTGGTGTTAACAATGTTTTGCAGCGCGTGTTTAGAAATTTCTAACACGTCCCTAATCTTTGGTATCGTTACAGTTGTACGATTAAATATAGCAAGTCGTACAATACGATTCAGTGTACCTATACTCGCATAATATAAGCTTAAATAACTCAATTCTTAAAAAAGAAACATTTTTATGTGCAATATTGATCGAAAGGTAAAGGTGCGAGTAAAGTATCATTGCAGACGATTGTAAATAATATCGTCCTTACATGCAATATATATTTTTTTGATATATTTTCCCCATATTGAAATACTAAGATTATAAATTTCTAACATGTCTACATTTTGTTTTTATATACCCACATACAAATATTCAATGGTCGAACTTAAGTCATTAACATCATAGAAGCCGTAGAACGTACCGCTACTAGAATTGTTCGGTTTATCTACACAGATGACCTCTCCGGTCCGTACCGACTATGGCTTACTTTATCCATTTGCAATTTTACTATGCAGAATATTATGCATACTTCTTATCCTTTTAAAGTTCTAAACGTTTGAGTTGTTATTTGTATCTATCTGTCATTTAATTAATTAATCCTTTCCGGTAAATCCATGACCATAACATCATCATCATCATACCAGCCATTGAAAGTCTACAACATGATATAGGCCTCTCCAAGAAAGGGGGTTTCTTGTCCATAATTATCGCGCTGGGCAAGCGTGTTGGCAATCTCAGAGCGCAGACGTCTTTCGCGACGGGGATGCTGATGCCCATCCCCGCCCTGTGCATTTAAGCAGCACTATTCGGGATGGATATACCGCCACCTGTGGGTTCTGGTACTTTAGTCGCCTTTTACTACACCTGGTAAAGAGGGAAGTACTATTCTACCCTGCCGGTACCTCACGGCTTATGACCACAACATTACTTAATTATATAATGTTATAGATAAAGCTGGCCAGTTGACAAATGAACATTAATTTAAGATAAGAATTGACTAGCTTTGTAAAAGTGTAAAGGTAATGTTTCACTGTCGGTAACGTAACCGGCACTGTCTTAGCTCAGGAAACACCGACATTATTTCACCGCTCGTCCGACCGACGCTATCTTGCACAATTGATTATAGTTTTTGTACCTTTCCCTAAAGATAGTGCTCTTTGTTGTAACCACTAGTATACAGACGCTATTATTAGTTATGCTGATTTTATCACAAGTATCTCTTAAGAACTATTGAATATGTAAATTGGTTTGTTCCCTAAGCAATTGTTTTTGGTTTACGGAATTACGACAATGTTTCTTACTAATGCTATGAATTTGCGGTCTTCCGATTAGTTTATAACGTCGCATACTTACATTTTTACTTCTCTACTCAATTAATTGTATAATCACAAGACATCCAATAGTCGAAACAACATTCTGGGTAAGTATTCATCGCAAAGCCTAGCTTCACTATGATTTACATGAGGTAGACTACATACAAAGGTAGTATGCTTTGATACCTCAATCTCACATATTTCTACCGCCAAGTAACAGTGTTTGCATTCTTCGGTTTGAAGGGTGAGAAAGGCATTGAAATTACTAGCAATTGTGACGTAATATCTTCAAATCACAAGGTTGGTAATGCGCTAGTGATACCCTTGTGATGTTACGATGTCTATAGGCTGCAGTGATGTATATTGTGTTGTTTGTCAACCTGGTGAAATAAATATATATGATAACGCTTCTGCAACATCTATCACTTCTGCATTTATGCGACGCTGTTTCTTATGGAAAATAATCACTTCATGGAGTTTACTATTCTATTCCGCCTGACACTTAACGGCATATCTCTTTATATGTAATTAATTAAAATAATAATACGTATGTCCTTGCTCTGGTTATAAATCAACATTTCAGCCGTTGTAGTCCACTATTGGACCTAGGCCTCCCCAAGAAAGGGGTGATTTTACCCATAATTTCCGCACTGTGTTAGCGTGTTGCCAATTACCGAGCGTTGTTACGGATGGATATACCGCCAATTGGCGGTTCTGGTACCTTAGTCACCTCTTACGATACTTGGTATAAGGAGAGGTACTATTATACTTTGCCGGTACCAGATGTTCAATAAAATTGTTGCATAAATCTAGGTAAAAGAACTGGGGAGGTAAATTCAATGAATCAAGTTTTCCGTCTATAGTCGTCGTATATTATTAATTTGTGACCTGACCATTCCCAAATTAAACCGCTATTTAACCCTTATACTGACTGACTACTACCGTTAAACTATATGAGATGATGGCGTTTTGGTGAGTAAGACTTCGAGGGTGAAGCTGAAGAAAATTCAAATAAATAATAAATTATTATTTATTTATATGCGTAGTAGTAAACCTGGTATTTATTTTTTTATTATGTTTAACAAAAATTTAACAAAAAATATATGCATAGAAAAAAATATACCTGTTATAAAAAATGTTTACTGCTAATGTAAAACTTAAATAAAACATACGCGTATGGAAGTTAAGATTAGGATCATGCAAGCAATAACATCTTGACATTCTAGTAAACAAAACATAACTTATAATAACTCGCATTATGTAAACTTTAGTACAACATAGGCAGTATATTCTCTTACCAACAATAAGGCTATAAAAACTCGAAATTACACTCCGCCTATTGTGAAAGTCTCCGACGCTGAGAGTCCTTGTGTCCCAGACAATATGCATATTCACCCCACTCTCCCCTCGTACGTGAGTGCGTGGCTTTATGTGCCCGAGTGACGAGGAGGAAATATTATTCTTAGATCGTATCTTCAGATTTACTGTGCTGCATCTGTGGTGAGGAAACCTAGGAATTGTAAGGGGAAGATTGGAAAGATTTACAGTAAAAGAGACAAGGCACGACCTAACATTTTAGGCTTATGTTTAGTGAAGAACTAAAACCGTACAACAAATTGTATGTAATACGAGCGTCATACTAATAATATTGAAAACGTGAAAGTTCTTTAGAAATTATTAAATCTTTTGATGAAACTTTACAATAATATAACTCATGTAGGCTATAATTTTCAAGATTTGTCTTGGTAGAGAATAATGATAAATATTGAGTGCGCCTTAAACTCCTGCTACGCTTTGTGTTGTGTTTTCGATACAGACAAGAACAAACGATTAAAAACTGTTTTTTGGTACATCACGTTATCTATAAATAAAACTCAATCTTGTCTTTTGTAATGTCAAACTTTAATAAAAAAAATATATCAAAACAGCTCTTTTTTCAAATATATATACGAAAGTATGTACAATACTGCACTTATAACAAAAATAAGCGTTGCACATTTTTTGTCTATATTAATCTAATGGATCTATATTAACAATGTCAACGGGAATTTTGCTGGCGGATTGCCGATGTTATAAGAAGAACTCAGGCTACTTATAATATTTATTATTTGCATAGGAACCGAATTATATTTTATAGAAAAGTAACCGTTGTTTAGTTTTACGTTAACTTTTAGACTTTGATTGAAAACAAAGTCCATAACCATCTCTCTTAAAATATGAAGAAATCATTACTAAATCGTGGAGTACTGGCGGAGAAGAAGGCTGATGTACTTAAACCGACAGATAGTATATCCATCCTAACTGTCGTAGCTCAAATACTGTAGGGCGGGGATGGGTAGCAGTACCCTCATCGAAAAGCTACTCTGTTTTTGCTACAATACCTGCTAAGTTTGTACTTGATCCCCTTGAGGAAGCCTATGTCCAGTAGTAGACATCGACTGATCACACAATTTTTTTATTAATAATTTTATTCACATTACAAGAAATAAAATGCTTTGTGAAAAAATATGTGAAGTATGATATATCCATGTTATATATTACATTGTATATATAACATGGATATATCATTACATATTTATAAAGTCTTAAAATTTGTTCAGAATTACATCGAATTTACAATTTAATTTTGGATGGAACAACAAGCGATTGCGAATATGAATTCACCTTGTACAGCCGGCTTAATTATTACAAGTATTACGACTGTAATTCCGCTTCTATTTGCATTCGCCACCTGGCAAGAGGCAGATAAAGACAATTAAATTTTTAGAGTCTCCGTGACTGTACGCCATATTGCTTCTATGTCTAACAAGCTTCGCACTAAGGGTTTGCCCCCATGCTATCTACTTAAAACACGTTTATATTCATATCAGCATGTATTTACATTTCATCCGAAGTAATGTTGCGGGGAAAGGTTGGACCGCTTTTCATTTTGGGTTACTGGAAATAAAACCTTCCTGGGTACCACCGTAAGTATGGGTTTGTTGGATATCAATCAGAGATTTGGTTGGATATGTTTTGTTGAACACGTTGCAGGATTAAAATCTTTTTAGATAAAAACTTGTTAAGATTGTTTACTAGATAGCAAGATTTAAAATATATGAAAATACACAAACATATGAAGATTCACACCACGTGTTTTTTTAAACATAAAACAAATGATTGGTCTCATACGTTAAGCATATTATAATACAGTTGTAGTTTACGATAATCATAACCTATCATATATATATATATATATATATATAATCTATAAATATATATAATCTATTTCATTCTATATATTTATAGATTTAAATGATTTTATCCGCGTCGACTTTAATATTTTTCCTTTAGGAACTTTTCATTTCTTAGGATCAAACGTATGCTTATTTTCTTCCCTGGGGTGCAAGCTATTTATGCCCCAAATTTAATTGAAATGATATGGTAAAACGTAATAAACAAACAGACACACTTTTGAATTCATCATAGTAGTTTTAAAAAAAATATATCAACGTTCAAGAACATAATTTTGCGCAATGCAATTATACGTCTACTGCTACAATTCAGTTTTGGTAAGTCATTTAATTCAACTAAGCGATTCTTTTACACAAAGGGGAAAATAACTCCTACAATCCTACTTTAAAAACTGTAATATTTAATATATTTTCATAAGTAACTTCTCATAACATTTCATACATCTACTTGACTCCGTGGTAAGTCGCCTGAAGCACTAGTTATTTATAGATGCCAAACGACAAAGGGATCACTAACATACTACTCATATACATAAATTTAAAACAGAAACACAAATATCATCATATACTCGTAAATACTCTGGATAGGAATTGAACCCACGACCTTTGGCGCACAAGATTGGATCACTACCATCTGCGACGTCGGAGCCGTCAATTTTACACTCAGACATAGAACAAACAAACATTTATCATATTTGTCTTGATCAAACCCACGTCCTTTATAAGTTACGTACAAAAGATAGGGACACAACGGAATGCGCCATCGGGCCTATACTTATATTAAAGTTGGGTCCTCTCTTCGCTATTCCGTTAAAAATATTACAAACCAATTCACAGACATTCACTGTTCAACCAAATACCGTGTATAAAAGAAGCTTTTGAAATAACGGCTGCAAAATCAATAAGTACAGCAATAAAATCATTGGTTCCCGCAAGATAGTGCGCTGTAAGATATAGACAGCAGAAATGTGGATTTTGCAACAAGAATTTAATATTGGAGGAGGTATGAACGCTGAAAATATTTATATAGGGAATGTTATAACAGAGGATAACTTGCTGAGATGTCAAGAATTATTATATTGTTGCTTTCAACTGGAGTATCATAGCATGTTTTTATGAAAATATTATGAGAGTAGTTAAATAGCTTCGATAAACATTTGTATTTTTTTGTGTAGGGGTGTTAAATTTGAATTTCAATATCATTTACTTAATTCTACAGTTTTCTGTTATCTTTATAAGCATAACAGGCCATTATAATTCGCGTTAGTGGACTATGAGAGAGCCTTCGATTCGGTTGAGACGGCTGTGCTTGAATCTCATCAGCGGTGCCATGTTGACTGTCGGTATCGGTACATCGAAGTGTTGCAGTGTTTATATGACAAAACCACTATGTTGGTCCGAGCACAAGGCTATTCCCCTCATAAACTTTATTTTAACTTTAATTGATTCCTAAACGTAACACTAAAGTGTCAATTAGTACAAAAAAAGGCGTGGTATTTAAGATGTTGTCACTATTAAATGGTGGCGCGGGTTTTCTTTAAGAACTTAATATATATATATATATATATGTTCTGGCCTGCTAATCCACGCTGACCATTGAAACCTTACAAAAAAGAAACGCATATTACCAACTAATAAAGAACATGTCTTTACAATAGTTAATGTTATTTAATATATTGTCTTGCTAGTAGTCGTGTGATATCACCAGAGTGGAATAATACCTACATCTAAACCAGCTGTTTCAAGCGGTGACTTCGACTACAGATGGTATTATATCTATTTCAAATACCGTAGATCTAATGCAATACAGCGAGGATAGGCAGCAGTATCCCTAAATTAATAAATGTACACTTTGTGATTGTCACTACGCATGCCTAACTACACCATTGACGAAAAGCTATCAAAATTTAAAATAAGACAAATAATTTTTTTGGAAATCTTTTAAGGAAGCCTATACTCAGTTGTAGAAGTTTATATTTATTTTCTTACATTTTTTGAATGGAATTAATACATTCATTAATAGATGAAAGCATGCACAAAACATTTAAGAAAATTTAGAATCGTAATTTAACATTAAAGAGAAAGCAAAACAGATATGCTCAAGACCCAAGTAAATTAAGCATCTAAAATTTTTACCGAACTATGTAGCAAAATATACTCAACGACATGGAGCAAAATCGACGTTAAAATGTTGGCAAATGTCATTAAACAGTTTGCTGAACCTGGTCACAGGCGAATTGGCACCCAAAATAGCTCTCCAGAACGGAGGCTTAAGAATAGGTATGGGATGACAGGGAAGGCATGCGAAAAGTCGAAAAACTTATTTTGATTCTATTAAATATATTTATAGGTAAAATAAAAGTACGAAATCAATAATATTTACAGGTAAGAGTACAAAAGCAATAAAAATACAAGAAAAAAATACTCAAACAGGCGTTTAGAATTTTTATTAGAATATTTTTTAATTATGACACAACTGCGTACGGCAATTTAAAATATAAAAGTGAACTACTGCAAAAAGTGGGAATAGCAACAATGAAAATTTCCAGTTGAAATATGAAAGCCTGGCGTAGTTAATTACATTAGGCACAAGCAAATATTAATGTGTAACGCTTGCAGAGCGTAAAGGCTTTACGCTGCAGCCTGCATTGCCTCGGAGAGGCGGAAATAATTAATTACTTACTTACTTATGCCAACTAAAAGCGACTGTTCGATTAATGCTTTGATTCCCGATGCTAGAGTGCCAAGTTTGCTTCAATTTCGACGAACAATTTTGTAAATTTTGCTTCGAAAAGAGAATAATTTTCATATTCATTAATATTTTTAAAGGATTTGTGATGCACACGTTTTAATATGAACTAAAAATCGTAATTTAAATAAGAACTAGTGTATGTTCTGTGTAGTTTGTTTGACATTTATTTCTTATCAACATATCTTAAGTATAGCATACGATATAGTCTCTAAAATCTCATAAAAAAATTATCTGCTATGGTTCTTTAATCTCACCAATTTCTACCGTCAAATAGCATTATTTTTATTACTATCTTTTAAGGGTAAAAGCAGCAAAATAAGTGGATATTGTGACATAATAAATTTCGGTCATGAGTTTGGTGACAAGCCAGTTATCGAGTTTGAGTACTAAACTAAATACAACAAATATTAAGTAATACCGACAATTGCAACTTTTGCTAGTTTGCATTAGAAATTAAAAAAAAATACAAAAAGAACTATCCACTCGTGTATAACAGACTTTATAAATATCATTAAATTAAAATACTGTAAATTTAACATTCATATCATCATCATCACCCACTGTTGGACATAGGCCTCCCAAGAAAAATAATTGCCGCGCTGGGCAAGCGAGAGTCGCTTCGCCGCGGAAATTCTGCTGCCCATCCCCGCCTGTGCAATACAGCTATACTGCATTGTATGGATATGTCACCATCTGTCGTTTGTGGTACTTCAGTCGCCTCTTACGACACCTGGCACAGAGAGAGGTACTATTTTACTGTGGCGGTACCTCACGGCTAAACATAAATATGATTAAATTAACTTTTCGCCTGTGACTGCAGGGTTTTTACTTTATCTATCTTTTTTTTTTTTGGTTTTTTTGGCTTTTTTTGGTTTTTACCTATCTCATTCCTGAGGAACTTATGTTGTTCACATCTATATTATGTTATGTGTAAGCTTAGTACGTATATAAACTACAAACATGTATTTATATTATTGATCATCACATCTCATCAGCTGTAGCAAGTTCACTACACACAAGAAAGTAAACAAATACCAGGCTGAGCAGGCGAAGACTCCTAACTGGTTTCAGCTGTTTAATGGTTATACCGTCATCTGTTGATTTCGGTACCAAAACTGCCTTTTACAACTCCTAATACAGTGGAAATTAATATTCCACTGAGGTAATCTTAAGTATTAATATTATGCATGTTATTTACCCTGTTGAGTACAAAACTGCAAACAACGTGCACATAACGATGATGTAAATGTTAACAACCATTTCTCATTAAACGCAAGATATATCATTAATCCCATAGAGTGCAGAGAAATAAAAATTGCCGATATTTTTGGATCAACCCATAATAACATTATTCCAATATTAGTTACAGGAAAACTACGTTAGCGAAGCAATTTCGGCATCGCATATTGCCTATTAGCAAGTGTTTGTATTTTTTTATTATTTCCTATACTTGTTTGGAAAGCGCATTAAGGAGAAAATGGAAGTGACTACAGTGTTATGAAAAGTTAGTGCCAAGGAAAATAATTTTTTGTTCTTGTTATATTTGTGAAAAAATCGAGCTTTGACATTGCGCTGTGTTTGCGGTGCTATTTGCTTATTATTACTATTATTTATCTGTATTCAGTCTGTATTTGCATTAAAATAGGTCATATTTTGTTTTCTATACTAAAATTATAAAGAAAATATCATTTAATTGTTTGTAACGGTTTGACCACTAGAGCAATTAAAAAAAAAAACTTCTTTTGCCATTAGATATTTGTTTTATTATCTAAAAAAGTAACCGAAATCTAAAACAGAACTATATAAACAGGGTGTATATCTTTGTTCTTTTACAACAAATAATATTATACAGACTAATCTGATTTTAAAAACTCTATCATAGTACAAAATTGTGTTAACAGCAATTGATATAAGTAGGAAATAATTGTATCCCCGTATTGTGAAATCGTAATTATAAATCTACTTTTTAACGGAGTGAGAACGTTAATTAAACTATAACGCTCGGCGGTTATTCTTTTATAATCATCATCACAGCTGCCGTAAAATGTCCACTGTTAGGAGTAGGCCTCTCCAAGAATGGGGGAGCTTTGCCCTGATTGCCACGATAAGCAATCGTGGTGGCAATTGCGTAGAGCGTAGCTCCACGACGGGAATACACATTCCCGCCATGTTGCATTTGAGCTACGGTGTTTTGGGTGGATATACCGCCATTTGTCGGTTCTGTAACCTCAGTCGACTCTGACGACACCAGGTACAGCCCTTTGTTTTAGCTTATATTATACCTCTCTCGGTATTATTTTAGTATTCCGATACCCGACAGTGATTCAGCCGGTTATTATGGAAGTATCTTTATACTGTAGCAGTGTGGCAACAACCAATCTCCAAAGACTTTGGATATCATTAAAACACTTGAGCAGTTTGTTATATCTTATATAGATAATTTATTTAACATTTAAGCAAAATAGTATTCCATTTTTTTATTAGAACTAACGTATACAATTGTAATATATTAACGGGCCCGATGGCGCAGATGATAGAGATCCTATCTTGTGCGCCAGGAATCGTGGGTTCGATTCGCATCCAGGGAAAATATGATATTTGTGTTTGTTCTGTGTCTGGGTGTTAAATATATTTATATAAGTCGTAATTTGTGATTTTTTTTATTTATAGAACTTTATTGCAAAATAATGCCAGCTGGCATTATCTCCCAATCAACCAATACGCGAAACAGAAAAAAATATATATAGTGGTGCAGACAATATATATACAAAATAGATAAACGTTATTACATATATTTTATTGTATTTATTTATACATATTTGTATAAATAAATACAATAAATACATATGATATAAAAATATATATAAAATAACGTTACATGAAAAATAGGGTTATAAATTTAGAGAAAATAAAAGAAAGTGATTTCGATGTCTGGCGTCCGTAACATAAGTGCTTTAAGCGACTTAACACGGAGTCAGGTATGAGAATTTGGAAATTATTATTATTATAATTTTCCTATACTATTTCGAATCTCATCAAAGTGCTGGAGTTGTGAACTTATCATAGGCCTACGCCAAGTGGGTCGGTTCATTGTGTAATGCTGTAGGGGTTTGTATGGGGGATGTGAGAAATCGCCGAACTATAAAAGACGTATCTATAATGACTGATTTTTGTAATTGAATGTATATATTTTTGTGTAAGTCTATTTCTTTGAGTGAAGTGTATAGGGATTTTGGTATGAGTCCTGTTGATGAAAGAATGAAGGGAATGATTTAGACGGTATGTTGATACCACATTTGGCGTATTCATCTACCAGTGGAATATATTTTTGTATTTTATTCGTATATTTATTTCTGATGTTTTTTGGAATTGGGTATGGTTAAGTCTATAAAACACGTTATTTTCTTTTTTTTGGGTTATAAAATAATATCCGGTTTATTATTCGAAGTTGTTATATCGGTTATAATATCGCGGTCCCAGTAAAGGTTTGTTCTTTCGTTATTAAATACGTTCAAAGGTTTATATTTATAACATGGTTCAGCCTTATCTATTAAATTATATTTTAAAGCTAATATTCCATGTGTTTATTTTGATAATTTATTATGTCTATCAGCCTCCTGTAATGTGATCTATTGTCTTCTGGCCACTATTACATAACCTATATTTATCGGAAATTACCGTTGGATCCTTGATTAATATTCTTATTATTATTTATATTACATAATGTAATATATAAAGGATTATTGTACCTACGAGAGAATGTTATTTAAGCAAAACTTTATCTCGTTACCCATCTTACAAAAATTTGCAATCGATAAGTCGAATTTATGTTTGTTCATATGACATATTTTTATATATAAAAGTAAAAGCTGATAGACTGACATATCATCACAACGCCTGAACTGTAAAGGTTAGATCTTTAAAGATTTTGTACAATGATGGATTAAGACGTAATTGACTCAAAGAGGTATTTTGAAAATTAACTACCTAAGGAGATAAAACGGGGTTGAAATACTCGTATTAGTATTAAACTTGCTGCTTTTGCAGTTATTCGAATGAAACTCAGTACAAAGGTTTTTCATTGAAATTTATGCACCGCGTGGGATTTTTGGAGAAATATTTATTCTGATATAAGAAGTGTTTTTATCATAAAATATTTCTTCAAACATCAATTCTTAAGGTAGTGAATAGGGATGAGAGAATATGTGTAAAATCGATCTCGCACAGTTACTACTTTTAATATAATGAACGTTGAACTTAATTCATCCCTGAGCTTGGTCAAGCAAAATGCACAAACCATGCGGTTGCCATTTATACGCACATTAACTGAACTATTTTAATTATTCATTGGAAATAAACTGAAATCGGTCACAAATAAAGTTATGTTAACGAAATTCTGCATATAATAATATTCAGAATCGTTCAGTGGAAATGTATAAAGAAATAATTTACAACATTCGATTACATAATGCATGTTGTTATTTCGACATTTCTCTGTCGATTGTAGAGGTTATTAAATTGAAGTGAGCTTTTGCAATTCAGCGGGATATATAGAATCTTGTATTGATTTTTACTCTTTGCTTTTGTTTGATCAATGTGTTGCACTAACAGAATCACTCTAGAGGTTTTAAGTATTGAACAATGCATTTTTTTAAATTAACATAATATCATTCATATCTGTGAGGTACCGGCAGAGTAGAATAGTACCCCTCTCTGTAATAGGCATTGCAAGAGACAACTAAGGTACCAGAAAAGACATATGGCGGTGTATCCCTCCGAAATAGTGTAGCTCAAGTGCACAGGGTGTGGATGAGCAGCAGCATCCCCGCAGCATCGCAATTGGCACCACGCTTGCCCAGCACGGCAATTATGGCTTAAATTCGCTCTACCTTGGACTGAAATTAAGATGATGAAAATGAGTACCTCTCTTCCTAAGTAAGAAGGAATTTTGTCTATAATTTGAGGGCTACTGCAGACCGTAGCGGCGATATGAGAATTTTACCCATCCTCACCCTATTACATTTGATCTATCGGTTTCGGTACCTCGGTTGCTTCTTACGACATCTGGTACATGAGAAGCTACTAATCAATAAAGTGGACGGCATGGCTTAAAATCAGTGTTGCTATGGAGTTTCTATAAAGAGTATATTCTAAATATTTATTTTGTTAAAAATGGTTTATATAAATAGTTTTTTGGTACAAAACATGGTATGCTCATGTTTCATGTTGATTGTTTTAGTAAAATAGCTTGCACAGCATTATTAATATCACGTTACATAGAATCAAATTTGTTATAATAATTATATATTAAACAAATTAACTACATTTTCCTTGTACCCTTAACACTAAAAAATGTTGTCATGCAGGCATTCCTTTATTTTTTTTAAAGGAACTATTTAGCAATTTTAATTCAACTGGGATCATATTACATATTCTGTCACACATTGCTACATAATTTTATTATATTTAAAATAAATATATTATCCATACAGAGTTATCTTTGTTAAAAAGTGTTTTTTTTTATGTTCTTGTATGTAACAGACTTGCCTTTCATTGTTTGGTTAAAAGATATATATTTATTTCATAAACCTAATAACGTTGTATTATAAAATATTTATTAATTAATCTTTGATAAGATTAGTTTATATGAAATCCAAAATAATAATTATAAATTTTACGAAACTACGCACTATATAATATTGAATGAAATAGCGAACAATCTTTTTGTTGTAATAAATAGCAAATAAAAGAAAAATACGTTTTACGGCAACGATCCAAAATATTTCACGGAGATTTCATATCGCAAGCCTAAAAAGGAACATGAATATGTTCTCAACTTACCTAAGATTTATTAAACGTATTACAGGGAAATGGGAAAGACGTTATTCAAGCGCAGGTGTGCTGACGATTCGCCAACTCGCCATATTTTTGTAAGGAGATTGAGTCTGGAGTATTTTGGGGATATGTGTAATAGATTGTCGGAGTTGTCATTCTTTCTGCGACGTGGAGATGTTGAATTTATTGCTGTTGCACTACAGCGGTGCTCTATTCTTTCCGTTTGGCTTTATTAAAGTTTTATTTATTTTTTATTTGATGTTTATAAATGTTAGTTTCTGAGTAGCGTTTGTTAGTGGCGCCATCTTTAATTTTTTTAGGAGAGCTTAAAATCTTTTGATTTATAAGAAATGTGCGTAATTAATAAGTGGCCATACATCTTATCATAGTGGCATCACGTGGTAGAAGGAATGTAGCTGTAGGGATGCATACTTATTACGGACTCAGTTTTACCGAGGAGCCTGACCGGGCTGGATGTTTTAACGAGCCCCAGACCTAGACTTGGAGGAGGTAAAAAAATAAGTAATAAACAAACTCGGTTTAGTTTGTTTTAAATACTTAATACACATAATTTTAATGCCTTTGTTTCACGTTATAAAAGCAATTTATGATAGGATGTTGTTATTTGTAGCTTATTGATATCATATATTTCCAGTATACAACATAATATTTTTGAATTTCAGTACAATGATTAGCCACCAAAGAGTCGTGCAGATTTTTTAAGATTATCTAGTAGAAGATTATTATTAATCAATAACAATTCTTTGGTCAGAAACAAATTCAAAAAAAAACTACAACAAACTAATATCAGATTATTTATTTTTAGATATAAGTAGTGTATGGTTATGTCGACTGACTTGTTCTTGGAAGAATTCTTAATTACATAAACAACAATATTAAATAGGAATTTGTGAGATACAGCTGAAGTGTATGTATCTTGTATACTGATGATTACAATAACTAAGATTGAGAACAATTACCTTAGTAAAATAAATATATGAGTGTATGTACGTCACTGCAATAAACGCTTTTACAATATGTGTACGTGTGAATACAGTAATTAGTAAAGATACTAAATTGACACAATTTTTTTAATATACTTTACCTTATATGAGGTAGACCTCTCAGGAAGATCGTCTGCACCTCACTCTTACTCTTATTTCTTCCGACAAATAGGAGTGCTCTCATTGTTATGTTTAGGTTTGAAGGGTGAGAGTGGCATTGAAATTACTGGGTACATATGACATAGTGTATTCAGCTCAGTGGGTTGGCGATACGCAAGTGATATCCTTGTGGTGTCACGAGCGTCTATAGGCTGCGGTCTCCGATTACCATCAAACGGACCGTATGTTTATTTGCTGACTTCAATAATATATAAAATAAAAATCCATTGGCTCTAATGCACTCGCGCAATTTCCAATTCGGATACACTCTGTACAGATTGATTAAAAAAAACGTAGACGCCAACAGCGCGGAACCACGATGTATTAATCAAAAGATATCCACGTACGTTTTTTGTGGAACACCAAAGGGTGTATTTCAATGGCACCCCTTCCAAATATTGGTTTTTGTCACGGCCACGCTAGCGGCCAGTAAGAGCAAATCCGTGTTTTTCCATTTGCAACGTGCGCGCGATATCTTGCGTTTCACTATGACGTTTTATAGTGCTATGTCATTAATCCGTGAATATAAAGTGAGGGAATGACAAAACATGAATTAATTTTGGATATGTCGCATGGTACGATGCACACCCTAATGTGTGGGACACACGGGCCTTCTTCGACCAATCTGCTATGAGGTCGTTTATTACGCATGTATGTATACTCCTTTTCGTGCAAATTTTTTTTTCTTTGCTTATTAATGATAGGCGAAACATGTCGTCTGTGGTCAACATACTTTATAAGAAGGGGGAAAATCTGTAGTAAGACTACATTGCTTGATATCTATCATACTTAGGTACGTATATCTAGTATCTGTATAAAATTTATATAAACGGAGAACTTGACTGACTGATATATCAATGTAGGTCCTTGACTATAAGGGTTAGAAACGTGTAATTTTGTACAGAGGTTTTTTTCATAAAATAGAAGAGTACTAAGAAGGATGTTTTAAAAATTCATCCCTAAAGGGGTAAATACGGGGGTACAAAATTGGTATAGAATATTGCTGTTTTTGCAGTTTAGCAGAATAAAATACAGTAAAAAGGGTCTTTATTACATGTTATGAAATATGTGTAATATATTCATTGACGTTTTCATCGACATTTCAATATTGTTCTAAGAGCTATAAAGTATATTAAAATTGAAATAGAGTAATTCCAAACGTTAATTAGAGGGTAAGGTTAAGTAAAGTAAATTAGGCAAAAAACTTTGCTGTCAGAACTAAAAAGCGGTATGTCGCTTTTGTTATGATAAGCGACAAGAGCACCCTTTGCAGGGAACGTGAGGAAATTCGCCCAATTATGTCGCCCCAGGCTTTTTAGCTTATTTATCAATCAATCTTTGATCTGGGACTGATAAACCGCTATCAACAACGCCTAGGATCTGTGTATCACTAAAATTAATGGACTGTACTTGGATGATTACGAACATTAATTCAATAGTGGTATGCGGAATGCTCAGTAAATTACACGGTAGAACAGATTATGAAATTAGATTTGATACGACCATTGACCGTACAGTGGATAAGGATGTGGCTTCTATACAACAATATTAACTTCGATAGATTAAAGACGGATAAGTTGAAAATGTGTGGATAAAACTTATATAAAGGGACTGCCTTATAACAATGTTGTTTTATAAATTCACACGATATATCATACGTTGACTTGACTCCGATATATGTAGCATAACGCACACGTGTTACGGATATTAGATAATAGAAGAATTACGAATATAAGATTCATAAATAATACTCAGATACAGAATTAATACAAATTTTTATTATATAAATATTTGCTTTCAGTGGGGATCTAAACCAAGACCAAGCGCACAAGATAGTATCACGAGAAAACAAGTGGTTTATCATCTATCATCATCTATCATCAGGCCCGTAATTTTTTTTCAAATTATTCCCCACAAGCTGTCCGCTGGTCCAGTCCAGTAAAATGTTTTCTCGTTATGATTTATCTGTATTTAAGTACTATATTTGTGATCTCTTAGTTGTTCAATATGTGTAATACAAGCTACTTATCTCGCAGTCAGATCAATGTATAAGATGTTGTAAGAAGTTATTATTAAATATATTATGTATTATTATGAGAGTTTTAATCTTGTTCTAGGACTTTAATCTATAAACTATTTTGTTGCATAAAACATTGTTTTATTATTAAATAAACACAGATAAAAATCGTTGGTAAATAATGCTTGTTTTAAAAAATATACACTAAAAGTCGCGGGCCAATCTTGATCGGGAACAATTTTGGCATCAAGATTTTTATAGGACGACAAGCTCTGTCACTGTAATTATAATCAAAACGATCGTTTCGATCGTACAGAGAATATCGCATACAAGCAAAAAAACTCCTTTAATATTATTTATATATAAAAATGACGTGTCACGTTGTTTGTCCAGGATTAACTTTGAAACCACTAACCCGAATTTTAATATGTTTTTACTTACTATTATAGTAGTTATATTCAATTTGAGGGATAGGATAGTGTTTATCTCAATTTACAGTCGCAATATTTTTTATGCAATATTTATATATACAGTTACACAGCCGACATCTGTTAGCTAGAATTCATCACCATCATCATTACAGCCATTAAAAGTTCACTGCTGGACTCTCCAAGAAAGGGAGAAGTTTGCCTATAATTGCCGCGTTGGGCAAATGTGTTGACAATCGCAGAGAGCAGCTTGATTGGATGCTGCTGCCCATCTCCACCCTATGCATTTGAGCTACACTCTCTCAGATGAATATACCGCCATCTGTTGGTTCTGGTACCTTAATCACCTCTTACAACGGCTAGAATTAGTATATATGTAATAAAAACTTGCGAGCAGTTTTTCAATTCGATTCATAGAGCGCGGCTAATTGGTATTGTTGCAATAGAAACTCTTTTAATGAACCTGGATCTTCAAAAGTTTATTCAGACTGTGTCTATTGATATTGCCAAAATGTCCTCAAATTTCAAAGTGTCTTTCAGAGTTTCGTGATCGTGATTTATGCCAAATAATTACTTATTATTTATATAAAAATGACACGGCCAATTGTATCACAGAAATATTACTATATATTTGTGTAATAAAGTCAGTTGTAACTTTTTATTTATTAACTTGCACCTTCTATATGTAAAATTGCTGTGCAATAAAACAAACATATAATTTTGAAAAAAACAAGCCTAATAAATCATACGATCTTAGTTTACAAAAGGTCTGGTTGTGTCAAAACAATGTTGTTAATTGAAACACTTGTTTCACAAAGAAACATATGAAAGTAAAAACTTTATCAAATTCACTTATCTCACTTTCACTTTCTTTTTCTTTTAGCAGGAATTCTATTTATGTTTACCACAATTTTGCCAACATAGAATAACCAATTAACTCAGAACAATTGTCTTTATTCGTCGAGTATAGCCCAAAACACTGGTTATGTTTAAATATTTATTTTATTATATTACTTTGTACAAGTAAACTAGTGAAGACATACATCTGTTATAGTAAATCAATTAATATCGGATATGCCTATCTAGACATTTAATTTAAATATTCAGACATTCAGGCAAACAATATAAGATCACCACCATCTGCACCAACGAGCCTGTTTCTCTATTTAATTGTTGTAACACGTTTGAATTTTTTTACTTTAATTAAATAGAATTCCACAACATTTAACACAGAAAAATCACAAATATGAAGTACATTTATTCCGTGTCTGGGTGTTAAATACATATATTTAACACCCAGACACGGAATAAATATAAGTATCATCTTATTAATATCCGCCCTTGATGGGGATCGATTCCATGACCTTTAGCGCACAAGGCAGGATCACTGCTGTCTGCGCCATCGGGCCTTAATCATATCTACAACGCTTTAGTCTAATAGCTTCTTAGTAGACTTTAGCTAGTAAGAAATGTTTCAGCAGAGAAGAATAGTTTTCCCTCTGTGCTAGTTTTCATAAGAGTTACAGAGCTGTGAGATGGCGGTATATACATTAGAAACAGCGTAGATCCAATGAGCAAGGCGGGATAGCAGGTAGCATTATGGTCACAATTTTACACTTTGCGATTGCTCAGCTCGGATATTAATGGCAAAATTCCTCTTGAGCAGGCTTTTGTCTGATATGAAATTGACGATAAACAAAAACAAAATATATTTCATAATATAAAATCATTAAAACATCGCGTAAGTGCATACACTTAACACTTACGCAACAAATTGCCAAAAAGTGCACTCGAACGAGCTCAGTGGCGAAGCCGCTAGGGTTGTCACGCCACGTGCCCGCCGCGTGTCGGCTGGAACACGTCATTAGCCCGCGCCGTCTCGGGGGAGCGGTTATGAGTTGCAGGCGCGTGAAAGAGACCCAAGTCATACGCAGAAGCGATTTGTGAGGTCAGGTTTTTCAGTGTCATATTACTATTACTATATTTTTTTAATATCATGTTTTTAGTATCATTGTATCAGTAGTATGCTCTGAGTATCATATTTTTGGTATCACAGTTTAAGTTTCATATTTTTTTCAATAAATATCATATCAAAATTTTATGATCCGATCAGAACATAATACTAATAATATTATATTAAAAATATAATATTAAAAATATGATACTATAAATATGATAATAAAAAAATATAATCTTTAGATATTATTTTAATCTTTTACAGCTATCTTCTAAGTGGATGCCTAATGTAGATATTACATTTGCACTCCAAATTGTTTCTGGTAATAAAATATGGTAGTATATAAAAATATATTTTAGTTTGTGTTGAATAATGTAACTTTATATTTGATTTTATAATATGCCAGCGTCTTTCTTTATTATGCCTTGACTATTTACTTAACGCTGTAACTTTAAGTCATTCAATAGGTTTGCACTAAGCTTACAAGTTAATACTGTTGACTAATTGAAATGTGATGTCTATATTAAAAATTACATCTATTTTCTTGTACATGACTTCTAAACTATCCCATTAATATTCAAAAATAAATTACATGTCAAAAAAATGTTGGACCATTGTTTGTTTTTTATTAATAAATACTTCAATCAACTATCAAAATGAAAAATATCTAAGTGTATCTGTTTCCCAAGACCGATAAATCTTAAGAAATAAATAATATGTTACTTTTAAGCTGCCACACTGATCCTCATATGCATTTTAGTTGTTTGAAATAAAGCTGATTATGTTGTGTTATTAATACTTAACAACGTAATATGACTAACATCCTCTCTACTCATACATTAAACTCACTTCAGCATCAGACATCAGACAACTGAGGAATCACAAATATACTAATTAACTACTTATATTTAACACTCAGACATAAAATAAACACAAATATCTATTTAACCAATAAATTAATTAGAAACAAATAAATATTTATTCTGGGTGGGGATCGAACATTAGCGCACAAGATCAGATAACTACCAACTGCGCTACCGTGCTCACTTTAATAGTTAATACATTTAAAAAAACAAATGATGTGTTCATTTATATTTTACAGTTTAAAAAAATTATTTAATTAAAAATAAATACTATGCATCCATATGTATTTAGATTGTGCGCAATTGCCCGCTCTCCTTTAGTAACTTGACGACGATTATAAGTTGTAGAAAGGGTGTTTTTTTTAGTTTCATATGCAAGGAAAGATCGAGTAGGTGCAATTACTTAGTAATTTAGTAATTATATTTTCCAAGCCTTAGGTCTTAATAACAGACTTTAAGTACTAACTACAGACATGAGTCTGTTTTAATCACTTTAATTGTGTGAATAGCTACGTATTTTATCAAAGATCAAAAGGGTTAAATTAAAATTGACTCGATGATAGATAAAGCCTCATTGTTATAACGAATTTACGCTTAATTTTAGGAATTAGTTTAGGCTATACAATTACATATAAAATCGCTTATATACTGTAATTTTAATACAATTTACAACGCTTTGGGGTATCAGTAGATTAGAATAGTACATCCCTAGAGATCGCTCTGAGGGATAAAGCCGCCAATTGTATAATAATTTATAAGTTTTATTTGTATTTATGTAACTATCTTTGTACAATAAAGAGTTTATTATTATTATTATTATTTTTATCCATATGTAACAGGTATGGTAAGAGACGATTATATACTGGAACCGATAGATGGCGTTGTATCCGCCCAAAATAAAGTAAGTTGTATCCCGTTGTGAAGCTCTGCACTATGATTGCCACCATGCCAAGCGCGGCAATTATGGGCAAAATTCTAAGATTATGTCGTTATTTTAAAGCTGAAGAGTTTGTTCGTGGCCGCTTATTATATTAGTTACAGTTAAACGTAGCGACGAAGTTTATGATTAACTATAAACGTCGATGCGTTAAACAAATATTCACCTGTGTGAAGCCGAGATAGGCCATTCGGCCTAATCACTTATTTTCAAAATCAAATTAAATCATTTGTTTTCACAGTAAATAGTTTTATTTAAATATCTATCTAATATTTACTTTGAAAGATTTAATAAAGAGATCCTATGTAGTGTAAAAGATGATGTGACATTAATAAAGAAAGAAATGTAGAGATGGTTTCGACATGTAAAAAGAGTGGATCATAGTTGAACGACTATATAAATATGTATATAGTGTGGAAGTGACTGGAAGAGTTGGTATAGGATGACATAGGCGAAAATACCCTAAACTGGTTGAAGAGGTACCTACTAAAGGGTCAGGTCAGAAGTACTAAGAATAAACGAGCGTCTTGAAAGGAGTAAAGGCATAAAGAAAGCGAGAGAGGTTTCATTCATCACCTCTGCCTACCTCGATGGGACACAGGTATAGTGGATGTATGTATCTAAATATAAAAGTGAGAATAAACAAGACGGAAAAAAAGAATACATACAATTTATCTATCAGCTGAAAAAACTTGTATCTGATGTTAAAAACGTTTTGAATTCTTAATTTAGGTACTTAAATTTAAACCTAAAATATTCTTTATTCTAGTAGGCTTATTACTAGCACTTTCGAACTGTGAAAACAAAAAGCAATAATATAAAAAAATGAAGTTCTTTATTTTATTACACTCATAATACTGATGACCCTAAAAAGCCTACGGGATCGTAGGAGTCATTTAGTGAATAAGTAAATAAGGAATACCTTTAACTAGTCTACCGCTACCAAACGGGTCTTGAAAGTAAATTCAATGCAGCTTCACTATTAAAGCTACCAAAAAGGAATCTGCTAGAAAAACTGGTGGTCATACAGGTTCCATCAACACCAAACAGTTAGTGTTAACGGTATTCCAATGGCGTTGGCGCTAACACACTATTATCTTAAAGCTAGATTAGAGCAATTCAATCAATACTAAGCAAACATGCAAGCTGTTCTATTTAAACTCTAAAGGAAGTTTATTAGTAGTGGAAATCATACAACTAAAATATAATTATGATTTTAATAATTATATGCGTGGAATTAAAAAAAAGGTTACACAATATCTGTAGCTAGTATATGTAGCTTCAAATATTTGTTACGGATATCAGACAACTGAGATTGCTGTTGTCTGTCTTTTTTATTTATTTTTAAATTTACGCTAGTCTTCATAGTTAGCATCATTATATATTCATCATCATCATCATCATCATCAACATCATCATCATCATGCCAGCCATTGGAAGTCCACCGCTAGACATAGGCCAAGAAATGGGGAATTTTACACATAATTGCCACGCTGGGCAAGCGAGTTGGCAATCGTAGAGCGCAGCTTTCCCGGCGGGGATGCTGCTGTCCATCCCACCCTTTGCATTTGCTACTCTGTTCTGGATGGATACACCGCCATCTGTCGGTTCTGGTACCTTAGTCGCCTCTTACGACATCTGATACAGAGGGAGATACTATTCTACTATGCTGGTACTTTGCGACCAATTTATTTTTTGATTTTATATACTTAATATAGCTAGTCTTAACTAGCTGTACCCGCGGTTTCCAATAAAGAAACCTAAGTTACTCCTTATAACATTAACTATCGAAAAGTGAGTAAGAATATGATTACAATCGATCTAGCTGTATCGAATATTAGACGGAATAGTCAGAAAATTATTTTTACTGTAAGTAGTGAGTATGATATACACCAGGTGATTAATTAAGACAGACGTTATTAATAATGTTAAAAAATTATGCACAATGTATAGCTCTATCGAGCTGATTAATTATAGATTTAATAATTTATCATATTGCTTAGCTTTTATTGTAGTTCCACTTGCATTTGCATTGTTAAATAAAATTTTGGCCTATTCACTAAATAAAAAACAATTATGCCAGAATATTGTTCCACAAAATAATGTGTGGGGTCACCTGAAATTGGCAAGTTGGTTAAATAAACATTCGCTAAACCTGTATTTAAATTCATAATGACCATGCATTTGTTATAATGACCGGGCATTATATATAAAGACCAATTTTGATACTTGGTCTGTAACTTAATGTATGTTTTCATATGGATTTAGTAAAAATCTGTTAAACTAAACAGACACTATAATCATTGTCATATGTATAGATTACAAAAACGCGCATCTTCAGCAAAGACCTCAGTCATGTCGTATAAATTAATTTGCACAATAAGCTATTAATTTACATAGATATCTTATCAACAATATCATGAGCCGAAAAGTGAACGTCACCGAAATAAGAGCACTTATGAAGTGACAACGGAGGTTTCTTCCTGAATAATGGCGTCCGACTTCCGGCGATATATTTCCGCTATCTCGCCGCCAACATGGCGTCCACACTTCCTGTTGACCGTTATGGAGTGTTAATCGAGCCTTCTGTCTGCCAGATGAAAAACTATGGTAGAATATCTGTTCAAGTGAATAATTTTCGTATAAAGGTCTAGCTAGGGGCCATGAATAATGAGATATGAGGCTACCTTACAGATATTTTCCGCTGAGTGTGGTTCTCATGAAAATTTCATATGGAAGGTACTTAAGGCGTTAGTTACATTGAATTTGTGAAATGCGAGGTAAATCGGTGCTCGTGTATTGATTTTGGTCTTGTTTTCTATTCAATCATCATTAATCTGTTCTCATGTTTAAATTACCTAATAGAGGTAGACCACACAAAAAGGTCGTCGAATAGCTGAACTCCGGCTTCAAAGTAAAATTATGTAATTAAGGTAAATTAAGGTTTTTTCAAGTCACACGATCGGCAACGCGCAAGTGATACACAATACAACACAAGCGTCTAGACGCTGCGGTGACACTTATTTTTTTTCTTTTATTACGAATTCAGCAAATAAGCATACTGTCCAGTTATGGTAAATGTGACCGCAGTCTATAGACGCTTGTATCATCGCAAAGATATCACTAGCGTGTCACCAACCTTAAGAACTGAAGACACCATGCCACATTTACCAAGTAATTTCAATGCCTCACCCTTCAAACCGGAACACAGCATTTGAACACTGCTATTTCGCGGTAGAACTAGGTGAGAGTGAGGTACCAACACAGACGACCTTTGAGCGTACTAACACACGTACCATATGCTTATTAATTGGCGTAGTCTAATAAAAAAAATATGAAAATCTATGCGCGTCTGTTCGTTACTATTTTGAAGAAACTGCCAAGCTTTCAACGTGTACGAGATTGCATGTGGTTTTTAGCCATTTCTATTCTAATTCATTCATTCTATTCTAATTCATTAACTACTAGAGGTTTTATAAATAATAAAATAACAATAAAACTCTTTTTTTATTACAACAACAGCGCAACATAAATGAGTTGCTGCGGTGGAACACTGGAGTCTAAGGTGAATAGAGAATTGCTTGTTTTTTAGATCACAGGCCTTCCCTCCCATTCTGTCTTATTTAATTATACATTTTTTTATGCATGAGTGCGTATGTGTATGAATGAGTTAGAGTACATGTAAGATAATTTATTTTTATAATTGAATGCATTTATATTGTAGCAAACATCAAGTAGACCACATAATTTAAGACAATTTCTAACACTATTAATGTAAATTATGTAAAAGAGCTGCAAGGTACCGGCGGAGTAGAATAGTACCTCCCTCTGTATCAGGTGTCGTTATAGGCAACTAAGGTACCATCCGAATATCTGTAGCTCAAATACACAGGGCAGGAATGGGCAGCAGAATCCCTATCGCAAAAGCTGTGCTCTGCAATTGCCAACACGCTAACCTAACGCGTCAATTATGGGCAAAATCCCCTCTTTCTTGGAAACAGTGGACTTCCAATATCTGGTATGATGATGTTAAAAACTACATGACTTTACTACACTACGACTTTACTACTTTACTACATTAAATATTAGTCAGGATTAAAGGCAAAATTGGACACAATCGTGTCGAACAAAATATATTTTTTGTATGTAGATTTGCACTTATAGTGATGATTTGATATAAAGTACTAATAAAATGTAGTTTCAATGCTTAATTATTTACCATAATTATAATATATAGTCAAAAAAGAAGAATCAACCCGCAAATAAAAGAGTTTCAGAAATAATTATTATTTATAAGCATGAATCAAAATTACTCGTTAATTTGCAAATAAAATAGGTATCATGTCAACGATACCTCAATAAACAACATGCATTGAACACACTCCTACATCCTACCTGAGTTAGTAATGTCAACTGATTTGCTTCAATACTCATATACTTATCGAAAATATAAATAAAATACAAAAAATTGATATCTTGATAACCTTTCTTAAATAATGCATATCATACAAACGATTAAACAAAATAAGATCGTACAATATTTTGTAATGTAAAAATAGGTTGTTCAAAACATAATACATATGCTAATTAAAAGGCGTTAAAAATCTTTTCAAATAATTTTAAAACAATTAGTCAAAACACTTATATTTAACTAAAGATATCGATTTTTGATGACGCGAATGGGAAATTCTCTATCCTGGCCGTTTTGTATTTAGCAGACATCATTGTTTGCGCTTCCCTTGTCTACCTCCTTTGTTATTGTTCTGCCTTACCTACAAACAAAAGGCTGGCTGCTCGACAAAGACGTAATTACACAGAAGGGTTCCCACAAGAAAAATCTCACGATTACCTTTAATTTTCCGCCTCGGCATCGCCAGATTTTCACGATAATATTTTTCGAAAGAATGGACTCGTTATCCTATTTAATTACAGTATATTCTTTTTGGTTAATTTAACGATGGCTTCAACTTTATTTTTTTTCATTTATGTAAGCATTTAATTTAATTATTATGAAATTTTGTATTTAATAATCCATAATTATACTTTCGTACTTTTTTTGGTATTATTTACATATTTTGCGCGATTAGTATGCCTTGTTGCTATAGAGTTTAATCTTTCCAAAAAAAAAACTTATGTCAAATCAAGTAGCTCAATAATATTTATGCTACTATTAAATGTATTAAACTATACATTAATAATTACTTCGTATATTATATTGACTTTACATAACTTTAACGGCTTTACATAGATTTGAAGAAAAGCCAAGCACTTAGTACCTGGTTAGTTATTTGCTTAAATGTTATTTGATTGGAAATAAAATAGACCACGCTATAATATTATCAAATAAATATAATTTAACGTAAATAGATTTATATATTGTTTAAGGTCTTAACCTATAAAAGGCTGTAATATTAAAATTAGTGTGTAGTCTTCAATTGTGCACCTAGTTATACTGATGAAGTGATTTAGATTGTTGACCCAGAACTGGCTGTTATTTTTATTGTTCCTCGAAGAAGCTCTTTGTTTAAATTTTATTAAATTTTAGCATTAAGTAAGTGAGTGAGTGTACATGTTTTATTGTTTATAAGTAATTTTTTACAACTTGCTTTCTGACTGTGACTCCTGCGTGATGTTTATTTGTACCTTGGGGAGTTATGATGTTAAAAGTTCTTCCCTAATGTTCAATTTCCATATGACAGAATTTAACAAAATCACAAGGAGACTGATATAATCGTACTTTTTCAGTTATAATGGAATACAAAAGGACATTACAAAAAGACTAAAATTCCACATCACTCAGCACTGTACAAGCAGCATTATCAGATTATGTAAGCACTGATTAGAACTCAATCACCATCATGATAGAGATGGTGATTGAGACCTAATCCGATTGGTTTCATCACTGACATATGGTAGTGAATGTTGGGTATGGCAGAAGAAGCACGCGAGTAGTATATATGCTGTTGAAATAAGAACACTACGAAGTATGTATGGTGTGAGTTTTTATCGATAGATTAAAGAATAGTGTGATAAGAGGTCGATGCGGTGTAAAAGATGATGTTGTGACAACAATAGAGAAAGGAACGTTAAGATGGTTTTGCCATATAGAAAGGGTGTATGAAAGTTGAATGACTGCACAAATATATAAAGCGGAAGTGAATGGAAAGGTTGGTATAAAACGACTGAGGTATATTTTAACCAGGTAAAGGAGGTAATAAACAAGGGCCAGCTCAGAAGTACCAAAAACAAACGAGCGTGTATGAATAGACGAGAGAAATAATGCGAGTAAGGGAAGCGAGAGAGGTTTGCCAAGATCGTAGCTAGTGGAGATCCATAGTCTCTGTCTACCCCGATGGGACACAGCCGTGGTATATGTATTTATGTATAGAGCTCAATATAAAGTATTGATAGCAATACTAACAATGCGCTTGAAATAAATAATTTAACATGCAATTAATAAACCGCACCCCACGATCGATTTAATTGATAAATATTTATGCCTATTCAATATAAACAGCTAATTTTAAATCAATCGGTTCACTGAGTTCATAAACCCTTAATAAACTGCGCATTATTCTATCCATTATTGTTCTACGAGTTTATTTATAAATGCAATTCCTTCAATCACAAAGGGAATCGTCATATACCTAACCTGTTATTTTTCCCCTTAACAGCTTTTTTAACGATAGTCAGTGAGTTTGAATTTTAAAAGAAGCAGGTTTATGGTTCACATAATTTTCTTCGAACCTTAAGTCGTTGGAAGCTATTTATGAGTGGTTTAAAATGACGATGTGACTTAAAAATGGCTGTAAGGCACACCACTCACGTCAAACTGTTTAAAATTTGCTAAGTTTACGAGAATGTTATTGCTTAGGTTTTAGTTGCATTACAGATGCATAAAATGTTTTTTTAAGTATTTATTAAATGAAACGTCTTTATGGGGGTTATTAAAATAAATTTGCTCCTCTAGCGGTGACTGTTTCAAGCCTTGAAAACGCGTAGAGATAATAAGAAGTAATTTACTAATTTGTTTATAATACGATCTTTTCATAAATGATCTCGATACTTAATTTTTGCAAAAAAAGTATTTATTTAAAATAATATTAGTCGGTTAATTTGACTGGTATTTCGTCTTTTTTAATAATAATACTCTTTGTTGTTGTTAGTGCCCCCTCCCCCCCGAATCAGGTTTCCTATTAGGTGACTGAGGCATCGGAACCGACAGACGGCGGTATACACACAGATTTTGGTAGACAGCAGCATACCCGTAGCAAATATACACTCTGCGTTTACCTCTACGCCTAACCAGAGCGGTAATTACGGGCATTTGTATCATTTGATGGATAAAACTATATAACTGTGGACGTTTTGCGGTTGTTACAAGTATCATGAAGAAATAAGAGAAATTGTTGATATCAACCGTTGGCGCTCTAACTTATAATATATAATTAAATACATACGACATCTTATACATTGACTTGCCTCTGAGATAAGTACCCAAGGATACGAACACAAGACTTTGCGCACAAGATAGGATTATTGCTATCTTCGCCATCTTGCCCATCTTATTTGTTATCTTATAATAACGGTGATTCAATTATCGTCTATTATCAGTCTATTTCTTTACTTTTAAAAATACTTGTACCTAACTAAGTCTATTTCATCTGTTACTTCGTAAGCATCCTTTGCAGCACGTTGTATGAACATCGTTAGTAGAACTAAATCGGAGCCTGTACTTAAACATCTAGCGTAATAATAAGACTATACAGATAAAATACTAAAAGCGCAAATTTTTGGAATTAATCTGTATAAACTAGTTATTTAAATATCAAAACAGAAATTTTCTGGATCTATATTGTTGCTCCAACTGCATTTACAACCCTGGCAGTAATATCACACGCTCTTTTTGCCATAACGTAATTTAATAACATTGCCTTCTTCAATTTATGGGATCGGGAGCCACTCTTTACTCTTGTAAGATATGCAGCCCTAAAATGTATGTAAATGCGACCTACTTTTGATTCTTAACAGTATGAGCACATACATTGCCCTGTGAATATAATATTAAACACCCTAGCCAGTCCAGAGGAGTACATGGATGATTTGTAATTCTGTTTGACCCTTCGCTGTGTGTTTTTGGAGTTTCTTTGTTACCTGTTATTTTGCTACCAGTCTTTAGTACGTTTATTTTGAATATGTGAACTTTATTCTCATATTTAAGTAAAAATTTATTTTAGTTATATAAGAATCCGTTTCACATCATTGAATACCAACGTTATGCGAAATTCCTAATAATTTAAATAAACAATAATTTGTTTTGAAATAACGAAAACAAGCGGAATTTATATTGCTCTTTTCTTAACTGAAGCCTGGAAGAATATAATAACAAGGTTTAAAGTATGAAATTTTCTGAATATTTCGGCTTAACAATTTAACTTTACATGGGTTTACAAAGAAAACACGCGTGTGAAATCTTCTTGATGGTATGTATGGAAGAGCTTAATTAAAAGCCTTCTTAATTAGGCATGGGGCGGCACAATGCGTTCCAAAGTTGGTAAGACAATAAGAGGGAGGTAATTAAAATATTACCGTACAAAGTCTTATGTTTTCGTCCGTTTATTACTGGGGCTCAAAAAGTTCGCTTGATTTAGGGAGGTGGAGGCGAGAGCGCCGCGATTTATTTTCCGGACTGATCCGAATGTCGGGTAGATTTTAAATGGCTACTGGGTTTGTTGTGGACAAACAAGAGAAACGATGCGAAGTAAACTTCTGACACCATGCATTACAATCTACGTATATAAAAGAAAAAGCTGACTGGCTGACAGCATATTAACATGGGGCCTAATCTTTAAGAATTAGAAACTTAAAAAATAATACGAGGTTTCCTTTTATATAGTAGGTTAGCACTAAGAAAGGATTTCTGAAAAATATACCCTTTAAATGGGTAAATCGGGGGTGTAAAGTTAAATTTTCACCCGCGGTTTTCACTCCCTTTCTACTAAGTTACTTGAATGAAATTTATGAAACATGTGTAAAGTACTTTATTGAAATACATCCCTTAATCGAGTAAAAAGGGGGCGAAATTAGCATGTATTAGTTAATATGAATGGTCCACAATTTAACGCGAATGAAACCACGTATTACGCTAAGATTAGATACTTTAGTTTTATAATGGACACTTTGTTTCTATTGATATTGTACTAATGTTATAAACAATAGAGCTTTTTTATGCAGATGTTACTGAACCTTCTTTGAAGGTAGATTACTCCTTGAAATATCTAATAAATATTTATTACTGCAGTTCTGTGTAGAAGTAAACTATCTTATAATCATCATCTGATATTAGAAAAGAGTATTTAATATTTTTTTTATTAGACCAAGTTGACGTACAAACATACATTCTACTTGATAGTAAACGTTACCGAAGCCTACAGACGCTCATATTATCACAATGATATCACTAGCGCGTTGTCGACCTTGAGACTTCTAATATATTATGTCACATTACCTAGTAAATTTTACGCTTCTCTTATCTTTTAAACCGCAACACAGTATTGGGAACACTGCTGTCTAAAAATAGGTGACAGTGAGGTTCTAACGCGGGCGAACTATGTAATGGTCACTTCAAATAAATTTGAGATAAAATATTTGCCAATTTTTTTCACGCTTCGTAACAAAACTATATGTTGTTCAATAGAAAAATACATACATTGGCTTTTAAGGAGTCACAGATTAATGTCACCATGCATTATTGGTAAAACAGTTTAAAATATTGTTGTTTCATATTTGATCCATACAGTAAAAAAATTAAACAACCTTCATTTAAAAATAGTGAACTTCATACAAAAACTTTGAATGCTTAATAACGTTATAATATTTGTATGTATTATTTCTATTGTAATTTGTATGGAATCAAATAAAGTTTTATTATTATTTTAGCATATAAGTATATATATGCATGGATGCCATTGACCTAACACAAGTAAATGTTCTGATTGTCATGCAGCATTTGTAAACAAAACAAAATATCAATACACAGATACATTTGGACACGCACGCACACTTGCTTATAATATAAGTACAAGTACGCAGAAATGTACTGTTCTGTTTTGTCATAAATAATACCTGCTCCATTACCTATTGTTGTACCTGACAAAGGGCCTTAAGTTGTTCAAATTCATTTCATTCAAATTCAAAATATCATTACAAAAATATCAAATAGTTAAAAATGAAAGTAATAGTATAACCAAGAATAGAAGTACTTAAATATATTTTTGTAATATAAATTACCTTGAGGGACCAAAAGAGTCACCTAAATTAGATCTAATGATCTTAAGTCTGCCGAAATTGAACCGTCTAGCGCAGACGGTTCAATTTTTACCGATAAAATTATTACAACGATAAAATTTTAAAAAACAGTTTTTTTACGAAGCTGTCATAAAGTAACCGGCAAGAAAAAATATAGACATCATCAATAGAGTCATCGAAGCTGTATGTAACTTCAATCTCTTCAATCTTCAGTTTGCCAAATTTAATCTGACGCTTTGTATTTTGCCTCACTATTTTTTTAATTCGCCAGCTATTATTTTAGTACGCGCAATATTTCGTGCGTAGAATGAACGCAGTGTTATCCCACGTGACCGTTCCCACTGCGCGTCTGTTATTCAGCTTTATGTTAATTTGCGCAGAATATTGTAGCTAACTTCTGCGAGATAGTAACTACCCTACGATCTTTTAAATTGTATTCGGTGCATAATTTTGAACGAACTTTGCAATTTGCTTTTCAAGATTTGTGGCGAATAAGTTATATATCGACGTAGATGAGAATAAAAAGATTTACTTACATATTATAAAAGCTCTTAATTGTTATATGCAATTTAAGTATTCAATTCCCGAAATAGTTTATAAAATATATACCGTGTATATATAAATTGAGATTACATTACCACATATAAAGACCACACATACAGACCACAAAATTCACTGACTTGACTCGTATCTTTAAAAATGTAATAACATCAATGGAGAGAAAGGGAAAATAAATAAATTTACCAAATATTTAATTTTATATTTTGTCTATTATTGAGTCCTTAATAAAGGCTATAAGATTTTTTAAGGGTTTCTCAATAAAAGTGTTTTTGAAATGTCTCCTTATATACATTAGCAGTGCGGAAATAAAATCCACTTTCTTTTTCATTAAGAGGTTATTATTCGTTTATTATTAGATTTATCAACATCTATTTTAAATGTCACTATTTTCAAACACAATGTGCTTAAATTCACGCGAATTGTATTAGATACGTATAGGTATATTGTTTATTCTTTTATTTTAGGTTAAAATAAACTTATGCGTTGCTTCTGAAAACGAAGAAACGACAATTAAAGTCTATTCTTCCACCAATTATTCTTATTTATCTATCTTAAATCACAATAATCTAATACAATTAAAGTCTATTCTTCCACCTATTATTCTTATTTATCTATCTTAAATCACAATAATCTAATACAATTAATAACCTCTCAACTGACCATTGACCTCAGACTTTAGCGCTTGTCAGTTGTCAATGTCATTCAATGTCGTTCAAAAATTAAAGAAATATTATTTCTTTACATAGGTATGCAAGTAAAAGCGTATGACTCAAAACAAAAATATGTTTTTGACTGCTCAAAATGTAATTTAAACAAAAATAAAAATTAAATAAATTCGATTCATTAATCATTTTAAAGTTCATCATCACCATGTTTATTCCAGCTATTGAAAGTGTCCTGCTGTGGACCAGTGAAATTCTCCAAGAAAGGAGGTTTTTTGCCCATAACAGCTGCGCTGGGCAAATGTGCTAGCAATCGCAGAACGCAGCTTTCGCGATGGGGACACTGTTCTGTTCTGATTTGTTCTATTTTCGATGGATGTAGCGCCACCGGTCAGTTATGGTGCCTTCCAACTACCTTTTACCTTTTAAAGTTGTATGTACCTAAATAAAAAAACGGGAGGTATTTCGAATGCAACACGATTGCGCTTACAAGCAAAATTCACAAAGTTAAAAAGTGTAAAATGAAAACAACAGGCCAAGTTCAACCATGTAGTCAATAATGTGGTTTCGTGCCGACGTGGCTGCGGAACAAACTTCGATCCGCAAGCTAACTTGTGTACTGTTACTTACCAACCTAATATACTGCAACTATATCCTTATACGGGAACTGATTACAGTCTTAGATTATACTAAATTTCTGCCCGTGACTTTATGAGATTTCTTGATATTACGATAAGAAGTCTATGTCGCTCCCTGACAGCCCAACTTTGTAATAACTAGCGCTGATTCCATTATCATTATAACCATTTGAAGTCCATTGCTGGACATAGGCCTCCCTAAGAAAAGGGAAATCTTGTCCATAATCGCTGCATCCCCACGCTGTGCATTTACTTAGTTTCGGATATCTATACCGCCACCTGTCGGTTTTGATACCTCAGTCGCCTCTTACGACACCTGGTACCAAAGGACTATTCTACTTTACCGTGCGTACTGATTCCTTAGAGAAAATAAATACCAGATCTATCCCAAAGGAACATGTGTTCCAGGTCTGTTTAACCGTACCGGTGTGAAAGAGTAATAAACATATAATCCACACATCTATATTCACCAAGTTTGACGTTTATAATATTAAAAAGGATATTAGTTAACTAAGCGGCCGACAATGACCGCTTCAGGGCAGAATATTTTAATAAAACTCCGTAAAGTTTAACTAGTGTATGAAAGTTTTAAGCCCAGTGGTTTGGTCAAGTTACGCAGTTGGAATATCGATTTAACCAACGAAAGTCTAATGGCCTAGGTTAAAACTTTAGTCAACACAAGCTCGTCTAATATTTTCGAATAGTCTCTTTTACATGAAGCAGACTTTATACAAAGGTTGAATGCATTTGTACATTTCTCTCATATATTTCTACCTCCAAATAGCAGTGATCGCATTGTATTCCGGTTTAAGGGGTGAGAGAGGCAGTGAAATACCTAGGTAATGTGACATAATATCTTCAAGGCACAAGGTTTGCAACGCGGTAGTGGTATACTTATGATATTACGTCTATAGGCTGTAGTGACGATTAGTATCAACTGAAGATGTTTTAGAATTAAGAAATGGTGGCCGAATTTGTACAAAAAAACTTGTTTGTCAACTGAATCTTATGGAAAAAATTCAGCTGTGCTACTGCAAATGTTGTAGATATTAAAAGATTATTTCATGTGAAATTCTTAATTTTAAGCTATAAAAAATATGATTACTGCAATTGTTTTGCCTTATTTTTATACCACAAAATTTTTTTTTTTTGCTAAAACCCATCGGAGTAAGCTGAGACTATGGATCTTTACTTGCTACGTGCTATCTTGGCATACCTCTCTTGCTTCCTTTATTCGCATTAGTTCTTTCAAACACGCTCGTTTATTCTTAGTACTTCGGACCTGGTCTTTTATTAAAATATCTTCTATCTAGTTAAGGTATATTCACTTAGCTCTTTCCATACCAACTCTTTTATTTACTTTTGCTGTATATATTTCTGTAACTTGTAGTCATTATATTTTTATACATCCTTCCTACATGTCTAAAAGAAATGTTCGGATACATTCCTTTCTATATTGTTGATACAATATCATCTGTTATATCACATTGATTTTTATCACGCTATTCTTAAATATATTCGGCAATCTCACACTATTCATACTTAGTCCATTAACAAAAGTATTACCTTATTATTGTAAAAGGCTACGAGTGACGTCATAGATTAGAGAGCGCTACCAATTACCGGTTTCAAGTTTCTGATGGTTATAATTAGATATGACCTGTACTATTGAAGGGTACTAATTAATACGGTACGGTATTAATTCTTACAATTATGAATCTTAAACCTACTAGTATTTTAACTAACAACAATTATTAGAGTTTATTCATTCTGTTTTATATAAAAAACTAATCGATAGTATTTAAACCTCCTTGATTCGAGAATGCATCGGCATAGGGTAAGTTATAAATTTTAAGCGATTGTTAAACTAAGATAGCTACATATTAATTAAAAATGCTGGCATTTTTATTTAGAAAAAGATTAAATATGCTTCGAAGTTTAACAACCGTAAGATAAAATCGATTTAAGGTATTTGCGCCTTGTAGACAAAAGTATGTTGGTGCCACATTCGGTAGGGTTTTTATGAATACTAACTACACCGCCGGTTTTTTTTTCCAGATTTATTGTTGGTTGAATGTGTAATGTGCAGTTAACTATTGTTATCATCCGTCTATTTGCAGGTAGCAGAATATTTTAAGGTAGAAAAGACATAATTTTCATATTTTGGATGACTCTATACCAATGCAGCGTGGTGGCAAACGCAGGGCGTAGCGTAGAGAATGCTGCTGCCCATCCCTATTTTGTTGCATTTGAACAACGCTGTTTTAATTGGTTATGGTGCCACTTGTCGGTTGCAAACCTCTTTTTCTCTTGGTGCAAGAAGGAGGGAGGGTTTTACAAAATAATTGCATTAAAATATAATTGCATTATGTACAATTCAAAAGAGTTCGAAAGAAAGTATATTTTAAATTTCTGTTTTCATTGGAATGCATTTTGTTAATTAATTGCCTGTAATACGGAGTGATTCCGCTTACGATATTTGAATTGTACCACTTTCAAAGGTACTGGCAAGTGATAGGGGCGCACAGAGCTCCGTCTCATTTACCACAGACAACGAAGAGGCGGGCCGAAGCCGTCACACCAACGTCATAGGTTTCACCTATTTACGATGGCTCGATCCGCCAGACAGTATACCAATGTTTAAAATTTAGATAAAAGTTTACTTTAACAATGTCATATAAAACCGTTAGATCACGTATCTACCGCATTATCAGTTATTTTTTGTGTAATATTTTCTTAAGATAACTCTCAATAAAATGAAAATTAGTATTTTGTTTTTGTTAGTAGTAAATTTAAAATTATAAAAAAGTTTTTTTTTAATATTTAGCCCAGGTCGGTATTTAGAACAAAATCTATTATTTTATCGATCTGTTGATAGAAATATAAAAGCCATTTTACTTTCCTGCTAATAGCTAGTTCTGTATAATGCACAATGTAGCGATATCTTGTATGAAATAATATATATATAACAATAGTCACAATCAATTTAAGCTTTCCATCCGCAAGTTTATTAAAAATAAAAATCAACTCATAGGTTAAGAATTTAATACGTAAAAAATAAACATACAAACAGATTTATTTAACAAATCATGCAGGAAACAGCTAGACGTTCAGATTTACCATACGCGTACGCGTTCTAAACGCATGATTTTATTACCGAAACGGACGAGCGTGCAAGACTCGTCACTTAATAAAATCAAAAAAGAATAATGATATTTATATATGGGTATGAGAAGCAATAATCATATAAGTTGCCAACCCTGATTTGCTAGGTCACGCGCCAAGGAGACCTATCGCGGAGTCCAGTGTGGAACTCACCAACAGATTGCTTCTATTATTTATGGCGGCGCACGACCCCCGCAATTTCGATGCCAACTTTCCCTTCCTTTTATTCCAATTTCGCAATTCTGGAAAAAAATATGACGATATTATTGGACAAGTCAAGTTATGAGGACCGGTCGGTCAAGCGGAAGGGGTGACTTTTTATTCCGTCCTGTTGCGAAGACTCGACCGGCTTGGAGGGATGAATGAATTAGTAATTTTGGGATTAATATAAAAAGGTTATATGAATTAAATAGATGCTGTAAATTTAATCCATTTAATCCTATTGCAATTTTTCAACCCTACTTAAAATATTTTTAGAAATTGTGCGATTTTTAACTTAATCAATACTAAATCCCAGCAACAGGCAGCTATTGCTGGAAGTTAGGCTATGAATAACACATTACATTAACTCCATACGTCACAAAATTCTGCATCGTATATTTTTTTACTACACGGTGCATTGGATCTCCAATCAATCGTGACTCTGTTTTTTTTTTCAGACTAACCTAAAGTAGGACTTCTGACATGTCAATTCTAGTGCTACTGAAGGGGTTGACGGAGTCGGTATCACTCTCAATAACAATTGTTTTTGTTTTCATTTAAAATTAAATAAATGAAAAAATTGTACATTATAATGGCTTAAAAAGACCTTTTTTTACATTCTCTAATCGATGTTACAAAATGTTTCTATAACTTATTATATGTATTTCTCAGTTAGGAGTCCAGAAAATGTAGATTCATATCTTTCCAGTAAATATTCCAAGAATGAAAAACTCGGAATATTAGAAATAGTTTTTAAATTATTGTAAGTTAAAAAACTCTATACGAGGCGGGGCCAAATGAAATTCCGTCGCGTCCTTCTTCGCATACTTAATACTACGGTCATTTTTTGCGAGGCAGAAATCTTTAAAATTAAATTTCTCTTTTGGAATGTAATAAGCCGTCGTTCGAACATATCAAGAGTTAATTTACAGCCAAATAAGTGCAACATTATGAAACATATAATGTAATATTAGATTATTCATTGTTGTCTTATAAATTTTTATCGTGTATGTTTAAAAGAGGATTTTGTTTAAGTTTGTAATAAAATGTAACTATTTATAATATATTAATAATAAGTAATGATTTAAATTATTTAAATGAATATCTTTGAGAAGATATTAGTATAAAGTTAGATCGACATTCTAAAGTAAGAAATAAAATGCCTTTGAACTTTTTCAAATTTGATTTTATTAATTAATAAATGCGATATCTCTATGCGTCTGTTTGTAACTGTATATTGTTTTAGGTATTTGGCATTTAATAGCTTTAATCTTAAAAATAGCATACATTTGATGGCGTTAATTTTTTTAAGAGCACTATATAAATATACAGAATTATACGGATGACGTCACAGGCAGAAAGCTAGCTAACATATTAGTTAGGCGGGGGCACTTCTAGTGGTTCTCACAAGTGGTTCTTCTGTTATATAATATCCGTTACACAAGAGCTTGAAGTGAATTATCTAATAGTCATGACAATGTATAGGATATTGGGTATTTTAAGAATGTTATTACAAATATGAAAGTGTGACTCTCGCTATTTATTACGAGTTAACAGCTTAACGAGCCGTAGAGTACCGGCGGACTAGAGTAGTACCTACCTCTATACCAGGTGTCGTAAGACATGACGAAGGTACCAGATCCGATAGATGGCGATATATCTATTCAAAACAGTCTAGCTTAAATGCACAGTGTGGGGATGGGTATGCCCGTCGCGAAAGCAGGCTTCTGCGATTGCCAAACTTGTTTAGCGCGGCAAATATGGGCAGAACTCCATCACTTAGGAGAGCCTTATGTCCAATGGCTTTCAGCAGTAGACTTCCAACAGCTAATATGATGATGATTTAGAATGTCCAAATAACCGATTTTAATTGAATATAACAATTTGAATCTATTCACAATTAAAAATGTGTAGTTTTTGATACAAAAAAAGGCAAATTTGTTGCTTGCTAAGAAAAATTATATATTTAAATTGTAATAAACAACGTTTAATATTCCGTCTTATCATCGTCTAACTTGTTTCAGATTAAAATCTATGAAATGTTAAAAGAGAGTTGACCTGTTTAGGGAAGCTGAAATTTCGCGTAGCCGCTTCGACGTACCATTACATATTTATGAGGTTTTGTTGCAGGGCGAGCGATCGCGCAAAGAAAGTTAAACATTAATGGACGTTTTAATATTCTGGACATGTAAATACTGATATTTTGTGCGTTCAACCTTTTTGTTTAAACAACCATCCGTTTCGGAAATGGAATGTTAATAAAGTCTGATCTACATACAAAACATTATACTATTCTACTCGCCCGGTACTTCAGTCGGGCAGAAATTGTATTATTGGCCTATGGAACATATGGGCAAACGTTTTTGTACTTATTTATTTTTGTCATTTTGTTAATAGTTTCTATTTATAAATTATTATTATTAGTTAGTAGTTATTTTAATAAATTTATAATGAATTAATTGTTTTTATTTTATTGTCCCTTACGACAAATGAACTTCGACCGTCGATATGTTTATATTATTGCATATCATCTCTTTTCACTCAACATACATACTACATAATAATAATTTACGCTAGTCGCCAATGACAGACACCCTTTTTACAGGCGAAAGTTAAGAAGTTCAAAGGCTGACGGGTCCGATGACGCATATGGTAGTGTTCCAATATTGTGCGCTAAAGTTTGTGGGTTCGATTTATATATATACACATCCAGGACAAATATTGATGCTTTAAATATTGAGACATGATGATATTTATATTTGTTCTGTGTCTGGGTGTAAAATATATTTATTTGACATCAGACAACAGAAGAATCGCAAAATTTGTAATTATTCTGTTGTCTGATGTCCGTAATACAAGTGCATTATGCAACTTATCACAGAGTCAGGTCAATGCATAAAATGTTTAGTAAATATGTTGTTTAACATAAAAATTCTAGGAAGCCTATATAAATGAAACTTAGAAAAAAAAATGCTTTTTCTCTAAGCTCCTGCCTGAAACTGCGCGGCAATTTCTAATCCATGTGCATTATGGCCTTTAAAAATACTGACCCTTATAGCGGAATGTAAATGGCGTCAGAATAAAGCAATTTTATGGTCTTACCGTGCCGTAAATACAACTTGTACAGTTGCTCATAAATAGAAAAAAATATCGAAATTCTTACACGCACTGCTTTTCACATATTATGTCTTCATTAAATGTGTAATTATACTTTGAATTAAAGGTTGGAGTTACAGTTATGATTTTTTATTTTGTATACAAGTCAGTGGTTCTTGGTAGAACTTTGTTCGTATTTTAGGTTTTTTGAACCAATAGTTGTAATAAACCTACTTTTTTAACGGGTAAAAATTGGTTTGCTTAGCCTTTTTAATTTCTTGTTTAAAGGTTCGGTTTTCTTACGGCAACCAACCATCAAAGATATTGTGTCATTTTTTTATATTTCTACGTCTTTTTGTAGTGCTAAAATATTGTAAATTTATGTATAGTTATTAATAATACAAAGTATGTACACGAAGTCCATTACGAAGCACCAGTAAGAAAAATAAAAAAAATATTTTTGAGCAAGCGAAGATAAAAATAAAATCTAGTTCTAGGAAATAAACGTGGTCTCTATGTTTTTTTCTTATATTAAAACTAGTTTTAATTGTTAAGTGTAAATATAAATACATATAATACATTTATATTCTTTAAAGAGTCCAGACATAGACCTTTCCTTATTTTAACGATTTTTTAAATAAGGACATGAAATTCTATAAGAATATTTAAACAAAATAGTTTTTCTTTACATATCATGGAAATACATGAACACCATTTAAATACTATAAAAAATACCTTTTATAAAATAAAATATGTTATTTTCTCTAATTATTTTCAACTATTTTTTACACTGAATGCATATCCATCTTCAATTGTAATTATCAAAATAATTCTTTTGACTAGCTTCAGCAAAAATTTTTATTTGTTAATTAAGTTATCAAATACCATCCCTACAAGCGTGTGTCCAGCCCCTGATCAGCGATGATACATTGAGTAATTAACCGGGCATTGCTATCGACTGCTCAGGAAGCGCAACTACGGATGCGGCGGCCATAACTCAAAGGAACGCTTCCGGTGCGCATCTGATTTCGTGCACAACTTTGACCTTTACACTTTTGGGAACATGTTTCTAAATAAACGAACTAGCGCATCAATTTTCCAGTTGTTTGTTGACTACCCAAAAGTGTTATTTTACCAACTGTTAGTGTAAAACTTGCATGCTAAATATGACTCGAAGCAGGTCGTAAAAGACTAAATCAATATCTTGACAACCATATAGTACATCATAAATATCTATTCAGCTGTCCTCTTACTGTCCCTTTACTGCCACAATTACAAATACTACTATACTATACTACTATATCCAAGTTTTCAGCTCAGTACTCCGTTCTCCTCTTTTTTGCAATCCTTCTAAATAAGAGCCTCTTAGCCGAGGTCTGTGCCTTTGGTGATGGCTGTCAGCACCGATACGATTTTGCAAACCTAGTGAGTACTTTTATGGGCAGTCTTGTAAGAATTTCTCAAAGCAAAGAGAGCAAAAAGAATACAGATATGGCGTCGTTCACTGAGTGAATTTATCTACTGATAAGTTGTTGATCACTAAGTTGAACGTACGAGGCAACATAAGTCCATTGGGTCTTCATCCCAGATTCTATTAAAAATTTGACAAAATTTACTTAACTTCAAATGTTATGAATTATGATAAAATATTATTCCTAATTTTTACATTAGAAAAGGAGACATAATTTGTGACGGTACAAATATGATACACATTCACCCATCTATCCTAAGAATGACATATACTTTTTTAGCAATATTAATTTAATTTGTAGTTAGAGAGTGTTCATTTAATTATTATACTTTACAGACAGGTTTATCATCAAAGCAGCCGTAGAACCTTTAGTGCTGGACGTGGATTTCCCCAACTAAAGGGGCAACTTTGCGCATCATCACCGCGTTGGGCAGGCGTGGTGGCAATCGCAGAGTGTAGCTTAGCGATGGGAATGTTGCTGCATATTTCCGACCTATTGCATTGAGCTACACCGTATCAGGTAAATTTACCGCTATATGTTGATTCCCGTACCTCGGTTAAAATACACGGCAATACGACATGATTTATGCTATTGGTTTAATTAAATATCATATTTCTTTTAATTACACACAAGTAAAAATAAATCTACTTGTAATTAAATACAGAATGGAGTCCTTATATTTTTTTATATTTTGAAATGGTAATTTACTTTAACGAAATGGTAATACTTTTTGGTTACTTTAATTTTAGAAACAACACTCGATTTAAATATGAGTACTTTGTAGAATAAAATAATTGCTTACAAATGATTTGTCAACTATATACCTATAATTTTAACTTTTAAATTAAGATTCATCTTTGGTAAAAGCAATGAGAAGATTAGTTCACAATGCAAGCATTAGCCTGTATATTTATTAATACTGGGTTAACGTTGTTTGACAGATATTAGTTTTATTTTAATAAAAAGGATAATACAAGTTCGCCACGTTCAAAAATCTGATACAGTATCAGATTTTAGATACAGATAAGATATAATAAAAATATTAAAGTCAAAATCAAATTTACTTTATTTACGTAGGCACAAGCGCTTTTAAATCGTCAATAAAATAACGATAAAATAATAATAATATTAATATTGTCAATAACGAAGTGATTTTATGTACATTTATTTAGGGATTGCACAGACGATCTTGATGACCCAAGGGAATTAAACGTCATCTTCAACACAGATAATTTCATTAGGACTCAAACTTAAACTAGTCTGCCGGCACTAGACGAGTTTTAAAACTAAGTTTCATTACGTGACCCACCAGAAAGGAACCTGTAAGAAAAACTGGTGGTGATAAAGGTTCTACTAACACCACCTACGTAGTAGTCGGCGGTAATAAAACCCCTACTGGTGCAGGTGGTAAACCATTAGGCGGTACTACAAACCATTGTCTTAAAACTAGTTGTTAAAGCAGTTTATACTAAGCAGTTTTGTCGTTGGCATAATTTTTTACGCAATAGTAAGCTTTAGACATAAGCTTATTTTTAACATATTTCTTGAATTTATTCAAAAGTAAGGCTGTTATCCTACTTTGGATATTACTGTTAAATCTCACAATATTGCCCTCGAATGAGTTATTATAATATATAATATAATATATGGAGCCGAGTTGTAGGCATTGTAAGCTGATATTTATTTTTTGTATTAACATTATACATGCATTTTTTTCCTGAAGTTTATTAGGTTTTTATAGAAATACATGATGTTTTCGTAAATATATTAACAGTATATAGTCATTACATTTATATCTTTAAATTTCTCTTAAAGCGAGTCTGTTGGTGACATTTTGTAAATCGCACGAGTAGCCCTCTTCTGCAAAACAAATATTTTGTTAACATCTGCTGCATTCATGAAGTATATTTTTCCTTTTTAAAAAGTATGTATTGGTGCATAAATATACATCATAATTATTATGCCTTGAGGCATATAATTTGATAATTAGTAAAATTCAGACATTTATTGCATTTGCTAGAATTTTTATATATTATTTAGTATAGGTATACTTACAGATTACTGTCATAGATGCTGATATATGACTATTAGTATGTATGACAGTTATTATGTTATTAAATATAATATGCGACAGTAACCTAAGATATGTGTACACGACATATTTAGTTTATTTTCTTTTTATTTATTACTATAATTAGACTTCCTCAACAATTCTAATAGAAATTTAAGATTTTGTTCAGTGCATCATTTCTGCCACGTTTTATTGCTAAAGTATCGTCCCTTTAAAAATGCTTTACGAACACCATTGTTTTAAATAATTACCTACGTGCAGGCTGACCCCTCATTTCAATCCTGGAGGAACTCCATCCGTGCGAAACAGCTTGCAACAACAGTTATTTATGGATCCCCCAGATTTTGGTAGTTAAAAAAAGTTTTTCCATTTCGGAACTTAACCGAGGTACTTTGAGCTTCGGCATGAATAATAATTAACACGACGTAATTTCGTTTTCGAGGCAAATTCGAAAACGTTTTGATGTGAAACGATAAAATTTAATGCTAATTCCAGCTTCATAATTGTTCTGATTTTATTCAAGTGTCAATATAACGTGTTTAATATAAATTTGTAGTAGTAGGTTGGAGGATAAAACACAATTATTTGCCGATAAATCTATGTTCCTATATTTTCGATTACATTGAATCTACACAATAAGATTGATTTGATGAATTCGAACAATTCAATTGAATATATATTTTTGTATTTTACGATCACTATAATGACTAATTAAATAAAACACAACAATTTATGATCGAAAGATGTTGTTTTTCTAATTATGTAGGAATTCTTACGTAAATTATTAAATTACTTTATCTTTTTCTGAGCCACAGCTGATTATTTAGCACTAGCATGAGCCAAAAACAAAACAGGTGTAGGTTCCCACGTTTTGTTTTTAGAAGGAATTGCAGCCAAAATTTTAAAGGCGTTAGGCTACATAATAAATGACTATTATTTCACCTGTTTGTTAAGATCTTTCGCCTTTGAACCTTGTTTCAATTTACATAAAATTAAACAAAAAGAGGTGAAGATGGTGATTTATCTATCGTGACAATACTATCGTGACCTGCTATCTAGGAATTTAATTTTCACTTTTAAATTAAGTCTCCGTAGAAACTTCTGCGCTGTCGCAGATAGCTACCAGATGTGCCCAGACCTCACCCCACCACATAAATTATGGTCTGTCGAGCCCTAGTTACAAGGAGGTCCGCTCTGAAACATTATTCTGCGTAATAACAGCCTGTTGAGACAAGCGCTGTGACGAGACCAAGGTGGGAGATAAATTGCTTCCACGGGTTTAAGTATAAAGCCAGTGTATTTAATATTCTGTTTTGCAGTAGATTGTGTCAGCCTCCGTTGAAATGGGTGTGCGTGATGGTCGTTTGTTTTGTCAGGGGAGATTCAAATGTGATTATCTTTTTCAAGTTCATTTAACTCAGTAATAATTAATTGGATTTTGTAGGTCGAAAAGTACTTTGTTAATGTTAAGTAAACATTGAATTGTAACCACCAAGTGATTGCAGTCTCATGGTACATTTTGATACATGAGGATATTAAAAACACTTAAAAGCATTTTCTTTGTAAACTATTATTAATAATAAACAAGTTTTTTCTTTTGTGCTAAAATATACCTGGAAAAAGTATGTTATATATACACACATTTTTCTCTTTTTCTTATTTCATAAAATAAACAAGAAATAAATAAAATTAAATAACAATTTTTTACTTAGAAGACAGAACACACTAGAACAAAAAACATCCTGTATCTTAGAAATATAAAAGCTAGGTTTTAAATCGACAAGAGTAAGAAAACAACGTAATTACATTATGAAATTGAATAGCCAGCATCATAACTTGAGCAAAACTTATCAAACATTGGCAAAACATCTGAAACTTGTATGTCACAAGTGGAATTCTCTAATTGTGTAGAACAACAGTGAAGATTGGGTTGGTTCATGGCCCCGGGTCGGGTAAAGCCAACTCCGAGTGCCAACTTCCATACAAGTTAGTTTACTACGATAATACAAGGCAACTTGGAATCAAATTTTGTGGAAATGCTTTTCAAGTTGAGATTTCCTGTTACTTGGGTAATTGGTATGTGCGACTACAATGTTGCGTGTGTTATATTTGAATTGGTCGTGATGTTTTGGTGTTTTCGTTACACAAAAAATCTAACGAACTATGACGCTCACCTTCACGTGAACCGCACGCTTTTCTATTGAATAAGATAACTGCCTATATAATATTGTGGTCACTACTTGCTTTCTGTCAAATTTAATGAAACACAAAAAGAGTAAACAATGTTATTTAATGAGTCTTCCCAAATTTATAACGTTAAATGCAAAATTATTACTATGTTCATAATAAGTTCTAGAAAACTAATACTGATTTTGCGGTTTATGACTGTCAAGTTTCTATAAAAACAAATTGATGCAAAGATAATTCGTAGTCTGAATTCTGAATTCTTAGGGTAATGAAAAAATAAAATATCCTTAAATAATTGCAAATCGTTAAAAAATCTTTAAGGATTTTCAATTATTTAAGTATATAGCTGTACTTTTTTAAAGTAATTTTCAAATGAATTAAAAGTACCAATAAAGTTTAGAAATGCTTTTTTTATTAACACGAGCATTAGTATAACATTGGCTCTTTTTAGGTCAGTTAAGCAGAAATTATAATAATTTTGTACTTTTTGTACATTTTATATCTGCAATGGAAATAACGTCTATCGTTTATGGCAATTTGGTCCTAAATTTGATAGTTTACTTTCCATTGCGTACTTTATGGGCCAGAAGTCTAATGAAGGCTCCGAGGTATAACTGAATTGGACTAAGTTAGAGCCCGTCCATTCGTTAGGAATACATAAAGGTTGAAGGGATCGTTATTATTTCTGACGGATTATGTTATCTTTGTTAAAGTGAATTAGGTCTAGTAAGTAATACTAAGCTTTATATATATTTTTCATTACTAATAAACACTTTTATTTTATACTTTACAGTAACTTGTCATTGTTTGTATTTTAGTATTGAATCTTTGCTTTAACATTCTTAACAAATGATTCAAAACAATCGTTTTAAATAAAAATAATGAAGATGTAATAATGTGATGCATACCGTTTCAATAGGAATAAAATACACACAAATAAAGATGGCATTGCTTGAATTTTCGTGAAATATGTACTTTACTTTTATTTGAATGACTTTTAACGTATACGTGTATACCTATTTAATATAGGATACGTTTAAACGTTCTTTAGACACGGTGAAACTGTAGAGGTTTAATGTTTTTAGAGCCATTAGTGATTTTCCCATTTAAGATGTTTATACAGTTTGCTAAATATTTCAAAAATTCAGCTAAAAAGTCACTAATAGCTCAAAATAAAAAAGAAACTGACGCTTTATCTGAAACAGACGTAGTAATAAAATTTTATCCATGATGCCAGTACAATTACACAGAGGAAGGCTTCGAAAGTGATCTAGAAAATAATAAGGCGGCAGCTTAGCTCTAAGCGAGGGCAGATATTGTGGAGCTACGGCTGTCTCCTGGGAGCCGTAGCAGCTACGGCGTAGCAGTCGTAGCTGCTACGGTAACGAAGCTAGATCTACTACGACTTAGAAAGGAAAAATAGTATAATGTAAATAAAATGTACTTATTTTTTTATTCTAGTATGATGCACTATCAGCCCTATGCATGTTTAAATGTGTATTCCCTGATTGACAAAATACTTACTATGACATATATGTTTAAATCCAATATGTGATATTTATGCGCATTTATACTAACAATTAAGACTCCTGTACTTTATATTTATCAATTAGGTAAAGAATATGCGCGTTATATGCATTGAAATTGCGATGAACTTATTTTACACTTGTATCATTTTTTAAACATTACAATTGTTTTATTTGTTAGGTCTAGTCTTATAATTTTGCATGATTTTGGGTTTGGTTTCACTAACTAAACTAAATTACTAATAAGGTAAAGAGCTTATTAAAGGGCAACGTGCATGTAATACCCCTAGTGTTGCAGGCTTTTACAATACGACAAACACGATATATACCAACATTTTTAAAGATGAATAAATTGATATAATAAATTGGAATGAACAAATAGACACACTTCCAAAAGCAAATCTTTTGTTTGTTTGATACGATTTAACACAAAAGATACTCGTCCAAAGAAAACAAAGTTTCTTCATAAGAAACTTACATCTTAAACGAGTACAATACTCGTACACTGTATTATCAGCAAGATTTGTATTTTAGTACGTTTATTACAAATAAAACCAAAAACAACTTGGTTGATTTCAAAAACCCTTTGTTGATAAAAAAATGAAGAAACACAAACTGTATATTCAATTTATTCCGAAAATTTATTTTATACTTAGAAAAATAGATAATACACGGAAATAACTGTTTAGCTTTGTTTGTATGTAAAAAAGTCGGCCGAAGGCCGCTATAATTAAACGTCATAATATAGAATAGGCTAAAAATATAAGGTTAATTAAGCTGTAAGATAAAAATAAATCAAACTTTTTACAAAATGTCTATTCTAATAGTTAGTAAGCCAGCCTGTTGAGACGAACGTAATCAGTATCGTTCATCGCCCCACGCAACCGGTAGTTGGATTTCTTGAACCGTGAAATTTTATCAAGAGAATTAATCTCGTGAAACTTTCCCCTTGGACACCGTACTCTTTTATTTTTTAATTCAAACGAAATTGATTTCGTTTTTTCCAGTATTTGACCTCTGGCAAGGAAACGTAGGTCAGCTTTGAAGTGCCCGGGTTACTGTCGGCTAAAATAATATTAGAAATTGGTTAATTATACAGCTCAGATATTTGATGCAGAATTTTTAAAGATTTATTTAATGAGTTAAGATTGGAGAGAGATTTATAATCGTAACTACTTTTTTCGATTTCAAAAGGCGGTTTTTTATCTTTTAAACTTTTCTGTCAGATATTTTAGTAACCTTGCGGTAACAGTTCCCTAAACTGATTGAGCAGAATATATTGTACGTTGTTAGTAAAAATTCCAAAGTAATAGTTACGACCCTCACAGTTTTTCGTTTATTTTTCTTTTTTATTTTAATTCATTCGCTTTTTCAACCATGCTGTAAGTGCTGACGGTATTAATAATAATAAAATTTTAAATAAGTTGATTTAAATTATTTCATATTACGCAAACCTAAATTTAAATAAATAAATAAATTCAATTTAATTTAATTTACATGATTTGAATAAAATTATCTAACAAGAACGATATCTGTTATATTTTATAGGTATATACCAAAATATGTGAGCTTAATAAGATATATTTTTCATATGTTTTTTTTATGTAGCTATTAATGAACAGGAATATTTCTTATATCTTTATGTTATACATATACTGTTAGTAGTATTATACATATAAGTGGCATCAAAAACTGATTTGATGAACTACTCTTTATTTCCAGGAAGTACACGAGGGACATGTATTAAAGTAGAAGCTATGCGTGTGGAATCGCAGGCTGAAATCAAGCCCTAAATAAAAGGGCAAATTAAAATCACTAACAGCGTTTTGATTGTGTCTACATATATGGCCTGACAAGCGGGCATGCTCGTTATATGCATGCTGTGAAGTATCGGCTGAGTTAACCGTGAGGTACCGGCTGAGTACAATAATACCTCCCTTTGTATTTAGATACCAGATTCGACAGATGACGGTATATCCATCCGAATCAGAATAGGTTAAATGCATAGGGTGGGGATGGGCAGTAGTGTCCCCATCGCGAAAGCTACGCTCTGCAATTGCCAACACGCTTGCCCAGCGCAGCAATTATGAGCAAAATTCTCCCTTTCTTGCGGAGGCCCATGTCCAGCAGTGGACTTTCGAGGGCTGTAATCGTAAATAATAATGATACGGCCTGATGGCCTATTGGCGCATTCGTTAATGTTAGGAATCTTGTACGCCAAAGGTCGTGGATTAAATTTCCATCCAGGAAAATCATTTTTAAGATGAACTAGCTTTTGCTCACTTCTTTGCCCGTGTGATTTTCCAAAACTAAGAGACAATACTACTTCAGTAGGATAAAAGATACTATATATATCCTATACTATATATAGGTTATGTACTCTACTTTCACTTTATTGTGAAAAGGTAACAAGCAAATAAATAAAAAAACAAACTTGCATTTCCATTAGTATTTTTATTGCGATTTTTGTCTTTATGTTTAATCCGTTTTTAAGTATTATATTACTGATTACTTAGTTACTTTATATTCATAATACAAGTACTTTAAGCGACTTATCTCAGAGCCATGTCAGTGTATGATGTGTGTTGTGAAACAGTACAATATACATGTATTAAGTTGACAACAGAAACAACAAACTAATGAAATATAAAATAAAACAACAACACAAAACAATTATAAAACCTAAACAACCGATTACTAAAGTAGGTGCCTATAAGAACAGGCTAGACCTAGTTTAGGTACCTAAGTATCAAAATGTATTTTAGTTTAAGTTTTCTTTTGTTGTTGAATAAAGTTATTATTATTATTATTAAATTGAAGACGGTTTCTACAAACTTTATGATTGGGTTTTCTTTATTATCTAAGTCTAATTGAACTAGAAATCAAAAACTTTGTCTTTACAACTCTAAAGCGGTTATTTTTTTTATTCACATAGCCTTAAAATAAAGTCAACAATATTATTTAAAGTATAGGCATATACCTTGAAACTCAAATCCTAAAAATAATTAAAGCCGTAAATTTTATTCACTCAACTTGTTTTGTCACCTATCTGTATATCAGAAGCACATAAGTACTCCAATTAGCATTATTCTTAAATTTTCATTATTTTTCTTTGTTGTTATCAAAGAAAAGCCATTAGATAAAGATAAAGCGAAGTAATGTGCAAAGAATACTATGTGGTTTTATTAAATATATAATACACTAACGGAATCGGAAAATGTTTTTCTGCCAATTAAATTATTTTTATATAATAAACATATCAGTTGCAATAATAAAAACCAATTGCTACTATAAATGTCTATTCCGGAATAATATCGTAACGCGAAGTTTTTATATATAAAAATAGATTTAGAGAAGATTTTATATATACGCGGGTCCGATGGCACATTCCTGTCTTATGTCTTATGGCATTATGGGTTTTGGATTCAAGCTGCAGAAAATATATAGTTAGGTATTATATTTACCTCTGTTGTCTAATATTAAGTAATAAATGATAAGTGTGAATTTATTTATTAATATATTTACAAACGTTTTTACTATATGTATTTTTTGTATATTTACTTTATAAAACGTTTTTTTAATATTTGCCTATATTCATAATATTAACAATTTAAATAATTCTACGTTATTATGAAGTCACGAAAATAGGTACTAAAGATTTGTTCGATTGATAAAATAACGATTAAGCACCAGAAAAAATATTGAACTAGTAGAGTTGTTGCGTACTGAATTGAAGCGTATACAAAGATTTTTTTTCATATTCTAACAAAAAACTTTAATAGTATATTTAGTAGTCTTTAATTTAGATAAACATATATACATATATAAATAGACTCATACATATTTCTCATACATTATTATTTTATTTTGTTTCGAAACAAGACTAGTATGTCTTGTTTCCTCAAATTCGCTAATACTCGAGGCCCAGTTGGAAGTAGACTACACTAAACTTCTTTCAAAATGCTTTAAAATTACCCACTGAACTACATGGTGAGAAAATTAAATAATGAATAATACAAGTTTATTAATAAAATTCTTCAGGCAGCATTCTAATTCTGAATAACAGTGAAATTCGCATTAATGTGATAAGTATGCTTAATGATTGGCTATTTCCCCACGTATCGGTCGCAATGTATAATTATTATTGTAGAATGCAGTAGCTTCTCTACGTATGTCTACAATTTTGTTCTTTATGAGAAAGACCCTTGTATATCACATCTATCCGATATGATATAAAAGGATATCTTAGCCGATATTATTTTAAAGACGAAAAGTTAGTATTATAAAGTATTGAATTGTATTATGTAGGTACAATGCAAATCAAGTGGAAGCTGATTTTTGGTAATATTTGGGACATAAATAAAGTTCATATTATATTGGTGTACTCGTATTAGTAACAATTAACAATTTAGAAAAAATAATCAATAATCAAATAACATATTACAAAACATGTTATTTTTTAAAAATATATTAGCCACATGAAAGGCTCTACCTAGCGCCTTTGTATTTTTTAGTAAGAATCTTCAAAGTGCTACTATCATGTCCAATTTAGCTTGGAGGCTACTTTTTTCCACAAGGGAACATGAAAACCACTTGTTCCTCCGCGAATATTTATGCTACAGTGCCATGGAAGTTACAATAGTACTCTTGAGATAATTTTATACTAAAACACACAAGACGCTTTATTAAGGCTGCGTAATGTTTCAAATCAAGCTCATTAATTTAAATATGAGGTGTCGTAAGAGGCAACCGATAGATGGCTGTACATCCACCTGAAGCAGTGTAGCTCAAATTTAACAGGGCGGGGAAGGGCAGCAGGATTCCCGTCGCAAAGCCACGGTTTGTGATTGCCACCACGTTTGCCCAGCGCGGTAATTATGAGTAGGATTCCCTTTTGTTTGGGGAGGCCTATGTCTAGCAATGGATGTTTTACGGCTATATTATGATGATGATGAAAATTCAATGCTAGGTTACTATTACGAATAAAGTACCTGTTCACTTTGAATAAATAAATTCCAATTCCTATCTTCCTCTTACGAACGAAATCTCCGTTCTTCTAATACTCTCTCGCTCTTAACTCCTTCTCATCACTCTAGTTTTTTGACAAACTCTTTTACAGTGACAGCTATACGACTCTGGAACGAGCTTCCGTTGAATGCTTTCCGCTGTCTCCGTACTTTATTTACTGATGCTGCTTCTCTAACTTTATAACCCTATTTTTGATACGTTATTTTATGTATTTATATATTTTTTTATATCATATGCATTTATTGCTTTTATTTATACAAATATGTATGCCACGTTTATCTATTTTGTATATATATATTGCCTGTACCACTATATATATATATATTTTTCTGTTTTGTGTAATGGTTGACTGGGAGATGATGCTATCTGGCATTAAGTCCACCATTTGTACATTTTGTAACATTTTGTGCAATTAAGTTAAATAAATAAAAAAAACCTATAGCAAATGTTTTGCGCCCCTTCAAAGTGAAATCTGCACATTCTATTTCTATTTTTAAGAAAATGGTGGGGGAGCATTTTTTATCACTTTAATTTATTTTCTTCTGTAACTATGTCTTTTATATATTAGTGTTAAGAAGGTCAAACATTCTAACTTTTATATAAATTGTAATTTATACTATCAATATCAAAATGTTTTAATGATATGACTTGACAAAATGCATTCAATAATGTAAACGGCACTTTATAGGTCTCCAATAAACACGATGAATGGAGGGTGCCACCACATACAAAACATGTTATTATAGTTTGAAGTTTTCACGATAATTGTGTCTTTGGGAAAGTTCAACTGTTAAATTACTCAGTGTGAATGTATGTGTTAAATTAAAGATGCAAAACTTATCCACAATTTGTTTTAAACATTATGTTATTATATTTAATTAACTGAAATTCAGATTACTTACCAGAAGGTTTCATGTATGTAATAGATATTTATACAGTTCTGGCATTAAAGATATTGTGTTTAAATATAATAATTAATTCCTAGGTATTTAGGAAAGTACTTATTTTCGTTGAACACTAGCCGTTTTTTGAAATCTGTATTTTTTTTGTGGTTTTGGTTTAGTTGAAGAATTTTGATACATTTTAAGACTTCCAACATTGAGGCCACAACCCATTTTAAATACAAATAAAATAGTATCAAAAAGTAACGGCATTGCGGCGATTGGTATTGATAAGTATGTATTTAGTCTGTACCATTATGAAGAGAGTTTAAATCCAATAAATAAATAAATCACGCTGCGATGTCCTTCGGTGATTTATATGTTTGGAATAATATTTGTAATGAAAATTTGAAATGAGCCACGGAGTAAAATTGTACCTCCATCTATTCCAGGTGTAAGAGGCGACTAAGGTACCGGAACCAACCTATGAAGGCATATCAAGGCAATTTAAGCATAAATACTACAGATGGGCAGGTGGGCATCAGTATGCTTGTTGCGAAAAGAGAATAAATTTTAACCTCGAAATAAATTGTAAATTTTTATAGATTAGGTAACCAAACAAAGGTGTTGTAAAATCACCGTCATCAATCATAAGAATCATATTAAGTCAGTGAAATAACATTTTCTTCAAAATATCTGTTCTTACACCTAATATGCATCAAATTTACCATGCAAACAAAGTTACGGGCAACACTTAATAATGATTGTTGCTTTTACACTACTTTATATTAGTAAACATGCAAAATATTCTATCCAATTAATCTGACTAAATAAAATAATAGTTTTTGCACTTAATAAATGGAGTGCACCTTTTTATTGGGATCTTCATTGAATAATGAGCCCTCTGGTGTTTGACACGAGCTTTGTCGAAGGATTTCATAAGGTTCAAGTTCCTACTTATTATATAGATCGGCGCCATTATCGGCCTGTGCTTGGATATCCGGTCCTGCTTCTGTCCAATATCTGTTGTCAAATACACTTCTGTTTTCTCATTAAAGGTTTATTTATTTATCAGAATTGTTTTCGATTTTATTATTTTGCTTGGAGTTTTCTTCATTTAATAAATTAAGTAAATTCATTTGTATTAATAACGATTTTATGTATTCATGAATTACCTATTAAATAATACGAACGTGATGTTCGTAAGCCGTGGAATACCGCTAGAATATACATAAGTACGTCAAAAAGGGAGGGAACTATACGTGTGTATAGTTAATATAAAAAAAGTTGCACAAGCATAAGCTGATTTTAATTTTAAAGTGTAAGTTTATAAAGGGAAAGGTTTATCGTTGTACATCATAATATACGTCCACATCATAATACTAAATGTATTATGATGTGGACGTATAATCAAATATAATCAAACATTTTTTTTTTCAAATATATTTGTTCTATGTAGAAGTAGTTTGTTCGAATGTAGTGCCTTACAATAACTCAAAAAACATCTATATAAGATTAGATTCTTATTTACTACTAGATATGACTCCTTGGCTCGACCACACACGGAGATCCTTCTAGGCATGTTGAGCATGAAGTTATCCAGCATTTCTTATATAGCAGCTTCACTGATCGCTAGCATTGCTTGACCCCAAATAGAACCTAACGGTCTGTTTAAAAGCATCAGTCGGCAGACCTATCTACCATATCATTTTTATATAAGCGTTTGTATATGTCGTATTCTCAAAGTGCACTGATATCTTGTTTAAAAACTATCTGTGTGCCCATGGTTTATTATAATGATATATCCAACAATAGCAATTGCTATATATACATATATATACATATATATATATATATATATATATATGTATATATACATATATATATATATATATATGTATATATAGTAGTATTTTTTTGCCATTCAAGGTTATCAAGTCTCTTTCAGAAATGGACACATCGGTTATATGGATGCAATCTTAATGCTTCTGAGCACTAACTAAATATATTTTCCGAGCAAAAAGACCATGTAATCGCTTTGTAGGATGTTTACTCACAAGGCTGACAGATGATTTCCTAAAATCCGCAGGATCACACTGGATGCAAATTACATGGAACCGATTTTAAAAAATTACTCTCTTGAAAACCACTTCTATACCTCATCTATGTCATCACACTAGACCTCATCTATGTCGAGTAACAGACACGTTACGGCTGATTAGATGATAATAACTGCTAAACCTAAAATCGTCTCAATTTTCCAAGTAAAATTTCTGAAAGCAATAAATTGTTATGGCAGTATTCGATAACAGACCTATTCAAATGTGGATGCTCGTTATCGAGAAGTACAGGCGTCCTCTTCAATAGCAAAAAGGGAATCCATATCATAATGTTTGTACTGGTGTATTTAGTGCATTCATTGCGGTGCATCGCTTTTATTATGCTCGTTACTTAAAACTCCGCCTTGCCTGAGTTTTCATAAGCATCCACAAACAGATTAAAAAACATACCAGTGATATAAAATTATTTTGCTTACTGTAAAGTGGTGATATTTTTTAATTAGCCTTTTGTTTCTATGTCAGTGTTTGAACGAGAAAAAATTATTTGAATTTGAAAACCTTTGACTATTCTTATAAAATTGTGCTTGAGAGCGCCGGCTACGACTCGAGACATGAACGTCGTGGTATATAATGTCCGCATAAAATTGACATTTTTAAACATAACCTGACTAAACTGAGTGTAAAATAGCTAATACTAAAAAAATCTACATGTATCTTTAGCATCTAAACCTCGATGCGATACATAAATTGACTAGAAATTGGAATCGTTTAAAACTAATGACAAATATACAGGTATAAGAAGTCTGTCACATTATATTTATTATTTACTGTAATATTTTTTAACATTTATGAATTTACTAATTATAATAAAACAAGATTTTTTACGACATTAACGCCCAGTTTTTAACGCTTAACTGAAAATGTAAAAGTTCAATAAACCGCGTTTTGAAACCGTTAAACAAGTTTTGTTATTACTGTTACATGTATTAGTGTTAATTGCAGGTAAATCTCAAACTAATATCAGTTTTTAAAATTTTCTTTATCCAGAGGTAGCTTGTAAGATATTTGAAAAGGCCACCTCTATTACAATAGCGTGCGGCCTTATCGCCATACCATATTGGATGATGTTTTTATGTTGTGTTGTATCTGTGTGCACGGAAAGTTTATTATTAATATTATCATCTATTCAGCGCTTTATTAAAATCTTTGCTTTCAAAACGTGTTATTGTAAATTGATCACTTTCAACCTATCAATGTCTAAGTTTTGATGGACTTAGATTTCTAAGCATTTTCGGTATAGCGGTAAGAGTCAAATCAAGTACTCTTACAGGCAAATGGCGGTATATCTTTCTGCTTAAATACTACAGGGTGGGGATGGCCAGCTGATATTACCTTTGGAACTCCGAATTTTAATTCGCACTCTGGAACCGCGAACCTTACGGGGATGGAAAGAAACAATGGGCCTAGGATCGTTTAGTAATTAATGGCTTCACTCGTCCCTTTGGTAGCGTCGAAATTTTAGACTAAGTAGTCTTACATTAATTTCTTTGAAAAAATAAGAAGCGTTTTAAATTTATTTTATGAGCTGGCCATCTATAGGTATTGACAGTTCAAATAAAAGTGCAGTATTAAAAATACTTTAGATACTCAACATTAACACCTTATGAAATCTCAAAATTGCGCTTTTTCACACGTTTGGTCATATGTCAGTTGATGACATAAGTTCAGCCTAAGCTGAGCCTTACGTAGTAGTATCAAATCTCAGTCAACATAAATGTGCAGTATTTTTGTTGACGAATGTTCTACGATTATCTTTAATATTCAATATTTTATTTATAATCTGGTTGAAATTAAATAAATAATAGTGTCAAGTTAGTTATGAGTGAACTCGCTAAATCATTGAAAACCGGATCATTCCAAAATGGTCCAGACGTTTTTGAACATATTTATATAAGCCAGCACAAACGGACAGATAAACAAACAGAAAAACTTACATATTAACCGACAACAAATCTAACTATCACTGTTTTAGATTCTACTACGTTAATATAAGTAAAAATATTATTTGCTCAAATACAGCATCTTGTACAAACAACGATCAGTTACATTTTTATTATATGTAAAAATATATGTGTGTTTCTGGCCCTTTTACATTTTACATTACATTGAAACCACAATTATATTAGGATATTGCCTCATATTTAATTTATTTAACAATATAAATATAAAAGAGAAAATAATAACCTATATCTGTTGTAAATAATATTGTTTTTTAAAGGGATGCATTTACAAAATTAGTTTAGACAAGCTGTGCCCGCGACTTTGTCCGCGTGGAACTGTGACTGGGCAGCATATTTCCTTCCAAACTACAAACTTCCACGCAGCGTACGCAACGAAAGTAAACTTTTGGCCCGGTTTTGCTAAATTTTAATCAATGCTCCATTCCTTGATGTAATAAAAGCCTAAGTTACTATTTATTACGTAAACTATCTGCCAGTGAAAGTCCTGTCCAAACCGGTACGGCTGTTCTAGAGATTAGCCGGAACAAACAGACAGACAGACAAAGATTATAAAAAATATATTTTTTCATATATACATTCATATGCATGTAGTATTTTTTTTTTCGGACGAACCTATTGCTGGACTACTCAGACGTCAATTCCAGCGCCACCGAAAAAAGAGGGCGGGGCCTTTCATTAATGAGAGGTCCGATGCCCGTTTTCATCCCGCGAATCCCGCGGCCGCAACGGCAAGGTTTCGCGAGATTGAGCGGGACCGACGGCGATCGCACGAGGGCGCCGCTATAGGCTCGACCTAGGCTCGAGCTGCCATCGTTGGGACGTGCATGACATTGCATGTAGTAAGCGGTTATTTTAATATTACAAATAGACGCTCTAATTTTATTTATATGTATAGATAAAGTTCATTCTTTTCAAATTATGATAATTTAATAAATGTATTCTAATTATTATTTATTAATTAAACATGCAAATTTTGACTAATTTTGATTGTAATTAATAAAATTTATACGATTGACTTTTAATGTCACGTAAATTTAAATTGATGGCGCTGATATCTTAACTCAAAAAGATCGCTAGAAAATATTCTATGTGTGAAGTCTTGGTGGTTCGTATCCCGCATGAAGCCTGAGAGAAGTTGTTGTTTTTTGTGGATATTATTTTTAGTCTGTATACGATTGTTTTGGAACGAAAGCCCTCATCGATCTATCGTGGCATGGCGCGCGCCTTATAAAGCATTCATCGATTGCTCGCTCATTCATACGCTCAAGCCGCCAAATCTCGATTGAACAGACTCGACTCAACGTTACCGGAACACTGGTAAAAATATATAACGGTACTCGCTTTTAAATATTAATGTAAAATTTTAATTATTTATATTTTATAATTCCAGTTTGTTGATTTATTTAGTTTTTAAAGTTCTTGGTGAACAAAATGTATTTATTTTATTTATTTATTCTAAATCCACAGCACTTCAAAATACTTTAGAAACTTAATTTCGAAACTTACAGCTAATAACGGATTTTATATGTATTTATTAGCATATTAATTTATTATTTATTTTGCAAATAACTGTGGTGTACCGATATTAGTAATGAAAGACACAAGAATGGCGTGGTACTTATACATATATAGATATCTCCGGAAACAGTGTAGCTCTGCGATAGCCATCAATCTGCCAAGTGCGGCAATTATAGGAAACGTTTCTCCTTTATTTTCTCTTTGTTCGGCAGTGGACGTTTTTTATCTGTTTTGATGATGGCGATGAACAAAGTCACTAAAATCGTGACTAGATAGGGATGAACTTCAAGGAATTTTTTTGTTCAAGGGTTGGATTCAAGGGTGCCAAAATTTATTAAAATCGGTTCATCATTCAAACTCTCAATACATGCACATCTTTACATTTATTATATTAGTTTAGTTTATTGTATTAAGTGAATATGGTGTCGTAAAGTCTCGGCGTAGTAGACTTTTCTCTGTACCAGGTGTTGTTAAAGGCAACTGTGGTACCGGAATCGATAGATAGCAGTATATCCATTTTAAAAAGCGCAGTTTAAATACAACACGAAGGGGGTAGATAACAAACAGCACGCTGCATAACGCCAAATCTTTGAAGAAGACGATTACAGTACCCTGTTGAACAGATATGCTATGTGATTAAAACCACTTCTGACCAGCCCGTCAATTCGTTATCATCATCATCATCATTATCATATTAGCCATTAGAGGTCCACTACCGTATGCAGGCCTTCCCAGGGAAGGATAATTTGGCTCATAATTGCCGTGCTGGTTGGTGTTGGGGCAATCATTAGCAAATCCCCTTTCTTGTCTAACAGTCGACTTTCTACGGCTGACATGAACATGATGTTACATAACAACATCTGTGATGTACTAGTTGTATAAAAGTGAAAGTTTTGTCCTAAATTATAGATACGTAGTTTTTAGTTTGCCAGAATCCAACCTGGACACCTTTTAAGTAGACGTAAGAAGTGCTTTCTCATAATTAAACTCATTACGTGGTGTCATTACGTTGAAGAGGTCATTCAAGCCGAAACTATGGAAATATGTCATCTTCTTTCAAATAAATCTAAATATATTCGGGATACTTACCCACAAAGTAAAGGTCATATCATATTTACCGATCAAAAGCAAATTTCTTGCTTACGCAATATTATACATATTACCTTCCACCAAAGGATAAAGATATCAAAAGACGTAGATAAAGTAAACATAGCTTGATATTTTTATTACTTATGCGTGTAGTCTGCATATATATTCTACAGTTTATATAACATTTTTTCACATTTCACTATAATAAGATATATGATAAGTTCTAGACTTGAATTCAAAACAATGATAACATAAACAAAACAAAGTATTTTATATCTGAAACAGACAAGATTTCAGCAAAAACAAGCTGACTTAGTCGCTCACACTTTTAATAATGTTTTTTTAAAATATATTCCTTTTCGCACAAAGCCACGTCCAAATCAAGTAGCGTACCCAAGACCATCAAAGCCGTCAAATCACTTGGCAATCTGAGTCCAACGCCTTCTAATCGGAGGCCTGATACGCCAAGAATGCCGGCTGCCAAACAAGATTGGCGCTTGGCAAAATGGAATGCTCCCATTCCGTTATGTGTATTCAAATAATACGGAAACGGGAGTGATCCAAATTCTTCTACTTACGCTATTTTGTGTCAAATAATGCTTAATTTACGAGAGCCTCGCATTCCAGGCGCTTTTTGACGGCGTCAATTTTCGAATTGCATATCATTCGAGATCGATCGTCACATGTGGAAACAGCATCGTTTAATACCAATAAATAATTGACGACTTAGCCTTAAAGACTGTGATAAATTATTTGACCACTTTCAATTGTTTTTAATCTTACAGAAATAACTACGTCAGTTTTAAATAAAACTTTTATCATCATCATATCAGCCATAAGACGTTCACTGCTGGACTCCGGTTATATGCGGCCTGTGTCTAGCGCAATCCTGCAGTTTTAGTCAGATCGTCAGTCCACCTTGCCTTACCTTGCGATACGTGGTCTTTACGACTCCATCGACCAAACTTTGATAGAGTTTCATTTAACTAATTTCTGAGTCGATTGAGGTGTAATTAGGAGATCGAACCCCTGTTGTATCTCAATTTTAATTTTGCAGTGCAATGAATGCTATGAAATGCAGATTTCAGAGAGGAAGAATGGCGGACATTTTGTTAATTATGATGGCTATTGTTTGATCCGTGTTGAGTTTGTGGCATGCATTGTTATTACATGAAAATATAAAGAAGTATAAACAGTTATATGTGTAACACAATTGATTATATGATATTTAACAGATCATCATATCAGCTTTTAGAACTCCACTTATGGATATAGGCCTCTCCAAGACAAGGCGAATGTTGCCTTAGAAAAATTATAATAGGAAAGTAATTTGAACGTCACTGTGCAAATTATCTTTATTGTGTTTCTCTTTTATGTATTTATCAGCGGAATATACAAAATTTTGGTAATAATTGTACGGGATTGAAGTAAATTCACTTCTCTTAATAATAAATCGAGATCAGATATGTGTAGTATATCTAGTAATGAACTGATGAAAAGTACAGTTCAGCAAAATGATGTCATCTAGTGTAGAACTGTAAAGATAGAGAAAGAGTTACAAGAACTAATAGCGCATTAAACAGTATTTATATACTATAACAATATTGAGATATATAATACTTATATTAATTACTAATAGCAAAAACACCTTAACATATTTTCGCATATAAAATTCTAAATTTAATAGGCTTGAATTAAACATTTATTTATATTATTAATATTGGTGTGATACTGACAGAGTAGATTATTATCTTCCCCTGTACCAGGCGCGTAAGAGGTGACTAAGCTATCAAAACCCACAGATGGCGGTAAATACATCCGAAAAAGTATAGCTCAAATGCAAAGAGCGGGGATGGACCGCAGCATCCACGTCACGAGAACTACGCTCTGCATTTGCTAACACGCTTGCCCAGCGTGGCAAATATGGGCGAAATTCCTACTTTTCTGGCTTCTCAAGAAAGTCCAACGTCTATATGCAACAGTGGATTTTCAATGGCTACTACGATGATTAAAATGATTGTCCTATATTTCCACGAATTGTAATTTGCAAAAGTACGTTATTTCATGGACAACTTATGACGCCAACCGCTGCTCACTCCTCCTTTAATTAATTAGCTGTGCTTTGGCACAAGCAGAAGTCCAACGATACTATACAGGCTGATGCAAAATCTTTTGCAATATTTTAAAACTTTCATGATATTACGGATGCGAATTTGTACGTATTTCAAGAAAATTCGCTTTAGTTTGCTCTATAGTTATTTTTTGGTGGTTACAAACGTATAAATTGATAGGAGGTTACAATTTTTACATATTATTATTAGAATAGACTGTTTTATATATTAATTAATTTATATAAATCCTGAAAAAAATAATTTACACTTTCATTAAGTTCCGAAACATCATGTATATTTGCACCTTAAAAGCGACTCCATTAGCAGAATGAGCATCGTCGAATGAATAGGGTCATTCAGAGATGTCGTCTGTCGCAGGAAAGGCTTTAGTTATGAGGGGAGGGTGGTTCTCGACAGCTTTTTGGTAATTTTTACGGAGAAATCAAAGGCGAGTAATGTTATTTGTTAGAATTAATGGTGTGTTTCTGTGACACCGCGCGGTATGTCAGCTGTGGTGTTTGAATTTATGCGACTTCAGCTAGTTATGAATGCGAATGCAAATGCGATGTTGTAAATCATGTGATACTAGCTTTTGTTCTAAAATTCGTTCACATATATTGTTTAGTATAATGGACAGAGCCATTTCGCTTCGAAATCCTGTTGTTAAGCTGTTGACTTGTTGTTTTCGAAGTAGCTTGTTAGTCTAACAGTAGTTATGATAGTTTGAAATAATAATTAAATAAATGATTAACGCAAGCTATTTACTGCAATCATATTTCGGATCTTTATTATTTATCTTCACATGACAATGATTTAACAATGAGGTACCGGCAGATTAGAATAGTACCCTGTACCAGGTGTCGTAAGCGGCCGTTAAGGTACTGAAACTGACAGATGGTGGTATACCCATTCAAACCATTTAGCTTATATGCACAGGGTGTGGATGGGCAGCAGCATCCCTGTCGTGAAAGCTGCGTTTTGCGATTGTCAATACGTTTGCACAGCGCGGCAATAATGGACAAAATTCTCTTTTTCTAAGGGAGGACTTCCAATAGCTTGTGTGACACAAAAGATGATTATATCACATATAAATATATATGTATATTCATATTCACATAATATATCCACACAACATCCCATATATTGACCTGAATCCATGGTAAGCGCCTAAAGCACTTGTGTTACAGACATCAGACAACAGAGGAATCACAGATATAAAATATATATTTTTAATACCGCGGTACAAACACAAGTACTATCATATAAATATTTGTCCTGGGTGGGAATCAAACCCACGACCTTATACATTAAGTCGGTTCACTACCATCTTCACCATTGAGCACGCAAAGCCATGATATGTTTAGAGTGGTATAAAGTTTCTTTAATAGATTCCCAAAAAAATATTACTATCACATAAATATTTGTCCTGGATGGGAATCAAACCCACGACCTTATACATTAAGTCGGTTCACTACCATCTTCACCATCAAGCACGCAAAGCCATGATATGTTCAGTGTGGTATAAAGTTTCCTTAAAAGATTCCCAAAATAATATAGGTTTAATCAGATAATACTATCTACATTATCGCTTTAGTTAGTAATAAGCAACTAAAAGTTTTTTTTTTACCTTGACCATTGTGACTCAGAAATTAGGTAGAAAATAGGATTAAAAAGTATTTTAATCCTTTTTAAACCCTAACACATAAAAGTTCTATTAACATGTATTACAGTAAAGTTAGAAGAAACTTTTATAATACAGTAGAAATAAATAAACTTAAAATTGCTCCAGTTTTGTTATAAGTTTGAATAAAAAGTTTTGAATATATTTACACATACCTTGCCTGGGAATATGCCGGATTCACCGCATCCATAACAGAAACTCCGCCAAAGATCATCGCTACAAGTGTGTTAAATTAATAAATTTAAACGGTCACATATAGTAAGGTCCTAAAATCAATTAGATTGTATGAGTATCCCATAGGAGTGGAATGGTTACTATAGAAACGGCTGGGGTTTCATTAACGCCAACTACATAGGTGTTGGTGGAACCTTTGACACCACCAGTTTTATTGCAGGTTCTTTTCTGGGTGAAGCGTTTGGTGCCGGTAATCTAGTTTAAGGTACACCTAATTAAATGAGATGTCCCTTATGATCCCTTGGGTAATCAGGGTTGTGTTACCTATAATTATGCATTTAATTACTCCCGTATTGGAAGTAATAATGTTACTCTTCATTATTGTTATTCAAATTGTTTCGGGTGGATGAGAAAACTGATGATGAAATTTTAACTTAGAAGACCTATTTATTTTTAAAATCGTCTTCATTGTTTAAATCAGTTCTATCATAATGTATTCCGATTTAAGTGATTGGATCTCCTGTTACAATAAATGCTAGATACATTTACTCTGCCAGATTAAAAATAATGAAATTTTCATAAACTTAAGCCAATTGGATTTTTTTTAGACTTATTTTGGGCAATAACCTACTTTTCCTGCAAATAAAGTAACAAATTCGTTAAATGTAGCACGGCTTATTCCGTGTGTGTAAAAAGGGCAGAGTACCTAAATCAATCCTGTTCTCGATTTATTAGATTTGCCTGAGTGACAAAACGTAGCTCTCCAAACGAACCGATTTAAAATAGTAAACTTAGCTAGCCTAGAGTGGATACGTCTTACACAATTTTAGTGTTGTCTGCGTAAAAAATACTTTTTTTATGAAAAAAAGGACATGCGTAGTGAAAATAGTGAGGTCTTAGTAAAAAACCGAAACCGACAATTGATGGTGCATCCATTTGAATCAGTAACAATTACATTGTTATTTTTTAAAAGAATATATTATATTCTTCTTTCACACAGAAACAAAGTGATAATGGCAACATACAAACATATATCTGGGATCCAGTGAGGTAGCAGAGACTAGACTTATAAAAAAGAATAGAGGTCGCTCCTTCGCTTCTTTCACTTGCATTTCATAAACGCTCGTTAATTGTTGGATAAACTAAGTATAACTTAATGATCATTTTAAAAGTCTGGTATCTATACTAGATCTATACTACCAATTACCAGCCTCATCTCTCTCAAAGTAGGCAATTCAGCACATAATTAGTAATTACATTTATGTCTTGAGCATGAGTTACACAGAATTGAATTGAAACCTTTGCTTCTTCCAAATATAAAACCCAAATTTTCGTATATGGGAACTGTATGTGTTTGTATGGATGTAGGTATGTGTAATTTGGTAAGTGTATAAGAGTGCTAGTGTGTAAATAAGCTTTACAGATTGAATTTTCATAGTAATTCAGTTGCATTGTAGCTAAATGTCGGATATTAGGAGTACATATCGTCATGGTCTCGAATCTAATTGTTCAATATTTATAAGATATGGGTGATCTAGTGTAGCAGGTGTCCATGACTGATGCTAACCTCCTCCTGGTTTGATCCTCACCCTGGACAAACATTTTTATGATGAGTTCGTGTATCAAGAATTTGAGTATATTTTTTGTGATTTTTCAGTTGACTAGTGTCCGTAACATAAGTGTTTTATGCAACTAGCTTTAGAGTCAAGTCGAATGTGATTTTATAATACTTCTACTAATAACTTAATAAAAATTTGTTTGTTCTGTCTCTGATTTTTTTTAAATTCTACTATAGATTATGTCTAATAAACTCCCTAAACGTTTAGCATTAGACATAACATTTCAGCACTTCGAACTCAACAATCTTCAGTTTTGAACCATAGATACAACTGCAGTCATTAAACTTTTATTACTAAATATCCAAACGTCTCACCCACCCTAGTATATCCATAAAATGCACAGAATACAGTCGGATACGGATATGCGATAACGAATGCAATTTTCCAAGTCCGTGGACAGAGTTTAGGCGGGCCGGGGACCCGGAATCTATCACCTAACTACCACCTGACTTGTATCGTTACCTCCCTCCCCCTCGAGGCGAGCTCGAAAGTATCAAGTACTTTCCGATGTAGACTTAGAGGGCTTAACGATTTGTCGGCAGGAGATAGTCTTAGCTTAGATAACGATGTGCTTACGAGTTGTCGTTGTTAGTTCCAGGCACGTTGTAGGTGCTTTTATTTCGATGATTATTGACGTTGATATGTTTTGAAGCACTCTTCT